>QVRM01006180.1:215000-787500 GCA_003439945.1 Dermanyssus gallinae
TTTTTTCTAGCAAACATTCTAGACCTAATTAACGTAGTATCGACCTAACCTGCCTCTGCTCCGCCTCCTACCGATCGAATGCATAATTCAAGCTAGTAGCACGCGCGGTGTGGGATGCACGCCGATGTTCTAGGCTCAGGTTAATCTTCGTCGCGGTTACCAGGTATGAGGGGATGGTAAACCCAGTACCCACTCGGGTGTGCGGGTGGGGGGTCATTGAAACCCTGACAAGTACCTGGGTCACTCATATCAATAGGCAGAAAATGCTGCTTTTCCATGCTGAGTATGCTCGGTACGATACGATTCTGACACGTGTCCGCAGTAGTTCGCACAACTGCTGCAGATGCAGATACAGCGTCAGCAAAGCACTAGTCTAAAATAGTCGTCCAACATCGTCCCAATATTTACTCGCCACTCCGGCCCGGCTGGCCGTGCTTCGGACGCCACAGACATGCTATGTATAGACCATATATATGCACATCGGATAATTACTCGCGTTCATACGCGCTTCGCACTACGTCGTTCACAGCATGATCGTTATCTTTACGGCCGTCATGCCGGTAAACGTCGTCATATATTTCCGTCGTTCTCTCTCTGTCTCTCTCTCGGCATCTGTACATGCGTACACGAACATGCAACTATGCATAGTGGTGACTGATGAGATGGGTAGGGAATTTGTGAACGTCCGTTTGAGATTCGTATTTGAATTTGAGAAGATGAACACGCTTGGACGTGTGAGCGTAAGAGAGTATTCGGCCATTTGACCATCCGCCATTCTGGAGACTTTTTACAAACGCAAATGAAAAATCGAACAACCTTTTGCTAAGAAGCCTCGAGAAGTCGTACTCGGCTGCTATTGATGATGCTCGTTTGATGTCACACTATCGTTATATGCCAATACAGTACTACGCGCATATATATATATATATATATATATATATATATATATATATATATATATATATATATATATATATATATATATGTATATATATAATTATTTATTTACGTGTATCAAGGCATACATTTGTGATGTAAGAACATGTACACAGCCCGCTCGGGGCATAACTCAAGGCGTTAGGTCCAGGCTTGGGCTGGTCCACCTAGATATATATATATATATATATATATATATATAAGTAGGCTAATCTGTAAGCTTGAGTTGCTAATACCACTTAGACTTGCGTGTTCCAGCGAGCACAATTCTCACATCAACGAACAGATGCGAATGTGAGTTATCCCAGTAATTTGCAGTAACGGTATGGTGGCAACATAGCAACATTCTAGCAAGGATTTGACCGCCGGACCCATGTCCGACGCCTACGGAAAAGGGTAGCAATTTAATAACTACGACAGAAATAGAGCAGCAGCAGCAGCAGAAGCCCAAAGCAGCAATTTCATTATTGGGATCGTTGTTAGCGGCATTGTCGTCATCGAAGCCGCTGTTCTTCCCGCCCTGCTTTGGTAGCTGACTCAGACACAGAGGAGCATTCGATGGAGGGCGATAGGGACACATGTGAGCATAGATACATGCGCGTATAAGCATAAGTATCTATATCAATATATATATATATATATATATATATATCAATATATATATATATCTATATCAATATATATATATATATATATATATATATATCTTTTAACTACTATTATTTTTTTTAAACATAAATATAATATGTAGGTAATACGGTGCTAAGAAGATGGAAAGAAAAATCATATGTATTGGATGTTCCAGTGCTGCGTACACGGGCTTTCAGCCTTACGAACTACACGACTATAATGTTGTAATACACATAAGATACTGTAAATAAAACGCACTTAAAAAAAAAAAATATATATATATATATATATATGCAGAAGTAGGTACATACAAGCATACCGCGGCAGCACTCTATCGATCCCTAGAAGCTATAGCAGCAACAGCAAAATTATCAACGCCGTCGGCGTTGACGTTGCTGTGAGGGTTCCCAGCAGCAGCGTCTCCAGCTCGACTTTGCGGGACTTCGGGATCGGTCGCTCCCCGCTGTTGCAATGAAGCGCAAGTCGTATCGCTGCTTCTTCAATCATTGTTGTTATTGTTGATGTTGTTAGTAATGTTGTTTCTATTCTTGTTGTTGTTGTATCTCATCTGCCCGTCGGCGTTGTCGACGTCGTTGTGGGGCTGTCAGCAGCCTCGCCAGTTGGACCTCGCAGGATTTCGAGGGATCGGTCGCTTCCCGCTGTTGCGATTGTTGTTGTTGTTGCTGCTGCTGCTGCTGATGTTTCTGCACTACGATTGTTGTTGTTGTTGTTGTTGCTGCTATTGTTGCTAATGCCGCTGTTGTTCCTACACGCATGTTTTTATTGTTTATTGTATATTGTTCATGTTGCTTCTACCGCAGTTGTCTCTACTTTGGTTGTGGTGCCTGTCGTCGCTTCAGGTGCTACATCATTTTGCTAACCATACCCGCGTTGTTGCAATTGTAGTTAGAATATTTTGTTTGTTGTTTGCACATTCGCTGTAAATATATTTTGTATGCTTGTTGTTTATTGTTGTTGTTGTTGTTGTTGTTGTTGCTGCTGCTATTATGATTACTCTCGTGTTGTGTCGTTTAACGTAACTGTACTAGAAATTAGCGGGTTTCACGATATACAAATTCTCGGCATGCACTTCCTAGGCGTCGTGTCAAGATCCAGTCCGCAACCGGGCATCGCAGGCCATCTGCACCACTCTTTTTGTTGTTGTTGTTTGTGTGTTCTAGTATATCGTTATCTTTAGCTAACCTGCTAATTTAATAGCATGCTGTTGCGCGCCAACCCTACAATTATTACTGTAATAATGATATATAACGGATATTATAATGACAACTATATAAGCTTATTAAAAAAAAATGATGATTACCACTATTTATACCTATGTCACACTAGCCTTGGCATCGTTCCTCGTGATATCATCTTCCAGTTGTGTTCCACCATTAGCAACTTAGTGATTTCGTTATAGATCATATAATTTACACTACATTTGCCTCGTTGCATATATTCTTATTCCATTCAACTCTTTCAACACCGGGCTGAAACTCCCCTGCACGAGCTCCCTCTATGCGACTCATACACTGTGGCGACCTATATCTATATGCTAGAATATATAGTTCTTTCTTTTTCTTCATTGGTATTTTTGTTCTTTTGTGTTCACACTATCGTAATTTCGCATTATCGCTGTTAATGTGTAACTTTGTAAACTTGCAATAAACTATAGTAAATTTCAATAGCGTGTGTCGTATAGCAAACTTTTGAAATGGGACAGTAATTACTTAGTTGTTTATTCTAAAAAAATATATACATATATATATATATATATATATATTTTTTTTTAGAATAAACAACTAAGTAATTACTGTATATATATATATATATATATATATATATATATATATATATATATATATATATAATAAAAAACTCTGGTTTGTAGCTCGAGCCCTGCCCGAACCCGGGCACGTCATAAGGGGTTACCGCGGAAATGGTGTTCCCGACAAGACTTGCTTGTGAATGCCTTGCGATATCTGAGTGTACTCTGAATGTAGTGTTTTCTTTAAATATAGTTTTATGTGCATTTAAAAGCGGTCACTGGCAACGCAGTAGGAATCTCTATAGGAGCTGCCTTGTGTGCATCGACTGCAAATCGTTACAGCTAATACGCATCATACGAAAGCCATTTTGCATCTGGTGCACGGCACACGATTATCAGAAGAGTGCAATAACGTCGTGCTGCCGGTATCAATGTCGCACTATTTAGCGTGATAGATCGCCACAACTGCATTTGTCAGGGTAAGCAGCTATTCTTCTACATGAAAACATATGTGTAAATACATACGCACGCGTACACATATACAAACGTATGTATATAAAAGTATTGGGAATTGCACGCGTACCATGTGCGCTTAGAACGAAGAAGTCATAGATAAAACAATACGGTTACGAAAAAGTGAGATAACGGTTGAGGACGAACCACTTTTTGACAGAAATGTTTATTGGCCAATTCGGCAATCAGCGTCGCTGCCTCCCCCTCCTATCGTATTCAATCAGTTGGTCCAGTTACGAGGAAACGTGCTCGACGGATGAGCATTCTATCATCGGGCGGAGGCGGAGGCCGGATAGAGAGAACCACACATTCCCCATAGGGAGCCTCCCTAATTTGCTGCAGCCTCTCGATCCATGTCAGCAGGTGGCGTCAGCCCGTGAACGGCGCTGCCATGTAACGACGCCACTTCTCAGAGACTGTCTATCATGACGCTTCATGTCTTGCTTCGTAGCATGCCAAAATAGAGCATGAATAGCAGTCGCCATCAATCTGTGAGCAACCCACGAAGTTCCACGTCCAATTATATCCTGCCAAGCAACGAATATAAGCAGGCTATGTTGCTCTATCCTCGGATGGGCAGTGTCGCGCGCGATAGGCTTCAATCATACCGGCTGGGATGGGGCCAGTGCTTCAACTAATGTCAAATCGCCACATATTTGCAGAGTATTTCTTAAAAAAGAAAGTGAGCAACAAACACCTGGTCATGTAATATCCTAAAGAAATAAGAAAACTAAAGAAAAATTGAGAATGCGGCAAAACTCGCGTGTCCCAAAGTCTAATCGATGTGACAATGAACAATCGCAGAAGTCAAATAATGTTTCTACCAAAATGTTTTGTAAGACTTGAAAAAATCAATAATATGTTTGCCTGGCGTGTAGCCAGAGAATAGCACAACAAAGCGGCTTCGTGGGCGTCATTGCCTAGCTAGTCTCCTTTTCCATCCTTTGGTCGGTAAATAAAAGCGCTTTCTATTCTATTCGAAGTTTTTTCGGGCTTACTCTCAGGTAACAGTTAACGTCCTGTCTGACATCCAATTACGACTGCTTTCGCACTGCTTCGTAAGACGGACCCCATAAACGTATCTACATATGTGTCTCCTCGGGTCGCGAGGCGTACGCGAATGTACTGGGCTCGACGCGTGTCTCAGAGCCTAGAAGGCGCCGGCTATTCCCCACCCCTATTCCGCTTCGTCGTGTCGATGAGGTGGAGGTATTTTTCTCATCTATTATTAAATATAATATAAACATTTTACTAACGATAATCTATATTGTATTGACATTAGTACATCGCTATGCATGTATTGTATTAATATTATTTATATTACTAATAATGAACTGTGCCGATATCGAAACCACGGCTTTTTGGGGTTCAAGTCGCCGGCCCGTTATTCAGCTCTGTGAGCAAACGTATTGGTCTTAGCAACAGTAGCTTATCTTCCTATTCTAATTCTATATATGAGTAGTCGCTAAAACAAACGATGCATAATCGATGTTTCCTAAAAATTAATATTAGTAATAAGTTGGTTGTAGGCTTGCTGACCAGGCCTAATGATCTATTCAAGTAAAAAAATCCATTAGAGACCTAGTCTCCAACTGGTCGTGCGTAATGTACTAGCTAGTGGCTTTTGTGTTGACCTCCCAACCGATGTTACTGTTATAGAAGAGCTGATGCCCGAGCGGTCCGAAGTAGAACAGACTAACAACTTCTATACGAGAATCAAGCGCCATCACCATCAAGAAAACTATTTGATGCACCGAAATCTGTCTCTTGTTTCGGCTGGCGTCCAGATAATGTCTACTCATTCGGCTTGCTTAACTAAGGTCCCCACCATAATCATCAGTGTAGCATTACATTATATTCTTATTATTTTCTCATCATCGCATTACCGACACATACTAACGACATACTTGCTACGAGGTTTGACAAATAAAGGCCCAATAATACGCCATTTAACGGCCCCAAAGCAGGCAATCGGTTTATAATTATTATCAGTTGTTCCTCCTTAAAGAGGACACCACGCAAGCCTACTCTCGTTGGCTCTCGTTAGACGACATAGGTAGCAGCCTATTACTAAACGCGATTGAATTTGGATGCTCATCGACTCAATTATAGAGTATATACGCTCGCGCATGAGCACTTTTGTGGATGGCAATCATATTAAATACGTGTATATATGTATATATATATATATATATATATATATATATGTATATATATATATATATACTACCCTTGTCAAAATCGTGACGACATTCATCAGAGGTGTTTAGCCTGCTAGCGACTCACATTTTCTAAATGTATTAATCAATTCCTGCGTATTATAAGTATGATATGCATTATATAAGTCTTATCCTATATAAATATATATATATATATATATATATATATATATATATATTTATATATACTTCTGGCATCACACATAAGATATGAAATCTATACATTGAATTTAACAAATGGGCAAAGTTCTACGTGCGCCAACACTAATGTGCTCTTCTGCAGCCAAGCTGAATTTGTGTGCTTCGTCACCTCACTCTCAACAGGGTGAAGGAGAGGGCTGTCATTCTAACTAACGGGCTATTCATGGGGCTGGCCATCTATGGTCGCTGGACCGCGTCTGTTCGGCGTGGAGTGTACTTCTGCTGTTGCTGCTGCTGCTGCTTGGAAATTACTCACCAGCTCATGATCGCCACTATATATTGGGCGATTGTTGATCATTAGCCATTCGACTACGAGTCGGTGTCATAAACGCAGAGCCACAACGACTACATTCCGTTCGTTCTCTTTCTTTGTGCCTCCTTGCCCACAGATTAGCCGTATCAGTTCGACACTTCGAATATCTAATGGTTTTATCACCGCCGAATCGCCCGTCGATGTCACTATGATCATCATTATCATCGCCATCATCGACATTATTCTGACAGCCGTACATCTTCTACGGAGATCACAAACATTTGTCACACAGCAGTACAAATTGTTGCTGTGCCGAGTATATCTATATATATATACATATATATATTGTCGCATAGGTGCTGGAAATGCTCGAACTCTGCTCCGCGCAAGGCATTCATGGTTGAGAACGCTGGTGTTCGCATATTTCGTAAGTTTTCCAAACTTTAGTTAATATTGTAACTGAATAAAATAAAAAAAGCAGAGAGCAGACTGCGTAGCATCAAGGAAGTTGAGTGGTTACACGACTATTTCGAAATCGTTGGTGCTCGCTGGGGGTAACTTTTTTTCTACGATGGCAGCACATCAAGGAAACGAAAAATTAGATTTGAGCTTACACGCTGTGCCGGTACCCGTGCGTCGTTTTGATTGAATAAGCTGACAGTAACGGAAGGTTGAAAGCATTTGGCTCGATGTCACATCTTCTGCAGAGCCTTTTCAGGACTCTTCTCTGAACACTCTCAATTGTACATATTCAAATATATTCATTTTACTCAAATTGAGTCCTTTATAATACGGCTGTCATTATAAACCTTTATTTTATACTTTTACGCTTTCAGTGAGAAAAGTAGTAAAACAGGTTATGCTCCAGTGCTGCGAATTCTACTGCATGGCACTTGGCACACCTATGCAGAGAGAACTGGCACAACTGGTGCACAACTCGTACTCCTCCGTGGAAGGCGGCGTTTGAACATGTCAGGTAGTGCGAACCGGGCACCGCGTACCTTGTGTATACCTGGCGACTGTCGCATGCAGGGCCGTACCAAAGATACGAGGCATTGAATACGCCGAAACACCCGACCTTTAGTCTGGCCTGTTCGGCTTTAGCTTTTTACTCCAAAATAAAACAAGTAAGGCAACGTAAGTGGCATCTTTAGCCTTAGCCGGATTGTTTCAGTAGCTGGTGTAAAAACTGACACGAGAAACACAATACAGCACTTTGCTTGGTACCGACAAACAAGAAGGCACTTGCTTCATGTCACACCTCTCAAGTTGGTTGAACTTCACCATCGTGAGATGATTCCATGCCCTGTGAAGACCAAACATCAGCCCCGGTACAATCCTAAGCACGTAGAGCCTCACTTCTGAGAAAACGGACAGCCTTCGGACATTATACTTCTTCAAAAGCTGTCAGTACTGTTTTGTATATATGCGCGTTAAACGTCGTCCCCGTGTGAAAACCCAAAAGCCAATAAAAGGAAAAAGATGAACAAAATTAAATGGTTGGCCGCAGCAACGTATGACGTCTCCGGCATCCAAACGACCTCCACGCCTGAACTTCATAGCTTTGGTCTTCCTGGCACTTTTCTCTAGTCTCCTCGAGACAAGAAACGCTTCATCCATTGAGATAATGCGCTTGATAGTACTTAGATTGCTATGTAGTACCATGGCATCTGCAAATATCTACTCATGTTTGGCCCTTTTTGTCGGACGTACAAAGCAAGGCGTGTCGAGCCCGGTGGCGAGGTGGCTTAAATCAGCGCCTTGCAACCGGAGGAGACACATAGATGCGCGGGTTCGAACCCCACCGTTGCAGTTGGTATTTATGGGGGTTCGTCTATGTGAAGCAATGTGAAAAACAGTTCTGTGGGCGTTAAATCTTGGCTGAGGATCAGCCCGAAAACTTTACTTTTACACCGCAAGGCGAGCAAGGAGAAGGACAGACGAAACGCAGTTTAACCGTGTCCTCATCAAAGAAACTGGCTATTACACAACAGGAAAGAGTCACCCACTTCTGCTCGTCGAAATGATTCGACCAGCAAATGACGATGGACACTTTCAAGATTCTTGACGCAGTCAATAAAGGCTGTACACAGATGACCTCCAAGTTGTGACACGACTTGCTCGAATTCTAAAATGAGATTGTGGATTGCATCACGGTTCCTCCACGTCCCCTAAAGTCGCATTGCTCCGGTGAAACCGAATAACCAATTTAGCTTTTTTAATATGAGCCCTGACGGCTCAATACATTTGTGTTTGCAAAATCAATGTAAATTTTATACAGGCGAGTTTATACATTTGTGTTCTTAATAAAGAAGCAACGGAAAACATGTCTATAAAAACGTATATTTAATGGTGAAACAACGAAAAATCATGTTTACAAAACACATAATTCCGTCATTTGTGGTAAGCAGCGTTGATCCGTTGAGCTGAGCCATATTTCGAGAAAACGAGGCATTTCGCGATAAAGAGCTTTATCACATTGTCATTCCACCAGCAGCTCATGCCGTCGAAATCGGACTGCAGCGCGGTATCCGCTGCGAAGGAGGAAAGTACAGGGTGCGTCAGCTAAATCCAGACAAATTTTGGCGGGCTACCCAGCATAGACGGAAGGCGTTAATTCAGCTCGGTTTGCGTTAGCAGACAGCTCACTCACAATAGAACAAAATCGCATTAGCCACTGACCGGTGGCTCGCAAAGAACCCTGAGGATGTACCAATCGTGCATAGAACCAAACATCCTGCCAGTGTGCACGTCCTAAGTGTTGTGTCGAATGAAGGAGACGTGATGCCCCCACACTTTTTTGACAGACACGAAACCGTAACAAAGGAAGTGTATTTACGTGTTCTGCGAAGCGTGGTAAAACCATGGATTGATAGAGTGTCCAATGGAAGACAATATGTCTTTCAACAAGACGGCGTTCCCGCCCACGCCAGTAATCTCGTCCAGGATTGGCTACGGGGCAACATGACGGCGTTCTGGGACAAAACGATATGGCCCCCTAGCGGTCCAGACTTGAATCCCCTGGACTTCTATGTATGGGGCGTTGTTGAGCAAGAGACTAACAGGTCTCGACATGCAAATACAGAAACGCTACGCAGAGCCATTGTCGAGTCGTTCAAGAATCTCAATCCGCTAACTTTGAAGAATGCCTGGGGGCGCTTTCGCGCCAGAATTGAAAGTGTAATTGCTGCTGGTGGTGGCTACATTGAATAAAAATGTTCCTCAGGAGTGTACCTAACGGCACGTAAAAAAATTACCGAAATATCTGTTTTTCTTTAGACAAAAAATTGCGAAACGGGCGATGACGTTTAGTCCGGATTTAACTAACGCACCCTGTATATTCTTAGGCAGTCGGCGCACCAAAAATATTTAACACCCGACGAATATAAGCTTTTCCAAAACAAATATTGTGTATAGCAGTGAAGAGACGCAGTTCCCCCGTGGAACGCCAGACAGTACCAGTTGTGGCTCATTAAAGGCCTCACCGCAACTCAGTCGTCGCAAAAGCCGATTGTGCAAAAATGCGGCAAACCATTTTCAAATCTGTGGATGGACCTGGAGCGTGTTTATCATGTCGTCCCCATAAAAGCCACTGTCTGGTCGAAGTATATAAAATAAAAGCCCTTGTTGGCGTTTATGTTTAGAGTCCAATGTTTGTCATTTCTTGACACTGCGTGCACGTGGAGCGTCAAGGCACAAATATATTAGTCGAAGACATATAATTGGTTAAGTGTTTGCCTAATATCGTTGCAAAAATGGTGCAGTGAGTGCTAGTTCTCAATGCATTTTTGGGCCCCTTCTTAACTCAGTCGTGTTACAGTACTCTGTTTGGAGAAGTCCGGAACTATTCGCCAAGTATATTATACGATACAGGTATAACATTAAGGCGAGCTGAGATTGGAATACATACTACTCCGCCCTGTGAGTCCAGCCAGAAGCATCGGAACGTGCGCTTTAGCAAGTGTGCTTATATCTTATCTGGACGTTGTAAAATGTGGGGCAATTGCGTGAAGACACTATCCTACTATAGAAACATTTTTTATTATAACTAAGTTAAGCGCGATTTTTAGTTCTAGGTCAATAACGTCTACCCCTAGAATCATGGCCGCGGTGGCCCTGCGATATGTTTTATTATTATTATTATTTTTTATTTATTATATGTGTATTATTTTATTTTATTATTTTTTTAAATTTTGTTTTTAATACGTTTATTTGATTGATCTAGTTATATAACTTTTTTATGTTTTTAAATTAATGTTTTTTGTTATTATATGTGTATGCTGAATAACAGCTGGGGGTGATTCCCAGATAGCAAAAGTGATATACGAGTTTAATGTTTACTTCTCCAATCCTAATGCACCGGTCGTCTGCGGCGTTAGTCCGCCTTGACTAAATTGTAGCACTTTTGTTTTGGCTGTGTTGTTTGTCAGTTGATTTTTTGGCACCAATCTGAGGCTTGCCGTAGATAAGACTGCAGGTGGTTTCGTGTCTCGCAGGAGTTACTAAATCGTCAGCATAAAATGCGTATATCGCTTTTACACTTCAGAGAGGGTCCGCCAAGTCAGCTATACACAGTACAAAGAGGAACGGGCTTGCGGAGTCATCCCTAAACTATTCCAATTTTCTGTGTTACTGGCCTGTTGACGTAATGAGCCCCGTTCTTGACTGTAATTAAGTTTACTTGCGACATGAAAGAAAGTCGGGCTTAAAATACTTCAAAAAGATTGCTGTTTATCGCAGTCGAATGTAGTTTTAAAATCAATAAAAGCGATATATGTCATCCCATTTTGTCTTAGCGGCTTTTTACATGCTCTGAAAGAAAAGCAACGGCATCCGACGTAGATCGTCCTCTTAGGAATCTATGTTCTTCGCATGGTAAATCTGGGTCTACGGCGTCATATAAGCATTCTAAAACAAGTGAAGTTGAAATGTCATAAACTTCACCTAAAAGTGCTTCACCATTTTGTAAGTTGGCTACAAGAAACTTCGTCTCCATTCTTCCGGTACTTTACCGCTGTGTAGATATGCGTTATCCAATTTGGTTCACGGCGGGCACACAGAACGCATATTTGTTTCAATATCCCATACAAATTTTGGTCGGGACCCGCAGATTTACCATTTTTTGAGTCTGGATACTTTGGCGACCTCTTCGTCTATAGTGCTTGATAATCACAGGTACTCTTCCTCGGAGGTTGTCTGGTTACCCCATATGGTTTTACATCACTCACTGGAATGAGGCTCCTTAGTCCAGGCGATGGAATCTATGCTTTGCTATGGCTGAACTAGTCTGCTGGTAGATCTGCTCATTATGGGTGTCCTGTAAAGACACCCAATGAGGGTATCGTAACAAGGAACACTCCCTTTCGGCAGCTACCTTACGAATTTTTATTCTGAAGCATTATTTGCTTTTGCATACGCTTTGTGTTCGCTGGTTAGGGCGTTGGACGAGATAAAAAATGAAACTGACAAGCTGGCGCACTATGTATTTGTTTATTTTTCATTATTTATTATTGTTGGTAATATTTATTTTTATGTTTTTTGATGAGGTGATGTTTGCAGAGCATAAGCGAATATTCGAGATCAAAATCTTAGATCTCTAAGAAAGAAGGTTGCGAATGTGCTTTTGCTAGTCACAGGTTAGACAGTCGGGTAAAAATCCCGTTCGAATGCGGTGCAGGTACTACTGAAGTTAGCGGGTTCTGTGGTATGTCATCTTCTCATGGGGCCTCTCGTATTGTACACGTATACCAGGTATTTTCCTGTCTGTTTGACCATCCTGTTTTTTCGGGTTCTCCTGCCATTCCGATTGGAGGGCATTTTGTTTGATCACGCCTGCGTCAGCATTAACTGGTAATGTCCCATTCGATCATGAGGCAAACATATTTCTTTATTGCAAAGTCCTACGATATTAGTCTAGCTAGGTCAAACGCTGTAATTGTCGCCACCGTCCACACAGGCTCAACACATGCGTATCTCCAGCATCGGCCGCCCTTCCACAGACAGAGGACGCATATATCACCATTTACGATTGTATACTGTACACAAAGGTGATGTACTGTGTGACGTAATCTCCAGCGCTCACTATACGCGGCCCTGTTCTTGTCACTGCTTTTAATAAAATCGCCACTTATTTTTTAAACACTTGGGAAGTGCCTCTTTATTTCGTTGCGCCAGTTTTTAACTGGTGGTATTTCATTCAAGTCTCCATTCTCACCAGCCTTTTTCACGGGCCTTGTCTTCAAGTTCTTGCTTGTTGCTTCCTGTCTTTACCACGGCAAGGCCGTCCAAGTTGGCGATCGCTCTCACTCCCTCCTGTTCTAATACACAAGTATATGTTACGTTTCAGAGGGCCACTTCGGCATCATCTTCCGGCTTCCAACTTTACTCCACTCTAATGTCCGTTTGCTTCCACTGTCCGCCTAAATTATGTCAAGAATTAGTGATCGGGGTTTGTCGTATCGCTTGCCATCTAATCGAGTTAAACGCATTCCTGATATGGAGCAGGACCACTAGGCTGTCTCCCTGCTTCCACCGTGTTCTGCGTCGTTTTTGTTTGCAACTTCCAGTATTCTCTCAATCGCCGTCAGTATAGACCGTTCCCTACAAAAGCCATATTCGCATTAGGTAGTCCGCCAATCCGTCATTGTTTTTTTAGCTAAGTTGTCATCAGTATTATCGCCTTAAGAGTCTTACGTATTATGCTTAATCAGCACAGTGGCCAACATGACAAGGGTGGTCCCGCTGATTTGCCCGGCCTAGCTATATAACCGCCGTTTTCTGAATCAGATCCGGCTTTTCCTTTACGAGGACTTTGTTACTGTCTGGGCATGGCGGTTTGTCATTCTTCATACGTGTTGCACTCTTCACTGGAGTTAGTCGCTGTTCGAGTTGGCCGTAATCTTACGTAGGTATAACAGAACATTCCGGGAAGGTATCTCCACAATCCACTTTACTTGCTATTTTCTCGGTCTTAGGTGATTTTGCATCAATTCAAATTACCTTACCGCGATCCCCTGTTCCCCATGGCCTTTATTTGACTCCATCGCATAATTTCCTCCAGTGTTTCCTTTTACTCCTTGAATTAGCCTACGTTGGTAATGTGCATCATGGTAAGTGTGAGCGCCTTTATCAGCCGCTCTTTCCCATCACTGATACATCGGGGTTGCACGCATCTTCCTGTGACCTCTACGGACCACTAAAAGTAAAGTTTTCGGGCTGACCCTCAGCCAAGATTTAACGTCCACGGAACTGTTTTTCACATTGCTTTACAGACGAACCCCCATAAAGACAAATGTGCAGCGGTGGGGCTCGAACCCGCGCACCTATGTGTCTTCTTCGGTCGCGAGGCGCAGGCGGAATGCACTACGCCACCGAGCTCGACTCTAAGTCGAGCTCGGTGGAAGACAACTCATAGTCGTCTTACTTTTGCTAGTTTTGGCGCCTATCAGTACTTGAGTTCCCTTGTTACTTTAACATTACGCGATCTGTTTTAGTATTTCTACTGCGCGCTGTTGTATAGGCTTGCATCAGTCCTATATTCAAGTCACAGTCGCTTATTTGGTCGAATCGTCTGCACCTGTTGCGGATGTCTTGGTTAAGTTCCTATTAATTTTGGGATTGCAATCTTGTGGACGTCCTCTCGGCACTGAGGGATCTTTTATTTGCTCCTCTTTCATTTCGCATAGTACGTATCTGTTTTTTGCTCGATTCATTCCACTGATAATCTGCCCCTTCTGTTTTCTGCTTCATCCCTCGCCCGCTAAATAAGATGTAAGACATTAAAATTGGCGACAGACATGATCATTATAAAGCGAAATTTGAAAATCATAATGTACTGGCGATCATCACAATGGTTATAAAGAGCAGGGTGATATAGCATACGATAGTGGTAAAGTCACCCTACGGGAGGAAAATAAGGAAGATAGGCCAGAGGGAGAAGGAGGAAAATTAATAAAACAAAGGATAAAAGATAGAACTGGACGACATGTCTTCTTTATACATGCCACCACCTTTTATTGTCGTTGTCTGCTAGGTTTGCGTACAAACGGGGAACCTCTAAAGGAAGGTTGGGCCACTAAAATATATTTCAAGTTTTAAGCTGTTTTGGATGCACACAGATTTACTTTTGGTTTCGAACTAATACCAAAGTAAGACGCAGTCTGGGGGGCGAGTAATACGGGTTTAGTGGGTTTGTGGGTCCCACTCTAGTCACGCTAGCTGCTCGCATCGCATTTGCGTTAAGCCCAGATACCATTTATATATATATATATATATGCGTTTTCGTCCAATCGTATTGGACGATATATATATATATATATATATATATATATATATATATGCGTTTTTGTCCAATCGTATTGGACGCAATATATATATATATATATATATATATATATATATATATCATATACCATATCGCTTACTTAAGATCCTCCAGAAATTTACGCAAATCTTCTGTTATGCCAAGAATACAATTCTGTGAGCATATGTACCGCTTTTTTCTTCTCATCGAGCAAGGCCACAAATATTAAGATTTCCCAGTAATATTAGTTAATCGCGAAAATTGCCTTATGTGGTACTTAACACAGATAAAATGCGCCTAAGTTGTTTTGTTACAGGTTTATGAAACGATACGATAAGGGATCGCAATCACTCTACTGTTCGCCTCTGAACCGGTACGAACCAACGTATTTCCAACGTCACTTGTCCGCGTGTATCAATCACTCCGTCCGCGTTAAAGCTGTCGAAGACATCACGATCGGCGGTGACTCAATGAGCGGGATTGTCGGTGTTGGATTGCCCTTCTGGCGGCGATCCCAACGCCGCCATGCGTCGCCGTATCTCGTGTCAGCCTACCCTCTCGACTGTGTGGGCGTCGTGCCCGTGTTGACGTTGTTACAAGTGCGTAACAGGTCAGCAGACTGCATGTAGCGTGCATCTTATCGCACGCCTTTGACAATTGTATGTGTTGCAGAATCCTCAGAAGAACTGAATGAGCTGGGGTCTGGCTAGCGAATGGCCACACAGGACGCTGTAAATGTACACACACTTCACTGCACAGAAACACATAGTCATGTCTGGGTGTCTCACACGACGGTAACGTCTCTGCTCAACGATAGGGCTCATCATTGGCTTGCTACGGCGGTGAATTGGCCGTTAGGGCCACTGACTTATTGGGAAGCCGACCCTAAGCATCGATTGTTGAGCATCAAATAATGTTCGAAATATATGCCGATTGCTACTAGTATACTGCTAGAGAGATGCACAGTTGGCCATAAAAGGGAACGTTTTTTTTTCAGAATTCATCCAGTTTGGGCATTTACATACCCAAACTAAGTAAAATTTTAACAAATAAATAAAAAGGTAACTTTTGCCTGGCATGCAATCTCTCGCCTCAAGGGGAGTTATTTTACCGCCCCATAAAATAAATGTGTTGTGGACTAAAGTAGTTTTGGCACTTTGTGGCAGGAAGTTATAAAATTGGGGTCAGATTTGCCGGATTACGTGATTCTGATTATTTCAAAAAGGTGGGTTTAATGAAATGTACTCCAAGTACTAGATTGACACACCCGAATTCTTAATTTGATTTCGCATACCGTATAACGAATCATGAGGTGGTGAAACAGTGGCACTTGCACTATCCTTGAGTAAACTAGGACAAAAACATTCATGCAAGGTTAAGCACTCAATCCATCTTATCAGCTCCGCCAGACTGTGACTAAGGATTAAAAACATATCCGCGTAGTTCTCAGGCTGTCTATTAAATCGATTAGTTATATTAAACGCCGCACTGTCGTGGGGAAGCCCCTGGATAATAACATGGTTATTTCCCTGCTTGCTCGAATGAACCCTGATAGGCTGCGACACGGCTTCCTTGATGAGGTCATAGCTGAGGTCACCAGCACCTCTAAACTGAGCTCCAAAAGCACCGCCAAATAAGCGGCGCTCTCCGAGTTGAATGACAGAGATTGCTTTGCGCTGAGACAAGTTTTACTAAGCCCTCCAGCATACGTCTTAAGACCCAGCTGCGGCGGCTATGTTATCAATCACACGAAAACATTCTCGAAAGTTGCAAGACTCTAAAAAGCGATCATCTACCGACTAACGAAAGCCCTTCTTATATCTGTCGAGCTTCCCACTTAATGCAAGTTTAAAGCCCCCAAGAGATTCCTGGCTGAGGCCCTTGACAAACCGTTTAGTCTAGACGGAGTCAATATTGCCCTCGCTTGTCTATAAGACAAAATGACCTTCGGACAAAATCTTATGAAAAATGAACAACTTCTGCAGCAACATCTCTTCATGCCCAAATGGCAGTCCTTTTTTAACAGGCGCCTCTCTGAGGGCACTGTGCCAGCAAAGTGGTACGAATGCCTTCTTAAGGTAATCCCAAATGAAAAAAAAAACTATGTTGAAATGTGAAATGCTGAAAAATGTCTCTCAAACCCACTTATGAAGCGCTTTACGGATTTCCTGAGAGCACTGGCGTTCCTTCCAGGTGAGCAATATAGCTTCAGCCCTGGGCGTTTCTCTATCTCAGCCAGTGAAGTACTTCTTGAGCAAATCGCAATCTCGTTTGACTGGAACAAATTTCTTATGTTTGCGACTTTTATTGATTTGAAATCTGCTTTCGATGTCTCAACCCGTAATATTGTCTTGAAGAAGCTGGGACAGACTGTAGTTGGGCCACGAATGCTCCCTCTACTCAGCGCACTTCTGAGGGATAACTACTTTATTCTCAATGGTGGTGTGTTGGAGCACGACACGTGTGCTCAGACAACTGGTTATACGCAAGACGACAATCTTAGCCTACTTAGTTGCTCAGCAAGTTGCCACGCATCGTGCAAGCGCGGCACTTAATAGCCATGCTCTTGCTCTACGCAGATGACCTTGTGATATTTGGTAGAATTCGTACTGACCTGCAGGCTGCGCTTTACACACTTGATGAATATTTCTCACAGAATGGTGGCCAGCAATTGCAGCCGTAGAACGCTTTTGCTATCTAAAAGTAGTTTTCTCATTTCTAGGTACAATAGTTTTACAACACGCAACACAAACGTTGTAGAAAAGCGCTTATCGCCGTAACCGGTATCAGAAGCCTAATAGGGCTGCCCGTTCAGACGGCCATGTTATTGTTCACGCTCAAAGTGGCGGCATTCGTAGGCAACCTATGGTATCCAAGTGTCGTGGCGACATCTTAACACTCTGCACTTATGGCAGTTGGATAGAGTGAAGGACAGATTTCCTGAAGCGACTACTTGGCGAGTGTTCTAAAAAAATTGTCTCTAATCCCCGAAGAATTTAAGTTATCATCAGCTATGGCTAACCAGGCCTGGAAGACATTTGTTTGCCTATGTCGGCGTCTCGCCATTCGCTATAGTGTTCACGGATTTGACATGCCCGGACGACAAATGCCGTCATTGTGGCGGTTCATGCCTTCTGTATCACCTCACCGACTCTAGTGAATCCGTATCGCTCCCTTCGAGATCCAGCAATAATACCTATAGACGGTTTTTACTATGTGTGTCATATATGATATGCTCATTGTTACTTGCCCAACACAGAGTGCATTTTTAATAAATAACTAAATAATTAAACAGGGCATATATGTAATAAAAAACAGCAACAACAACTACTACTGCTACAACCTCTGTCCTAGCACGACCGTGTCGTCACTACTGAACTTGCTGATACACGTTCGTACTAACAAGTGTCACTGACAACGACTCGTCCTTCAATGAGACCCTCTTCCTCGAGTTCATCGATCATGAGATTCGCACACGAGATGGACACCGGGATGGACTTCACCGGAATAAAAGCACCACCGTCTTGCCAGTCGTGTCTCTATCTCTAAATGACGACGACGACGACGAAAATGACAATGACGACCATAATGACACCACAAGGGCAACCGCGACAACAACAGTAACAACAACGACAACAACAGCAACAACAACAACGGTGTGTACCTCGTTGTTGTTGTGGTTGTCCAGCCACTGCCGGTGCTTCTGATGCTTCTGCGGCCCTAACGTCGAGAGCTGCAAGCTTGTCTTAACGAGCAATTGCAGATAGACAGGTGTTTAAAACCAAAGCTAGGACAATAAAGTCAGAGTGGGAGGAGGCAGAAAGAGGAAGAGAGAGAGATCGCGAGACAGAGAGATAGAGAAAGAAAGGCGAAAGAGAAAGAAAGACATAGGCTGAGACGGAGCCACCCAAGGCCATCCATCCATTCGTCGCATCAACATCGTCTGTTGTTGTAGTCGTCGCTGCCGCCGCGTTCAACGACCCTGTCACTCCGAGGTGCTCGTTCATATATAAATATATATATATATATATATATATATATATATATATATACATATCAACAACGATCGCCCTCTAGCGTGTGCTCTATCTTTAGTTGACTCACGCCCCATTATCCTTTGCTGCCCCCTCGCTTCTACTTGCTGGCTAACAATGAGCCCTGGCGAGCCCGTCACACCTTCAATTGGTTTTCGTTTCTTTTTTTTATTGCTTTGTTGTTGTTGTTGTACTTTTTTTTCTTCTAATTAGTTATATAGCTGCCCGTTTGACGCGCTTCATTTTTTCCCTTTCTTTCGCTTGCTTCAAACGAGCGTATGAAGCCAGCGAGATGTTCACTGTTTGTTTCTCTCATGCTTGCGCCTGGAGGCCTCTATCTATCTATCTATCTCGCGCGGTCGCTTTTCCTTCACTATTCAGGTCTCTCCTGTCCTCTCGAATTTTCCCTCCGAAATTCGATTTCTCTCATCTTGCATGAGGTTTTTTTCGCTTGTCCACCGCCGCTGTTCCGCCGCTGCTTAGACTCGACGTCTGCGGCCGCCGCGTGCACGCATTTCATGTTTTTAGCTCTTTCCGACGGCGGCAGCGGCGGCAACAGTTGGTTGGCGCAAGTAACAACTGCGCATGCGATTCGAAATGGCTTGCCACTGTTTTGGCTACATTGTATCAAGTGGAACTCGCTGGCCGACTCGCCGGCTAGATAAAACAAGCGGGGAGGGCGATCCACAAACAGCAACAACGAAAAAAAGAAACGCGAGACAAGCGCACGCTTTCGTGCTGGTTATGGCGGCAACGATGGTCATCATGATGCTAATGACTGTGAAGTTCTGATTATGGTGACGACATTGTCATGATGATGATAATGATGATGACGACGAGGCGGATGATGATGATGCTGACGCTAATGATGATGATGATGATGACAATGGAGCAACGGTAGTAATGCTAATGGACGTTCTAGTAGCAGAAGCAGCAGCAGTAGTAGTAATCGTAGTAATAGTAAGTAGTATGAGCGTCGGCCAACGACTTTGGCGTTAGCGGCCAGTGATCAACCATTTTCACACGCTGCCCAACTTTATAGAAATGCTCCGACGAGACGAAGCGTCACCAACCCACCACGCTTCACCAGCCACCGCGGACGACAGACAGCCGATGATGGCCGTGACAGACGCTGCTGCTGCTGATCCTGCTTCTCTCCTGTTCGATATGGGGATGGTTTGGGGGGGTGTGCGCAAGCCCTACTGCCAGCTACCAGTTAGTCCAGTGTGGGACTCACAAACCCACTAAACCCCAATTTTCTACTCATCGCGCCCTACCCCGCCCCCCCCCCCCCCGACCACTCAGGCTCGGAATTGCTTGGCTCTACGTTGGGAACTGCTGGCTGCTCAACCAGATCAAGCCCGCCAACACGATATTCTCAGCTCAGCTGCCGCAAGCAACCCGACACAGCATTACCTAAAAATAATAATAATAATAATAATAATAATAATAATAATAATAATAATAATAATAATTGACACCCCGCGGCTCCGAAACTGAACCTGAGCAAAGTATATAATAACATATAATTGAATAGGGCTAAATTTATAACAATATAACCAAACAAGCAGTCTACAGTTGGGAACTATGAGAATGTCCCAAGTTCGCTGATCTGACGGCGGCTTCACCTCAAAAGGTCGGAGCTCCCGCAAAAGGTGGCGCTGAGGCTACAATGCAATCTAGCCTTACTTTTGTGGAAACAAAGCTCAGCGAGGGTACTGGTAAAATTGGACATCCGCGACGTTTTTACAACCATACGGAGATACATGCTAGGAGAAAAACGAAAGAAACGCACCAGACCCTTCCACCCATGGTTCGGCAGAGCTATAGAAATGCCTCACTTCTAACGAGAGGCAAAAATTAAAACTCGTAGGCAGACGACCAGCTGGGCGATCCGTTAGACCCTGTTCAATTTAGCTCAGGTTTATCAGATTTAGTATGCCTGTTTAGGGTCCATTTAACATGCAGCAAACAGGGTCCAAGTACCACATGGTAAAACATGTAATACTTGGATTACGTTATGTGAGGAGCCTTGGTGATCTGGTTGCGCCAGAACTAATGACTGTGCTGTGCAACGTGCCGCACAGCGAGCCTTACAATCGAGCGTGTCTAGCGGAAGGTTGGTGGACGCGTGATCTCCTAGAACGTAGACGTTCCGAAGCCAACTGGTTCGTGCGATCTGACGCCCCTGAATTAGATTTGCGCGGGATTTTTAGAAGAGTAAGATGCTTGACATTTAGCATTTCAGTGTTACATCCGTGCTGGAGTTCAATCCGGCCAAATGCGAGATATGCCTCTTTGGCCCTACCCTTGAGGCCCCCGAAATACTGTCACTCCGAAACCTCCTGCCTGGCTGCAAGCTAACCGTCAAGGACGATCTGGAGCTACTGGGTGTGCCAATTTGCCCCGAGGGGCTGCCAGCAGCAATCGAGCGTTCGAGATTGAAACTAGAAATTGCCGCCGCTCGTCTTCCTCTTCTGGGAGCTCATCGGGGACTTTTCTTACTCAGGTCCTCCTTCTCGTCTGGAAGTGGATTAGTCCTCAAGACTAATCCACCTTCTTCGAGGGGCCGATTTATCTAATCAAACCGACGAGTTGCAAAGGCTCAACGACTTGACACTCTACCGCCTAGCGCGCGAGGACAGCCATAGCTACATGTTTCGAAAGGAGGCGTCGGGGTACCAAATTTACTGACCCTGCCCGGGCCTGCTATAGTGTTGTCGTAGCTAAGCGCGGAAAACAGGGCAATCCCTTTTTTAGATTCAGCAGGAGTCGACCAGTTTAGAAACCGCTTAGCCCATCTTCAAGAAAACCTTGAGGCGCGCTATGGGGGTAGGCCTGAAAACGTACTTTCCCAGCGTGACTGGAGTTCGCCTCTGCACGACGAGGTACAACGACGTCTCTTTAACGAAGCTGCCGACGACACAGCCAGAGCTTGCTTAAACGCCGTATCCGCCAAGGATTCAGGGGCCTGGTTACACGCGCTTCCCAGTGCCCCCATAGGTACCCTTCTTGATGACGAGTCGATTCGCATAGCAGTAGGCCTACGACTAGGAACAGACATAGTTAGCCCTCATCGGTGCCAATGTGGTCACCCCGTCGATAAACTTGGACATCACGGACTATCGTGCATTATTAGTGCAAGACGACGCTCGAGACATGCCGTTATTAATGAGAATTTCAGCAGAGCCCTTAGGTCGTGCGGTCGTCCGTGCATTCTTGAACCCCCAGGCTTCTGCGCGGAGGCCGGCAAACGTCCAGATGGTATGACACTTACACCATTCGAGCGAGGCAAAATGCTGGTTTGGGATGCAACCGATACCGACTCCTTAGCTCCTTCTATGGTCGGTGGCGGCGCATCCGAAGCTGGTTATGCAGCCCACCTTGCGAAGACTAACAAGTTGAAAAAATACTCATCAATCGGCTATCCCCACGAATTTTGCCCTCTCGCGTTTGAAACCCTGGGTGCCCCTGGCGTTCGGACCAAGCAGCTGATCCGCAAAGTCAGGACCTTGTTAAACCTGTCATCCGGTGATAACAGGTCGTCGTCCTTTTTTAAACAACGTCTGGATCTTCACGTAAAACGTGGAAACGCTGCCTCCGTTCGGGGCACACTCCTGAAGTGGTCTCGCCCTGGCCTCATCAAAACGGACACGTGACAGTCACAATGCGCGCCTACTAGGCGCATTGGCTTAGCTGGTCTATTGCAATGTGTGTAAAATATACGTAATGTATTATACGTAAAATAAACTTAATATTTAGCATGCTACCATCAACGAGCCGAAAACCATGTACTTGGCGAGAGATTTTGAAAATAACGCCCATGTTGTCAGAAATGTATAAAAAAATGTATCTCAAATAGAAAATGTCTTTATATACTTGTGTCCGTCGGTAGACTAGTGCCAGTTCGTCAGCACTGTATTTGCGATTACAGAACATCGAGTCAATACAATCAACCGAGTGCTGAAAGTTTGTATTCTGAGCCTCTAGTATACTTTATCGACCTTAGCAGCATGCTTGTAATATAGTTAGCAACGTCCTAATCTTGAGACAACAACGTCTTTTTCATCAGTATTACCATTCCCATCGCCAGTGATAGACGTTCCTCGCCTAACCTAATGCATTCTTTTGACAGCAGAGACAATGTGTTCCAGCGCCGATCTGTCAGGGTTTGCCGGCATCTCGGTAAATCTCGGTCGTCACTTAGATTGCTAGCCATGGCCTAACTTTAGGAGTCTATAGGACAAGAGAGGTCTTCTACGATCAAACTCAGGTTGTTACGGGGCAAAAGTGCTTTCAAGTCTAGCTGTTTGAAATAGGTAGCTGAGGTCCAAGTAAACGTCTGTGTTGGCTGTGACATCGAGAATGAAAGCGATACTGGCGACGAATAAGAATGTAATGAAGTTAACTACAGTGTAGAAATAAAACTGCCAGTCTCTGCACCGCCGATGACCAGTAACGTGAACAGACCAATCAAACACCCAACCCGATGTGAACCACAACGACCTACGCCGCCGATAGCTGATGACGTTAGTAGGCCAATCAAGCATCGAATCCAACGTGCAACGTGACGACCAAGGAGACCACTAGGCTGCGTGCTGGTGACAATAGGGCACGTGCACCACCGCCGACCAATCACCGACGTCGAAGATTCGAGTCATATTTTTAACATTATGTATTACTATACGAACGCTGCGGCGTCCCTTGAGCAAATAAATAGCCCGCGGGGAAGGATGATTAACGCATCCTTCGTCCGGCAACGCTACCAGTCAGACCATACGCTGTGTGTTGTCACTCACCGTCCTGAGTCTCTCGCGTTGTAGTATCCGTCCGGCTGAGCTTACATTCCCCACTAACTTGGCGTAACCAACATTGTTACATTTGGTGGCGATGCGATTTGATTGCATCGTTACAATACTAAGACCGCTCTCGTTTTTATTGAGTGCATGGTAAACGTGGGACGGGCAAACCAAGACTGAGCTGACGCACACCCGCGTGAAGCGCCAATTCTACTTTCAACCATAATCCTGCCCTCGTCCCGCCTTGCTATAGAAATTGCTCCATTTCCTCTCCACTTTTTTTCCCTACATGCAGCCTGGTAGCTTAGTCATAACTGTGTAGATAAAACCGCCTATAGGTGTCGCCGGTAGTAAATGTGGTGCTCGTATCGATTTTATATGCAATAAATATACGTCATGTGGCTTTTATGCCCCTACTATTTGGTTCTTGAAGCGAAGAGCTTTATCGTGGGCATATCGGATTTAAAGTTTATACGCGCTAGGAAAACGGCACTTTGGCTGGTCACCCTTCATTTGTTTATTCACCTCGGGCAAATTCTGCCGTACTCTTATGTGTGCGTATGTAAGTGAGTGTTTTTTGAGGTTCTAAATAGTGCAAGCTGCGTTTGTTCGGGAAAGCTGATCAGTCGTAATAGATGAGGATTCTTGTCCCTGTAAACTACACGTGTTCTTCTTTCTCTTTCTCACCCGCGTCTCAAAAACCTCAATCTCGGTCGTGTTTTTCGCCACTTAATTCTGAAAACATCAACGCAAAGTATAAGAAAAATAGTTAAACGCAAATGTGTCACGCCAGAACTAGCGATCTCCCCATTCCATCGATGTACACATTTCTAGAGATTTTAGACATGTCGTTTATATATATATAAATGTATATATATATATATATATATATATATATATATAATATATATATACATTTATATATATATATATGTATATATATACATACATATATATATATATATATATATATATATATATTATATTCTCTTTTTTGTATATATATATATATATATATATACATTCCGTATTATGCTTGGTTGTTTACTCGCTTGGTGGCCATGCATCAACCGCCTCAACTTTAGTGATCGCTTGAGAACAGCGCACGGATGTAAATCTGCGTCCCGTCTTTGGACGCATTGACTGTTTACTATTCGTGTGTGCGTGTGTGTCGCATGTTTTGTCGCTGGCTGTGATAAAAAACAAACCAGCAACCAGTTAGGTTTGAACTTTAGTTAACAACAAAGGCTAGCAATGGCAAGGAAAAAAAGGCTGGTAGCAACAGAAGCCTACACATTTGCAAATTCGACGTGCTTTCAGTATATGCTGCCGCCTGCGGTGATCGACAAGCGTTGATTCGGCGGTCGCTGCATAGTGATCGTAGATCGTCGACCACAATGCCTACTATGATGCTGTAGTAGTAGTACCAATAGTTGTAGAATTAAGAGTAATAATGGTCATAAATAAGAAACACAGCAGCCTCTCGTTCTTCTGAAAGCATCGGAATAGCACTGAATTAATAGACTCACTCAGCTGCATTGATTTTCGTTCATTCATTCGACGTGATCGCAACGTACTAGCCGCGTCACAGCCCGTCTCGTCGAAGCAAACATACCCCTACAAAAACAAACAACCAGAAAAACAAGTAGACACACAGAAACACAAAAGAGGCACAAAAGAAGAATCAGCGATTGAAGCCAACACTTTGGCTTGGTTCGAGTTAGCGAATTGACAGTTGTAATGAATGCTCAACCCTCACAAAGAACGGTGGCGGAAACGGGGATGCGGCTACAATGTATACGTTTGAGTTGGCAGGAACCGGGATGCGGCTACAATGTATGTATACCTTTGAGTTGGCGGCCACGAGGATATGTTAAGGAGGAATAGCCGGCGCGGAGAAAAGTAACAAAATGAATAAATTGATTCGGAAAGAAAGATAAAATCTTAAGTTATAGAAAGAACGAGGGAGAAACAGATTGAGCGAGAGAGAGAGAGAGAAATAAAAGGAGAGAAGATCATCAGCCGAGAACTCTGATGTAGTCAGAGGCGAAAGAAAATTAATCTCTACCGACCAACCAGCCTATGCGTCTGGGTGTATCGATCGAGCCATTCGTCTCTAGCCAGCACGCGACACAGCGGAAAGGTGACTCTTCGAAAGTGCTATGGGGGGAGTGTTTATAGTTGTTGTTGTTTTTGTTGAGAAGTTGAGGAAAAGAGAAGGGTTATCAACAACGCACAAAGAATTGTGGATGTCTATCTATCTATCTAGCTATATATCTATCGTGTGGCCCATTGATGTGCTGTTACTGCTGCTGCTGTTGTTGTTGTTGTTGTTGTTGTTGTTGATGTGGTTGGTTTTGCTGTTGCTGCTTACGCGTGCTCGACGACAAAGATTAATCGTGGTTGATTGCCATTTGATGTTAACAACGGTTGCCACCCATGCCTCATGCGCATCCACTTCATCCGTCTTCGTTTGTCCGACGAATTCTGCTGGACTTGTGGCCGTCACGATTATGATGATGCTGGTGGCCCTTGCTGTTTATGTTGTTGTTGTCGTTGTGGTTGATATTGTTGTTGTTGTCGTCGTTGTCGTTGTTGTGGGTAATATTGTTGTTGTTGTTATAGTTAGAATTGTTGTTGTTGTTGTTGTTGTTGTTGTTGTTGTTGTGGTTAATATTGTTGCTGTTGTTGTGGTTAATATTGTTGCTGTTGTTGTGGTTAATATGTTGTTGTTGTGGTTAATATTGTTGTTGTTGTTGTGGTTAATATTGTTGTTGTTGTTGTGGTTAATATTGATGTTGTTGACGCAGTGTGAGCATCGCGGCCATTTGTGGCGCGTTGGCCGTTTGCGTGCTCCCCTTCCCCCACAGCGTAACCAGCAATACGCAGCACATTTGCCGCGCTTTAGAGCTACTCTTCTCCTTCTGAAGTTTCATTGTACCTCGCTTTGCTGTTGCGGTTGTAGTTGTTGCAGAAGCTACGGCCATTGATCTGTTTTCTGTTGCTGACTATATGAATACTATAATTGTTGCTGTTTTGGGGGAGGGGGGGGGGGTGCAGCCATCGCCGTGTGCGTTTCAGCATGATCGTGAGTTATGTACATGCCAATGTGCTCGCCGCCAGGCGGGACATGTATACAAATTGTTTCAAAGTTCGTCCATGAAAAATCTACAACTCGAGGTAGGTAGGCGAGGAGACGGCCAAGAAGAAGAAAACTCAACTCAGTTCGTACTGGTCGTAACAACGTAGGTTGAAATAAATTTGTATTTCACGTGCCACGGGACAGCCTACTCTCTGCAGGTCGGTCGCAAGGCAGTATACACACACGAATGCATATATATATATATATATAATCACACATACCCAGTTGGGCCAGACTTATGGGGGTCGTAGAAATAAAATACCTTGGGAAGAATATCGGCTTTAGTGGGTGAGAGCCTTACATTAGGGGTTGTCCTGCAAGCACCGGTAGTGCATAACGCACTTCCAAGACCTCCCAAACAAAAAAAATCGCTAAAATAGGAATTTGTTTCTAAAAGAATGGGGCGGTAAAGCAGAACTGCTTTGTTTTTGAGTGATAGAGAAATTACACATTTTTTTTTATACCGATGTGACTGACCGGGCATTACTTTACAAAATGTGCAGCTACAGAAAAACGAGTCGTTTTATGGAGAAACTAGACTACCGGCATGTTCGGAAAAAGAAGATTTGCTTTGTCAAAAAGCTATTTAGCGTTGGCTAGACGTTTGAACGAAAAACAGTCGTGTTGTATAGCCTCGCAAAAGTCGAGTGTCTTGTGTATCATTTGTTTGTTTTTGCGTTTAGCGCCCGAAAAGCTTGCCATTTTGCTATTAAGACAGAGACCATCAGAAAAAAGCGCATTCAGTAGAAACAATTTTAGTACAAAATTGATGGCGATTCGTTTTGTGATATGATTTAATAATATTGTAAGCCGTTTTCCCCGTCCGCGATGATAAAACGGATTCATATAAAATCCCACTCTAACAGAACACTAGGAGGGGCGTTAGATGCTGATGACAACGCTTGTCTCTTTAGAATTGACCTTCTCTTTGATTGTTCGTGACCTCCTCTGTGCCTCCGGCTGTGCAGGACACCGTTACATCCCAAGCTAAGGGCTTCCCATGTGACCATAATGCACTGGTTACCCCATCAGGTCGCCAGCGGACACTAAACCTCTCGGTTCATGTGTAGATAGTATACCGGCTTTCCTATGAGACCTTATGATCACACTGTTAAATTCAGCATGCCTGGACGTTTAGCCGGCGATCTTCGGGCAACTTAGTGGGTATAGGCCACTGAAATATACCTATATAAATTTGCACAGAAATGGCTCGTAGACAGGAGCGTTGGAGGAAGTGGTGACATCATGCGGAAAATATTGGGGTCCAGCATGGTGCCGAGCTCAGGCAAGAGTAAAGCGTTAAGCCAACCCCCACTGAAGGTGTCTTAATCCGCTAGGAACATGGCGTACGACCTCTCTGGGAGACAAGCCCAAATACGATCTCTAATTTTTTTTGTTTTTGATGTCCTCACGTTAGATTGGCTAAAATGTTCTTCTAAAAAGCCCGGATTCAGCATGGTTCTGATAGTGCATCGTGCTTTACTATTTGTATGTCTTATTTGTGGTCGAACTTCCTCCTCCACCAGAGAGACTGCCACCGGACCGAATCGGGCAAGTGAAGCAGCGTAGCAAACGAACTCTTCTAAGTCCCAGACGAAGACTTGCTCTGTGCCAGCTGTTCTTGTCTAAAAGGACGTTCAGGGCTTTACTAAGTATGTCTTTGCTGACGTGAACATTAGTCGTGGTTCTTCAGGGCAAAGCAAGGCAGGGCATGTACGCAATATGTAGATAAGTCTTGATGACCCGAGGCTATACCTCCAAATGCCAAGTGCAGCTTGAGAAGGCATGCTTTGCAGTCGCGGGCAAATGTTAGAGAGAGCTTCTTTCTTCGTAGAGTGTGCATGGGAAATTCCGTCTCGCCCTACAGGGGCCCCCAAACCTTCTAAGTTGTTTAGGTCTACCCGAGTGATACCAGGAACTAAGATCTCCTGAATTGCTTTTTGTTTCATCTGAAGCAAGCCACCGAAATCAACAATCTCACACATTGAAACATTTAGTGTCAGTACCCCATTTCCTTTAAACTGCATTACTGTTCTTGAATCTGTAGCGATGATATTCGGATTATTGAGGTTGCGCCCCAGGTTAAAAGTAAGATACCTCTGCAACCGTGCCAGACCATAGGCAAAGGCCCTGGACTTTTCTTCATCACTTCATCTAGTATCCGGTCCCTTCTTAACGTATTAAATGCATTGCAGAAATAGAGTTTAACCAGGCCCCTTACTTGGCCCTCAATCTCCAGTAGAACGCGTGTAGCATCCACTTGTGCTTCTGCGCCGCATTTTTAGCCACTTCAACCTAATGTGGCAGGATCGCTGTAAAAATTGTCTTTTTATTTGTCGGCATTGCAATCCTTGCAGCAATTTTACTCAAAGCCATTCCAGAAGCTATAGACGTTATAAAAATGTATTTTTTCTTAAGAGCTGTGAGACTTGCACCATATAATTCTGGTGGATAAAATTTAGGTAAAGTGCTGTTTATTATTTTGCCCAGGAATATGCTCAGATCATTTAGTAGGCAGTTTGACGAAGGAACCAACGTACGCGCAAATGGCGTCGTTGCAACCCATTCAGTCCGGCTCTGCTTGTAACTGGAATTTATTTTTATTATTATTATTTAGTTTAAACGTAACAATTGTGAGGTGTGACTGTGTACTCCTTGCCTTCTCCTAGCTCCTAATTATTATTCCATGAAACCGACAAATACAGCCGGCTATTCCTTGGCACACTGCAAGCGACAGCAGTTGCCGTAAAAACTCGCCTTCGCGCCGATTGTTTGTGAGACCTGTAATCCGTCTGCCCAGCTCACTGATGAATCTCTTGGTTGCCTTGTTTACCGGGCCCATTGTTTTCATAGCTATTGGGATTACGATGTAATTCTTCTCCAGTTCTTGCTACTTGCGTTTTTCCCATTTTCTGCGCGCTCGGCAACTCATCCCGCCTCTAGTGAACTGTGACGTATATAGGAGGGAGCCGTTGTGCAGGACACTGTAGCATCCCATACTAAGCATTTGCCTTTAGCCCATAGCGGGATTATTACACCGTCAGGTCTTTTATGGTCATCAAGTCCTAATCTGGGCTCGAGCGTGCTTGGTATGCCAGCCCTGCGCAAGACTCTTCTTATAATTGCATTGATCTCAGCGTATCTAGAAACTCTACCATGGTTTTTGATGCAGCTAAAAGGCTGAAGTCCATCCTTAGTTACTGTAGTACCACATGCGCTGCAACTGTAGGGGTTGCAAATCGGGGCACCTATTCGAAGAGCTGTTACCATGCGGAATGAGGCATTGTCCAGCATGGTACCCAGCTGCGGGAAAGGAAGACGCTTTATAAAGCCACCACTAAATGTGCCCCGTGTTGCCAGAAGGACAGCTTTTTCCACTGGGGATTGGAGACTGTCTAACAGCTCTCTAGTTGCAGCGCTGCGTCGGTATGCTGTGTCCGTTCAATGTATGCTGTGTGGGACGTTCTTGCCAGGGCCTGGTCCAATCGTTTGTCTAGCTATAGCTCTGCGGCGTCTGTAGCTCTTGTAGTTCCTTGGCGGGCGCCTGGTTTCACCAGCGTATTTGCGAGTTTTCCAAATTCCAAAAGCGACGCAGCATAGCACATGAAAGCCAACTCCGCCGCTGATCGAATACCAAGTCCTCCTTCTGCAATTGAAAGGGTCGCTCTTTTCCAGGTGTTATTATTATTATTATTATTATTATTATTATTATTATTAAAACGTTCATACGTTCACACTTGTATAATAATAACTGAAAGATCATATTTAATATGAAAAATAATCATTACTACCGTTTATCCGCGACAGTGCGGATTGTGTGTCGCTGAATATCAATACACTGAAATTTAAATAAGAGCCCTAACTACTCCTATGAGCTTACGTAGAAATAAAACCGCCCAGAGCTTCTTAAGACAGAGCCCGTCTCTGCATATACATACAATAGTTTTACTTGCTAAGATTACTCGCATAAAATCACTTCTGCAAATAAAACAATCTAACCTAAATAGATATGTATGCTCAACATGGTAATGCATTTAAGCAAACTCACAACAAAGAGGTATCTGACGGCATGTCTTATTGTTCAGTTAAAATAGTCACGATAGATCCCAGTTGCTGGCTTTAATCATAGCACGCAAGTAAACAATAATTTGATGTCTTATACATGTGTACTGTTTTTCTTACGCTCACACAAACGCGGTTGGAAAGCGTCACGTTGTATTAAGAAAGCGTCGACGCGATGCGTCAAAAGAAAGGAGAGGGGAAGCAGATATCCCTAGCAAATATGTTTATGCATAGACCAGATGTGACACCTTGCAACAACGCCCTTAGACTTTGTACACAAAGGAGCATGTACATTCACTTACACAAATGAAGACCACCTCGGAGGCTGACGTAAATACACCCCTGAGAGGCGCCAGTAAAACTCTAATCGCTACCAGACGGTCCATTGCAACTGCATGAGCAAGGGCAAATCATATTGTCAGAAACAACTTTATATATATATATATATATATATATATATATATATATATATATAAACTAACATAAACTACATTTTACCCAACGCGCTATCTGTATGCGGTAAAAACAAACGTGTGCTTGCGCCGACGCTACTCATTAGACTAAATACCTAGCATTTACGTTCGCGGAGAGAAAGAAGCGATCTACGTAAGGACGAAGGCAACGTTAGAATAGAGACCCTTAAACAGTCGCTGTTGGTATCGCCGGCTACAAGGCCAGTAGCAGCGACAGACCGAGCAGCTAAGGCAGTAAGTAGCAATAGGAAAATAAACCAGCCATCGCGTTAGCAGTAGTTAGCGAGAGTGGTCGTGGTAGCGGGGAGAGTAGTTAGAGATCGCGTAATGCTACGTCCCTTACCTAAGCCACAATCGAGATCGTTTCTGTCGGACGCGTCAGGCGTATCTGTGGCATCTCCGGTGCTAGCGCGGTCGAAGCGTGTCGTCGAGCCCAGATAGCTCAGTCGGTAGAGCGTTAGGCTTTTAACCTAACGGTCCGGGGTTCGAGCCCCCGTCTGGGCGAGCACTGTTTTTGTTAATTTACCTTTTTTTTGTTTTCTATAGATCTGGGCTAGGTTTGCTCGCTAGTTTTAGCGTTTGTTGTCTCTTGTTCGTTCTCAAAATGACAGTTGTAAGCTTGTTATGTTGAGAACATTGCTATGCCTCCTCATATCAAACCGGTAAAGCCTTTGGCATATTAATGGTGCTTATTACTACTACTTCTACTATGAGCACTTTTAGCAGTAATCAGTCCGTTCATACGTGTGAATTCGGTACGATACAACTGAAGCTGTACTCGACTCTAAACTTAGATAATGCTTTGCTTTGGATAAGCCAAATGTGTAAAGCTGCTTAAGTTTGTTGCTTCAGCTGCTTAACTTGTTGAGTTTCCACAGGCAAACGATACACACATGCTACATACGTAGCTTCACATTGTATATATATATATATATATATATATATATATTTCAAGCTCTTCTGTATAAATATTTTTTTGGAAGAAAATACGCGACGAGTTAGGTAAAGCGATAGCTTATGCCGATAAAACAACGATCCTTTCTCAAATCAAACCTCGTGACATTAGTAGCGGAGTAAGTAACCCTATTGCCCTGGTGGATTGCATCATAAAGACGTTTAATGAGCTTGGCTTAGTCGTAAACACTAGCAAAGCGAATGTCGTATTAATTCGTCAGGCTATAAGACCAATTAGCGTGCCAACGTCCTTCCAACTTCGTTCGCATGTGGTGAATTAGTTTTGCCTAGTAAAGTGGCTGGGGGTAACTCGTCATGTTAAGCTAGTGTGGCAACTGAACTTAGACGATAGAGCTTCTAATTGCTATGCTCTTATTTCAGCTTTGCGACGCATGGAACAGTCCTCATTAAATGTCTGTTAATTGGTTACAATTCACTATTTATGCTCACCTTTTGTTACGAAATTTTCCTGTGGGGAGGTGAAAATCATGACGCTCTTCTTAGAGCGAAGGTCTCACAAAAGGACGCATTGCGGGCAATATTCTCTAGACGACGGAGTACTTGTGTAGGGGACTGTTTGTCGCCCATAAGGTTCTGCCAGTTGCAAAGGTCTATACTCTGTGTGCAGATACACTCGTATTCAAGACAACTCTCGACCTTGTACCGGCGGACATTGCAATCCTAACCAACAGCTTTAGATTTTGTACCCCCCTAAGTTTATGAAAACGAGGGTTAAAAAATACCTCATGTGTAGCTGATGAGCTCTCATATGTGGTCATTACTATTGCCAGGCAGGTGGCCACCAGGCAAACCTTAACTTTTTTCGGGCTGGTCCTCAGCCAACATTTAACGTCCACGGGACTGCTTTTGCATTGCTTCATGAAATGGACGGACCCCATAAACACAAATGTGCAACGGTGGGGCTCGAACCCGTTAATTTATTTGTCTCCTCCTCCGGTTGCAAGGCGCACGCGAATGCACCACGCCACAGGGCTTGACGTCCGGGTAGACTCTCAAGACGAAGCTTATCGTATTGCAAACCATAGGGCCTACATACGACCTTAAGAGTATATAATTTTTATTATATCACAAAATATTTTAGTGAGAACACAAGCACTGCAAGATGCAGTTTCTAAAATAAACTATGTTGTCAATAAAAAAAAATATATACAGGGTCTCCCAGAAAGATTTAAAAAGCGATATAGGGAATTATAGAGCTCGTTAAAGTAAATATTATTTTCAATGCAGAAGTCTTGCTTCGGAGTGAAAGTGATATTACTAAAATCCGTGACACTGTGTTATTGCCCGACATAGAAATACAAAATGTGCAACTGCGAGACAACCAGTCACCCTATACAGAAACTAAGCACATCGTTATGTTCGTGAAAAGTCTGCTTCCTTCGAAGAACATATAACGCCGGCCAGAAGATGCGAGATAGTCGTTTAGAAAATATTTCACAAAAAAATAAGCTTTTTATCAGCCTTCATGTCTAAAATTCTAACTCTACGGCATTCACAGAGCTCAACAGATCCCGACAAATGCGCATTCATATGCGTGCATGTGGAATTTTGGATTTGTGCATAATCATTTTGGTATCCAATATATGGCGGTGCGAGCCGTGATTGCAGAGTAATTTTTTTTCGGAGGGGCATGTCGAGATTGATCGCATGCATAAATGATCTAGAGTGATTTATCTGATGGAGTAGATCATTGAGCGCTGATAATGGTCGTAGAGTTATGAGTTTAAGGTATGGGAAGTAAAATCTAGTAAAATATTTTTTTCTAGGATAATCTAATTTATTTACAATTTTTTTTAATGTTAACACTAAAGTATAAAATAACTTATTTTTTTGCAAATTATCTTCCAAACGACCATGTCGCATCTTCCGGTCGGTGTTATATGTTCATCAGAAAAAGCATTATACCACGAGCACGACGATATGTTTAGATTCTGTATACGAGGACTGGTTGTCTGCAATTGCACATTTTGTGCTCCTATATCGAGCAATCATATAGTGCCGCGAATTTTAGTAATATTCGTCTCAATCCTAAACAAGACTTCTCAGAGATTAACTATAACAAGCTCTACAAATCTCTATACTGATATTTAAATCTTTCAATCTATTAAATCTGCGAGACCCTATATATATTTGTATATATATATATATATATATATATATATATATATATATATATATATATATATAATATAAATATATATATCGTGACACTGTTTACTCTATTGTTGTTACGGCTGTCATTGTCGTTGTTGTTCTCGCTGACGTTCTCTGTGCACACAGTTGAGCGGCCTGTGTGGCCATGCTGTGCCAGGCGCTGAGTGAGAAAAAGAGGAGAGATGGGAAAAGGGGAAGAGCCACTCATCATTTGTGAGTTAACGCGCCAGTTAATAAACTTCTTGCAGTGAATTCGCTTGAATCTCTCATCTGTCTCAGGGCCCATCTGTCGTCGCGGCCGCGTTAGCTCTCGAGCATGGAGCTAGATAACGGCTTGGTGGCGGCGATCGAAAGACCGGACCCAGTAGCGCCATTTCTAGCCCTGTCGATCGTAATGGGTGACCGCTGACCCCATCGTCGTCGTTGTCGTCGCCGTCCGTCTAGCGTCACGCTGCTATACTGCAGATGTCGATTCAGTCAGGCAGGCGCACTGTTTGCACGCGTTGTTTGAGAAGAAACGTTAAACAATAAAAGGACAAAAAGACAGACAGACATCTAGAGAGAATGGAAAGTCGTGCCTGATCACGTTTGATTCTCGTCATTTGGGGTGCCATCAATAACACTGGCTGTCCATAAAGACATCTGAAATAGATATATGGATAGATAAAGTGGTCTTTCTTCTGTCCCCGCTCGGTGGCTCGGATCTGTCATCGATCATTCGATACGACACAATTTCACGGATCACGCCCTCGACAATAAACTCATAGATATCACCATAGGCATCGGCAGACGTTGCAGCGGCAACAACAACAACAACAACAACAACAACAACGAAAACAGCAACAACAACAATAACAACCACAAAAACAAAGCAGGCCCCAAGCTATCTTCTACTATACAATAGCTCTCAAGTATCGTAACGGTTAATCTTGTTGTTGTTGGTGTGTTTTTCTTTGCTGCTGGCGTTGTTGTTGTAGTAGTGATGATAATGATGATTGCGAACTATATCGTCTCCGCTACTCGAGCCTGCTTCAATCATGGACAAATCGGTCGGAAGCAACAAGGAGCGACAATTATCGAAGAAATTTGTTTGTTTGTTTTCCTTTTTCAAAAGTGTCGTTTGTAGCACCGCAGCTGCTGCTGCTCTGTTGATTAGTCCGCCCTCGGCGGTCGATTAGCAAGAAACGAGCAGTCGATCGAGACTAAGAGCATTCCGATCGACCACGAAGATAAACGACGATCAACGTTGAAGCATAGTTTCGCCTCATTTATCTCAACTTGACTTTATATATATGACGACCACGCGTGGCTTTTGTTGATACATTGTTGCATACATGTTTATGTTGCTATCAACATAAACGCAAACAGCGTCGAGAAAACGAGCCAAGAGTGCTGCTGCTGCTATTAATGCAGTATCTCCGTCGGCCAGAGCGACATCGAACTTTTACTTAGCTAGTTTTCTCTCTTTACCGCACGTGCATATATGTATGTATGTATGTATGGACGCATGTCTGTATATCTAGGCTACGTGACCTTTGCCGATCCGCGGCAACCCGGTCATGCAGCATGGGAAGTATGCACGTTTAGCAGTTCGATGACTTTGCTATTTAGTCCGGCACGAGGCTGCTGGAGGCGGCGGTGGCGGCGGTCAAAGCGTCCCCACGATTTCGCGACGGCGACCGCATTTAACTCAACATGGATTGCATGGTAGAAGTTGTTGTGGACCGATCTAGAGTTCGTTGTTCTCGCACGACAAAGTATCGACTGAGCATACACTCATTCACATGCACATGTTTTAAGCACAATTATTGCAGCAACAAAACAAACACGATTTTTATTAGAAAGTATGTGCACATTCTTCTTCTTCTTCTTCTAATAATAATAATAATAATAATAATGCCCCGATCGGGTAACATTGCATCCGAAATTGTGCATTCTAGACTGTGCGTTAAAACACAAGGCACGAATAGGTTTAGCACACTGGCAACAATTTAAATATAAACAAACTGTCTCCATACAGAACATACTACACTAATTAGCGTGAGTCAGAACATCACCCGCGATTCGAAGCTTATAGAAACGCCATTTAGCAGGATCGATGATAAGAGCCCAATGTCAATTATAGGTTCCGCTTGGAATTAAAACACTGAATTACACGACGTACTTGTCCTGAAAAAATGCTAGCCCAATGCACGAGGATCTAAGTCCTCGACGTTATTTGTGTACATTTTTTATAGTGTGAATCGGTAGCGCCACCATCTGATCATAATTGTAAGATCCTACCACAAAAATAATCACATCAGTTTAAGGGCGACAATTGCAACAATATTGAGGCAATATATATATATATATATCTTTTGTGTATACGGAGACAATATATATATATATTTTTTTACTATACCTAAATAAACATTACTGCCCTATAAAGATAAAAACAATGAAAACTATGTTGTCTATCGAGGAGTGCAGAGAGGCTTTGCGTGGCCTGCGGAAGATAGCCCGTGGAGTTCGTGAGATCCTTCTGATGCTTGGTACCTTTGCCGATACACTACAAGGAGCAAACTTGCGGAAATAGATATAATAGCAGCAATCGCTGAGAAATTAGGTACGACCCGCAACCTTCTACATGGCGATGTGAAGCACTCCTGTTGTTGGTAACAACGCTGAGCTAATTTAAACAATTCTCCTAAAATACGCAGATGGAACCGCAGTCTTCTCCTCAATCCCCCATGGAAATGCAGCGTGGCCGTAACGTTGCGATTTATTCGACCGAATATGCGAGACACTGGCTAAAAATATCGACAACTCTTCTATCGACGCCCAGATCGTTGATGCAAATCTAGTCAGTTTAGGGTTCAAAAGCCTAGAGCGAGTGTAGCAATGAGTTGGTTAACGGTCTAAGACTAACAAGTGGCTTGTTTTGGAGTATTATTGCGGGGAGACAGCCGAGAGCACAGCATGAAACTGAGCATCGGCGTTAGGCTGACCACGTCTTAGAAAAGATTTACAGTGCTGCTTTCTGTCAGGGCCAGTGCCCTTGTACCAGTATACACGAGACATACGCTGTGTAAGCCCCTTATAAGTTAACTAAATTAAACGTAGTTTACGCAGTTGCTAAACTAATTAGCACAAGTGGATCAACAAATTCTAAAGGTTTGCCCACATGGAACGGCTGTGCATTTTATAGTAAATGATTAAATAACAAACTAACTTTATGTAAGCATGCCATGCGTTTTGGTCAAAAACATCAACATGTTGGATAGAAACCAACCTCGCAAGATGAAGGGCGTAAGTAACGGAAAATAAACGCCAATCTGAAATGTAAGTACTACTTGCCTCGTTAGCTTAGGTGACACCGTGTTTATTGCCTGGGCAAATTCCCGGGGTGCAACTGTCAGACTTAACCCATATCGTACAATAGTACCGTATGCTAAGTGTTTAACAATATTAATAAATTAAAATATATATTAGTAGCGTCAACGAATAACACTAAAATGGGTTTAAGGTCAATCGCTGTCGACATAGACATGTTGTTGTAATATTTTTGTTCATTAGCTCGTAGAATACAAAGAACAACTTTTTACTTTTGGAAGAGAGCACCCGAAGTAGGTTGTTGACTTGTCTATATATATATATATATATATATATATATATATATATAAGTGTTATATGAAACCAAATTTGCACGCGTCAAGGCCAACGAATAATCACTTCTTTAGTTAGCCAACAAAATAGCTAACTGCTGCTTGCTAATGCCATTCTCTCTGCGCGGTGATTTCAGGGATCGCCAGCGGCGTGGAAAGACGTCGCGACAAAGTTCCGGACCTCGGCAATCATCTGTAAGTGCCATTATCATCGGCTTCCTCTCAAAAGACGGAACCGCTACCTACGAGGATGCTGATATTGTCAATCGCACTTCGGCACTGATAACGCGATTATGCCAGTCAGTCACTGAGCGAGCGCCAATGCCATCAGCCAACTGAACTGCCAAGTGAAGCCGCTGAGACGAGCGACGGCCAGCTTACCTGCTTTACCACACTTCTCACTGAAGCTCACCTTACTTCGTGTGTTGAAAACAACACTCACAAAGAGATAGAGAGAGGGGGAGGGAGAGAGAACGAGAGAGAGAGAGAAGCTCTATTCTAAGGCAGGCCAATTAGCAGCTTTCCAATTTTAACCGTGACAATGCAAAATTAAGCATCCCGGCTGCAAGTATTATGCGTCTCCTCTGGCTCTGCCACAACCGCATCTCCTGGCCCTAGGCTGCGATATACGCCGCATCGCGTTTTTGATACGTTTTTTGCTGTTCTTAGGCTAAAAACACCTTACCAGGTAAATATGTTGTTTGTTATTTAGACCCAACACGACATATGACGCACACCCGAACGTATACGCGCTGCATTAACGCTTTATGTTAAAGTCCGGTACATCGTATGCTAAGAAGTTGTTCTATTCTCCAGTTACCTCTCAACACCTACCGATTCGCTCCTCGTACAAGTTTATATTAGTTAACTCAGCATTCAACAGCAAATGTGTTTCACCTCATCGCCTCATGTCACAGTTCGTGAGTTAGTAACGTCTATAATACACAGAAATGCGGCAAGAATCACTTTTTTGAAGAGGGTTTGTTTCGCCGCTATTTTTGCCGCTACATCGAAACGGCGGCTGCTGGCGGCAATGTCGACATCGAATCTTTCAGATAGAAAGGCATGCAAATTGCCTTCTAGTAAACCTCGAATCTTGACCGTAATTAGTCTAGCTTGCATTTTATGTCAAAGTGTTTAAAACCTTCAAGTATTGCTGATTTTGATATAAATATATATATATATATATATATATATATATATATATATATATATATATATATATATATATATATATACATACATACATACATTTACATATATACATACATATGTTCGTTGTCGATTTTTTGTATCAAGCGCTCCATTAGAGAAGCAATGACACCACTGATAGGTACGCGCGCACGCAGTTCCAGCTCCATATACAGCATTATCTCTACCGCCGAGGCAGTCGCATTTAGTTATCTGTAGTGATAAAAAAGCATAATTAAAAGATAAACGCTTCTGTTTACACCAAAAACAGTGTAAGTACAATACCATTTATTAATATGTCATCCAAAGTACACGGTAGTGCCAGTCGGTGAATAGTCGGTGCCAATCATGTTAACCGTGAGAAACGTAACAACGATAGCATATGGTATACGGAAAAATCAGTAACGCAAGTGCAGGCGCCAGAGCTTGTCAGAATTTTACAACGGAAAATGTATTTACTCTGAAATGATACGACCTTTATAAATCCTTTATATGTGTTGAGCAAGGGCAAGGTTCGCGGTTACACGAAGTCTAGGGCAACGTGTAAAAGTTGGGAAGGTAAAACATTAAGGTTAAGTGTATAATAGAACATAAATGCCTCTTAGTTAAGTACATCAATTTGACAGGGGGAAGCATGCCATTCTCGGCTTATCAGCAGACTACAACATTATCAGTTGATTGCAGTGCGGTATGGGATACACGTAAGTGCTCTATCGCGTTAGCTTTCAGCTTAAGGCACCCCGCCGTATGATCTTTAGGGGCTCTGTTTGGCTTAATTTTGCATGATTAAGCCTTCGGCGGCGTAATGTTCATTTTGCTGACAAAAAGGTTAGCCTTGTTGAAGTAAGACCAGGACTGCAAAAATGTATTTGTCGGGAACGAAAGTACAACAATAGCATACGAACCCTATTACACTATGTGATCCGTGGCAGGCGTGTATGACTATACACACCTGCTACGGATCAGAAAGTATTCGGTTGTACCGCAATTCTTCACCCTATGCTCGTAGCCATCCTATTTCGAACTGCTGCGCAATCGCATGAAAGATGCTCTATGCTAAGCTTACACAACCACATATGAAGATGCACACTCTACCAAACAAAGGAGGTCAAAAAGCCAAGCAATGCATGCCAAGTCTTCTCATATGCTTGCAGCCCTGATAATTTCAGATCGCTTAGAAAATAATGTTGGAGATCTCTACAGAAGCGGGCTTCAGCCGGTTGCAAGTTGTTAAGTCAGATGCCGTTACAGAAAGGATCAAGTTAAGCTATCTAGGAAAATCGGTAGCTTCCGAGATGGTAACATTATATATAATGAGCCAAAAAGAAGGAAATGCAATTTTTCATTAGTCTTCTTGAGGGGTATGTGGATCAGCTTTGCCAGTACTCGCGTGTCACCAGTAAAAATGTAATTCTAATGATTGAAATTAATTGTGCCTAACCCTCATGTGTAAAAAACCATAATCAGTGAAGTGACCAAGTGGTGCAACATCGACCACCGCCTAACATCACCGTACCATCCCCAAACCAACGGCCTTATCGAACGCTTTTACCGAACATCACTCAACAAGCTCAGTAAATACATAGGTGAAAGGCAGCGCGATCAGGACGATCAGCTACCATTTGTCGTCCACGCATACAGCACAGCACCAAACGAATTAACCAAGTTCAGCCCGTTCTACTTAGTGCACGGCCAATAAGCCCTCTCGACATTCGACACACAGTTGCCCGCTCGATCTGTCTTGACCAACAACCCACTCCACGACTACGTTGACCGTATCATCCTCTATACTGAAGAGGCAAGAGACCGTGCGAAATCATTAGCCGACCGTGTCAAAACAACGAACAACGACCGCTACGACCAGAAGAGACGTGAACCGACATTTAAAGTGAACGAGCTAGTAGTGCTCATATACACTCCAGCACGCCGAGTCGTCGAATCCGACAAACTCCAGAATAGATTACTTCGGACCGTATACAATCGTGAGAGTGACCAGCCCCCAACGACCGTAGAAGTGGAACTCACCGAGACAGCCACCAACCCCCGGACCCCGATGGACACGGCAGATAGTCCACGTATCTAGAATCAAGCCGTTCATCCAGACCCAAACCAACCTAGTGACCCGCCCGACGAGGGAGATCATCCAACCACCGACCGCTTTCGCAAAATATCGACCCCTCCGAATCAACGGCCACCAGTACCACCGAACCGACCCGGCCGTTCACGTCACATGGACGTCCCGACATCGACGCGAGATGTCGTATGTTCACTAACTCGTGACACACAGCCCCCGGTGGTGGTGTCTCACCCCCTTTGGCCAGTATGGCGATAATCCAACCACGCGTCCAGCGGCCACGACGCGCACCGCCGACCTGTTGCGCCATAACCATAACATCTTCGTCGTCGTCGTCAGACCTACGTATCTGACCCGCAGAGGCGGCACGGCCGGAGAAAACGCACGCCGTGATAATGCGGAGTTTAAACCGACCACTGTCCGGTGTCGAATGTTCGAGAAGATTCGATTCTATCGTTTAACGCTATTACTATGCGCACGCTACGGCGTCCCCTTGAGTGAATAAATAGACCGAGAAGCATAGCTTGAAATCCATTCTTTGCTCGGAAGCCTTACGTGCCAGATGCACGTTAATGCATGTTGTTCACTGTTCCGAAGTCTTTCGTGTTGTAGTTAGTACCCGTCTGGCTGAGTTTGCATCACCCAGTTAACTTAGCGTAACAGAACAACGCTACAATATTATTATAGGCTAATTGCAAGATTTGTTTTTAACATTTTTACGGTCAGCGCATAATTAACAAACGTAAAACTTTAAGCTTTAAAGAGCTATTGTTATTTAAACGTAGACTGTCCTTTTCCGGGCAGTTGCAGAGTTTCACCGGGGGTGGGCAAAACATTTTGCGTGATTGTAGTTACGTTAGGTTCATACGCTTCTGGCTAGTTGATTTACAAAGCAGCCACACCATGTTATTAGCTAATTACAGTTTGGTTATGGAATATGTGGCGAACGTTCACGTTGTAGTTGTTTTCTTTCTTGGTGAAAGTAAACAAAGGTATCATTCGGTAGAATCGGTTGTATTCGCAGAAATCTCAATGCTTATACCGTCGCGAGCTCACTCCGTTCACTGAGATGTTCTACTTTTTTTGGAGGTCACACCGATTTGATGACATTCGGCCTGACTTTTACGGAAGAGGAACGATCCACCGACAACGGCCAATACGCGTTCATTACAGAAGTAAATGTTGTTTTGAGCGAACGCACAATTTAACGGCTGTAACCGTATAGAGGAACGCACAGGGAGGTGGACGCTGGCACCTCTTTCAGGTGCCAGCACACCTTGTCGCTCAAGAAATAAGAGAGATCCGGAAATGAGGACACACTCGCTTCCCGCCATTCCGATGACATGGGCGCTCTGTGTTGTGGTTGGCTTCTAGCCGTAGTAATTCTAGTTCGACCAGACTCTGCCGTTGTCCGAGTCTCATCCGCCCCTAGCATGAATGTTTTTGCATCGACGATTCACCTGCTCTGTCAAAATCGTTATTGTTATTCGTGATGATACGGTACACAGAAACTGAGAAAGTTGACATCTCTTACGTTTACGTTGAAGCACGGTTTAACGCGTGTGAGGCGCATCGACGGAGCCTAGTACGTTTTCCAAATAGACGTTTACCTTCTACTAATACGTTTGTAATATACATACATCGTCACGTGCGTGAAACTGGGCAGTACCATAGCCATAGTCATTACGAGGCTGGATGATCGAGGATGGCAAAAATCACCTAGCAGCTGTGGAACAGCGAATCCTTCATGCAGTCTCGATCGTCCTTTTGTAAGCACGAGGGAAATGTCCCGAATTTGGTGCGAATATTGGTGCGACTACCGCTACCGTCCACAGGACAGTAACAGGACACCACACGAGTCCACAACACTACATCCGCCCCGACGGCAAGTTCAAACTATGGCTGGATAGGCTGTATAGAGATTACAAGCGACGGGTTGACGACTGCATTTGCCTTCCGTGGCAAGTAAAGGCCAAAGCGGAAGTCCCTGCCCTTGTGCTTTTACAGGCCAAGCTTGTTTTACACACGAAGGTGTACTTAATAGGCATAACAGCCATTGTTGGGCAGTATATGATGTAAAGTTTTCGGGCTGATCCTCAGCCAAGATTTAACGTCCACGGAACTGTTTTTCACATTGCTTCATAGACGGACCCCCATAAATACAAATGTGCAGCGGTGGGGTTCGAACCCGCGCACCTATGTGTCTCCTCCGGTTGCGAGGCGGAGACTTAATCCACTACGCCACCGGGCTCGACAGTAGTATATGATGTACCAACAACACCGCATATGACTTACCAGCGTGGACGCCAGAGGGGTTTCTAGGCGTTTCACCGTGAATGTGCGGGCTGACACGGTGAAAAGCTACCTCATAGGCCGACACATCCATCCTGAGAGGTTGGACGGAAAAGTGTACTACACATTTCTGAGTGAAACATTACCAGAACTGTTAGAAGGCGTTCCAGTATGTATTCGCCAGAGTGTGTGGTTCCAGCGTGACGGAGCGCCACTGCATTGCCGCTTCGGTTCGCATTTATCTAAACGAGACCTTCGTGATTCGGTAGATTGGTCGAGGCGGGCCGATCGCTTGGCCACCGTGATCGCCCGATTTAACAAGTGTTTTTTTTTCCGGTGCGGTCTCCTAAAGGGCTCTCGTCTACGAGACTCCGGCTGAGTCACGTGGGGAGCTGATCGCCAGGATAACCTCCGCTGCCGAGGCCGTTCGAACAATGTCTGGCCATATTTCAAGACGTGCAATTAAATCTCTGCAGGCGCTACCATATGTGCTCAGTGGTTCACGGAAGCACCTCCGACCAGCTATTGTTGTTGGTTCGCCGTTCAGATTTCGTGTGACGCGATTATATCTGAAAACAGCAGGGCTTGGTGTTATTGCCATTCTAAATATAACCGCCTTACAACAACGTCTATATATATATAATCGGTATGAAGAACCTTATGGCTCATAGCCGTTGTCGTCGTCATAATACTCGTTTTTTATTACAGACATAATTAGCAGCGCATGCTATAATTGCCTCGAGCATAAAGGAACAATGGGCAAAGAAGCACTTATATTTGCGCGTCCAATTGCTATTGTTGTCAACTGAATATGCCGCGCTCAAAACGAATGAATGCACTTGTTGCTGTTCAGAACTTTTTACATAGCCTTTACTCTAGCTAGAAGAGTTGACTAGAGACTTGTAAACTATTTGAAAGTATCTCGTGACAAAATATAGATAAATATAAGAAACATATTGTCATATTTAGGTATTCATGTTTGCATATTTAATCCCTCCAAATGTAACTGACATTAGTAACCGTAACCTAAACTTTGCGAAAACGAGTGTTCTTAACACGTACACTACCCTCTGCGTAGTTCTAATAGTACAAATGTGTGATTTTTTATGTGTAATTTGTTGCACTTAATATACCTGCACTGGATTTGTAATGAAATGCATGTAGTGGTCAATAAAACCCAGCTAATACCGTTGTAGGGCTGTTTTAGCGTATATATATTATGTACTCTAACCTAAACGATGGCATATGGTTTAGCCTCTCGTGAATCATACGCTGTGTCACCCAAGCCAATTAGGGGATACGAACAACATTAACTTACCTAGGCTCATAATATACGATTTTTATAGGTAAAGAGATGAAGTAGTAAGTAAACTAGCTTTCTGTTTCAATCCTGCGGTTTTTTGCGCTTAGTTTCTAATGCTGTCTCTGGTGTCATTTATACAGCGTCCAGGTAAATGTGCTACAGCAAGAACGAATCGGGTGCAATACGTCTGTGCTCGCATGTGTGTGACACTTGAAGTTACAGAAGGAAAGAAGAAAAATGCAAGAACGAGAAACGTGCGGCGTCAAGTCATCTTTATTTTATTTTTTTAAAGATTTTCCAACGTAAATTTGCCCGTGTACGTTTTTTTCGTGTCATGGCTAATTTTAATCCACTCCGGCATTTGCCTTGTCTAAATTGGAAACCATGCAAACCAATTTAAGAGTGGCCGGTCTGGGTCTCGAACCCAGTCCTCCCGAATGCAAGGCAAAGGCTTTGCCACTAAGCCATCTTGCTCGGTAATACTCGGTAAAACTTAACAGACACATTACCTTAAATAATATTTGAGAGTACACCATCATTATTGAATTACGCTAGAAAAATCAGCTCATCAGCTAGCGCTCTAGTCGGCCCAATACTAAACAACAATTTTATGCTTGACAAACGAGCCCTATACGTGTACGGGCTTGTCGAACTACGATTGCGACATAATTATTGTCGTTCAATGCGCACGCGTGTTTTAGCTAGATGTACGCATATGTCAATCAGACGTTGTTCGTAGTTGTAGTTAGTTAATCACAAATTCCTGTAACCCTCTAATCGAATAAAATATGCTCACTATATGTCATGCGTAACTAGCACTATTTGAGCTTGCTCGTAGACAGATTTATATGGCTAGAATTAGCAAAGTTCGGCGAGTTAGGTCGAGGTATTAGGTTTGGTACGTCAGAAATTACAGGTAAAACGTCGGCGATTGACGGACGGCATATGTATGTAAATAGTTGTTTTTATGCTAACAATGTATTTAGAAAAAATAAAAAATAAAGATGTCTCATTGATGTAAAATAGTTGCTTTTTGTAATTGTTGTTTTTTTTAATATATATATATATATATATATATATATATATATATATATATTGTTTATTTAGCATTGGAATACGATTCGAATACAATGCATATATTATTCGTGCTATCTTTCGTATTAGTACCGCATACAAATTGTCACTAGCGCTGCCGTATAGTCAAGCGTCAAGTGGCGTTGGTGCGCATCGGAAAACACCAAAGACACATACACACATGGTATGCATAGGAGCCGCTACAACCCCTAGACGAGGTGCGGCTCAGAAATCGCGGAGACGCGAAATGGGGCCGAACTAAAGAAAACTACTGCTCACACGCTGTAACCGGTCCGTCAAAAGTACTCTCCGATATAGAGATTGCTATACCCGAGTTCACCGACCCGAAGAGGCTCGGAGCGTAAATAATAAACATATAATATATATATATATATATATATATATATATATATATATATTGTAACCAGTTATTTTATGCCGGATGTTTTAACGACCGACCAGTGGAGGGATTCACTGTGGAGGCTAGCGATCTAGATCCTGTCATGCCAATTGATCGGGAGTAGCTCTGAAAACTGGGTCTACGTCAGCACGTGGTGCTATATATCTATAAAAAGATAATTAATACATTAATACATACAGACGACAATTAGCTTGCATCGGCAGTCTATAATTGTGTTATTAGCAGAAGCCAGCGATCACAGAAGCGGTCATAAATTGGGCAAGCCTACGACATTAGCTAGGCCGCATTGTTGTATATATATATATATAATATATATATATATATATATATATATATATATATATATATATATATATATAAACTTATATTTATAGTTTAATAATATGTATGCAAAACATTATATACTCGTTAGTTTATCTAATACTCCATTCAAATTTTACGATACCTCAGATACGCATCACTAGTATACAGGTAGTAGTAGCCTGAACTGCAACGTGCGTAACTGTAATTGTTTTGTCATTTTTGGCTGTTGATGTTAACGAATTTTTGCCATTTTGTCAAGGAATACAACACGTTGATAATACTGAAATAAACGCGCAGATCTTACAACTTGAAAAGGCAGCTTTCAACAAAATTGTCATAAAGGTTACTTGTAAGTACGTGCCCCTCGCGATGGTGAGAAAAATGGGCTAATAATTGCGCAAACTTATCTGTTGCTGAGTTGGTATTACAAGGTCCTGTGCGTTTTTCATTGAAGCTGGAATCAGGTCCATAAAGGCATCTAAAATGATTTTAGATCCTTCTTTCTGTTCTCTTCGAGAGTGTTGCATTTTATTGACGGATGGTATATCTTCTTGGTATATCTTCTTTTTGATGTTAGCTTAACTCGCTGGTCGCACCACTGACAATGCAAAATTTGTCTTATGCATTGTGCGAAATCGTGTTTACCGTCGTACAACTTCGTCTTATAAATAATATATAATATGTCGTAAATCTCTGCGGACTTTAGCGCGTCAGACCCTTAAGCGCCTCTGTGTGTTCAGTAAGCCAGCTGATATAGAAATGCTCGATATAAGCACCAAGCGCAGATCAGGTCAGTCCACCTCGTGTAGACTTTACTCATTTTGCTTTAAACTTCAACACATTCTTATCTCAGGTGCGAGCTTACTGAGTAATTGTTTAAGCAAAACCGACGTTTTCTCGATTCAGAAAACATATAACAAAATATTTTAAATGCCTCTTGCTAGCCGTAACTATACACTTGGATATGTACGTGCATAAACGCAGCACAAAGAAGAAGCGGTCACACTACTCTAAGATTCTAGTTAGTATATATTAAGACCGGGCGAAACAACATTTGAGTAATTTAGCAGGGCATTCGGTGCTTTATATCGTCCGCAGAACGTTTTTTTACGGCTATATGCTCTTTGCTATTGAACTTTCGTAGCAATAGATGTGTGACTATTTTCGCATTTTGTAGGCTTTACGACTTAAGCCAGTCAAATGTATTCCTTCTATGCACTTCAGTGGCAAAAGGAGACTTTCGTTAATTACTTTCGAACATTTCAAATTTCCCAAAATGTTTATTTTTGATTCAGACGCTGATTATGCGATATTTAATTCAGCCGATTGTAAATGTTTGAGCACATAGCAGGTAAAATGCTAAATTTTCACATATGCTTTGTCGATGTCTCGTAAAGAATATCGGTTTCTTAACAAGAAATTGAGCTGTTCCATGGGATGGATAAAGGGACAGGTTTCGTACGAACCTCTGTAAGACTAACGTGTTGTTCTAACTATTCTGCAGCTTACATGCGAAAGCCTGGATGCTATGCCACGGGGACCAAGTACGTGCAGTTCCAATATAATTAAAATGTTTAAATCGATTGGTGACTAACCAAGCAAATATTTCTTATTAAAAGAGGCGTTTGACCAAATTTCCTATTGATTCGACAATCTTTCTGTGAAAATAAAAGTTTACAACTGTAGTCATAATGAACGCCATTTTGTCAGCAATCGAATACCGGCAAAATGGTCTGAGAATTTAGAGCAGTAATGATAATCGTGATGGTTCGTAGAACCGATACAATACGTTCGAGCCGCACAAATGTTATCTTGGAAGACTGTTAACAGTAATGATAGCAACGACAAGAAGAACAATATATATATATATCCCCCTAAGAGGTTTTGGAACCCTTATCAGATGCCGTTTATGTACCGGATCAGACTGCAATAAGGCTCAACTTAAGGTTCCCCAGTGGAAACGTTAAAGCCATTAGTAACGGTTTATCTCTGCTGGTACCATCGGAAGTAAATAGGTGCGATATTATCATTCCTACCGACACATGATCTGATAGGGTTGACCTTTCAGGGTTCTGCTCAGCTAATCGCGTGGCTTTTAAACGTCACGGTCGGGGAAGGCCCAGCGGTGGAGTATGGGTCTGTTATAATCAACTTTCACGTGCCGTTTCGATTAAATTAAGTAAAGACAAATCTGTGATTTTCGAAGCAGATGGAATCAACTCCAATCATTGTCGCCGCATATCCTAGCCCACATGAAGATATATGTAGGTTTTAAACGATCCTGGTGCAAGTCCTACCTGCAAATTATTTAGATATGTCAAGAGTGTTTGGCAGACAACGTAAACTGTCGTCTCGACCAACCAGGTGCACAAATGAGGCAGAGAGTCTCTGCGAAACCCTAACCACGACAATCCTGATCCGTTACATAGCTCCATCTACCACTCGGCGCTCGTTACCGTGGTTTAACAGACAGTGCTACGAGGCTCAAAAAATGTGAAGCAATCAATATTTATCGCCCACTACCGTCCTAAGATAACCGATTTTCACAAAAGAGGCTACACATGGTACTTTAATACCTTAAAAATATAGCTCGTATATAGTGAGACTCGAGAAGCACAGATAGATAGTTAATGCAACAGAGTGCCAGGCTTACAAATTGATAACCTTAGTCCTATTCTGTTCTCTGTAACTGTGAGTGTGATATTTCAAAAACAAAACCAATGAAGTTCCGTAGAGGAGGACGCCTTGCAACAGCTGATATCATAAAGCTCTAGATTTCATCAACCATTTTTCATACTTGGGCTTGGAACTTACGCCAAGCGGCACCTCGCTTTCTAGACATATAGAGGAAACGGCCCCAGAGGCGCTGATCGCCATCTACTTAATGAATAATCCGCAACTCCTCAAACTGCAGACGACTCTCAAATTATTTGACCTGAAAGTTGCCGTCACAGCAGCTATGCGATCGAACTTATCTGGGAACATATCAGAGCCTTGAGCTTTGACAAACTCGACCGTCTAAAATCAACGCATAGTAAACGAGTTATGGGCATTCACCGAGGCAGCCGCAACAAATTGGCTGGGTGGAAAGCTAATATGCGTCAAATGAACATGGACTTCAATCGGACTCAAACTATAATGAGCAACATGTGGAGGGATGGCCAACACGAAACACGCTACCTTATTATGCCTCATGCAATGCACGGCTTTCATTATGCAGTGTGCTTAAAAAATGGCTTCCATGAGGCAGACGAGCAGCAAAACCTGTCGGCTCTGTGGAACGATTTGATCACCCTATCATCTACTTTATTGCCGTAACCCACCAGCACTCCGTCAGATTCATATTTAAAAGTTACTTGACTTAAGTGATAAATGTTTGTTTATATATATATATATATATATATATATTTAAGTTAAGATGTACTGGACACGGATGCTTCAAGTCAACGTGGATGTCAAATAAGAAAACAAAATAATTTTACCTGTCTGTTGTCCTGAAGGCGGCCGCAAGGATGGTCCATCTATTTACGACAAGGTCTGCCCGGATGCAGGAGTAGATATGACTCTCTTTTCAGCGTGACTCCCCATGGTGCGCGCGAATTGTGTCTGCTGCGGGCACATTTTTTCTAAATAGAAAATTGGGCAGATGTGTAAACTTTCTATAGTAACATTTCTTTAATCCACCCAATAACGAATCATGGGAGCCCAGACATACGATATACAGATTCTATGGCGACGAACTAGTATTGTCATAATGTCGTGGTCCACTCGAGAACTGTCAAAGCCTCGTTGTGTAGGGATAGGTGACAGCCACTGACGCCGGGTTGTTTAGTTAACGCCCTGGACTTTGCAAATCTGGTGTATCAGTCGGGATGCCTGCTGCCTTGGCTTTTAAGGCATAATGAGATGAGAGTACCACTATCTGAAGCACACCTGCCTGCGAGAAAACCGTCCTTATCTGCTTCTGCCCTTTGCGGCGGAAGATGCTGCTTATTGGTGTGGGTCTAGCCATCCGAAAGGCTGTATCCTTGACTTAATAGGCAAAATGAGTGAGAAGTGGCCACACGAACGCAGACCGTCTGTCGGGAGGACCATCTGGCCCTGCAGCTGCCCTTCGCAGCGGTGGGGAACCCCTGCTCTGGAGTGGGTCAAACTCCCCTTCGGGGGGGGGGCGCGTAATATTCTGGAGTGTAACGCGGAATCGCGAGGTGATCGCGTCTAATCGGTAGGGCGGAGTAGTGTGGTACCTCCATTCCGAACCTCGATAGGGGGGAGGGTGGGGGAGCTGCTGGCCTGTCTATTCGGGCTGGCGGGCACCCGGGTCCCGTCATAGGTCCGCGCGTATTAAATCGCGGGCGGCGGGAGTGTAAGTATTTCTCTCTTTTGTTATGACGCAGAATAGCGAGGTAACTGTCTTCGATTCTAGGCTAGAAGCAGTATGGTGGCCGGCTTCTGGTCCGTGATAAAAGGCCGGGAGGGGGCTTCTGCTTGCCTGTCTATCGGACTGGTGGCGCTCTTGTCAGACGAGTGCGTAGCTTGCCTGAGGTTACATGGGTGTAAGCATATCTCATTTGCCGATGCAGTGTGTGCGCGAATCTGCGACTTGATATGCAGCTGCCCACAACAAAGGTCGATGACTTCCATTTTTGTACTGGCTCTGCCGGTACTGACGGAAAGGAGATTCACAGAACTTTTCAATATAGAGGTCTCCACTACGCAAATGCCCGTAGTCAAGTTACGTGCTTGTCATAGCGGAAGCAGTGCTAGAAAAAGTGCGGAACAAGTGGAGCGGCCTCCTGTTCCAAATTCTCGACTATCGAATATTCCCATATAGAGGGAGTTTCACGGATACGGGATCCTTGAGCTTCCGGCGCGGAAACACGTACCAGTTGTGGTGTATCTGCGCGTGGCAGGCGAAACGTGCGCTACGTATGATCTTTCAAACGAGTATGCCCTTAGAACGCGTGTATGCTACTCAAAGGCGAGTCCATGCAGATGGGGAAGCCATTTGACGTGGATGAGGGAAATTACATCCTAACGAAACTGCCGTAAATGCAGGGCTTGTCACAAGGAACCCTCGAGAAAAGCGGGCGAGCTTGTTATCCACGCGCTAAACCTCACCCCGCTACCTAAAGCGTCGCGTGGCTTTGAAGCTTCTGCGCTTAGCAACGGCTCCTCAGTCTGACCCCAGACAATGGCAAAACGTGGACGACTCTATGGCCGAATACAAGCAGCTGTCGGCAAGAAATGCTAGTTTGATGAGGAGGAGGAGGCTCAATTTCTTGAAAGGGTAGAAGTAAAGCATCATAAAATAAGTTTTTTTTTTTATAGAGGACTAATTGGGAAATGCGGTTGCACACGCCGGCACCGCGGCAGGGGAGCTCCCTGCAGATGCGGGCCGGTAGTATGGGGCTCCAACCCACTAAAAACCAGTCATGTCCCCGTCCCCCACACTGACTGGGAACTGCGTTGCGCATATCATCAAACAGTCAGGGGGGCGAGTCTTCCACTCCTGGCGGGTGTGTTCCCCGGGAGCCACGGGGAGGGGGGGGCGCCGTAGGTAGTTGGCGCTCGTTTTCTTCTGTAGAATGGCTCTGAAGACTCCGGCTGTTGTGTTCCGGTTTAAAAGCGTTTCCGTCATTTTTTTGCAGACGTCGCGTAGGTTAAAATCCGGTGTGTTCATTAGAAGCAGTAGAGGTACGCGCTGCTCCGCCCATGCTGGACACTTCAGTGCCGTGTGGTCTGAAGTGTCTTCCGGTCCGTCGCCGCAGTGGATGCATTAAGGACTGGGAGCCTTCCCGATCCTGAACAGGTAGGACTGGAAGTCGCCATGCCCTGTCAGGATCTGAGTCGTGTAGAAGGTGAGTTCAACCCCCGGGCGGTTTAGCCATTCCTTGATGTCGGGTATAATGTTTATTTATTTAAGATGCACCCTGTTTGAGTATGTAAATACGAACATAGTATATATAACAAACATGGTAAAATGAGTTATGAGCATTCTCGCTCACGCTGAGAAAGCGACACAGATTTCGTACAATCAGGTAGGTGGTAGAGGGGACATGGGCCGCCACAACGACGGCATCTGCAGTCCTCCTTGGGTTCATAAAACCCAGCAGACCGGCATAGTAGATGATGAAATCCGTGAACACTGTAGCGAGTAGTGAGGTGACGACATGGCCGGAGAGCGTCCTTCCAGGCCTGGTTAGTCATAGCTGGTGATAGATAAAACTCTCTGGGAATTAGAGACACTTTTTGAGAATACTCATGCCGAAACGTTTCCAGAGCGACTGTCTGCGGCAAATTAAAGCGGTCTACGAGTTCATCAATAAATGATACTGAACCCGCGAGCATGTACACTAATCTGTTGCGCGAATTTGACGGAAGGCCAAGTACTCGCTTCAAGAAGGCTGGCTTCACCCTATCCATCTGCCATAACTGCGAAGTGCTAAGATGTTTCCATGTCACTTGAATTCCGTAAGCAGCTACGGATGCCACTTTAAGCGTAAATAATGTCATGGCCGTCTGGACTGACAACTGTGTTGGGTTTCTGATACCCGCTGCCGCGATAAGTGCTTTTCTACAACGTTCAGTTACATGCTGTGAAAAAGTTGTACCTCGAGACGAGAAGATTACCCCGAGATAGCAAAAGGTCTCTACAAACTGCACTTGCTCACCGTGAAATCGCAGTTTATCTGCGCGGGCTCTGCGCGGGTTGCCCGCCACGCCGAAACTTAACAGCCTTGGTTTTTGACACGTTTACTATGAGACCATTCTGCGAGAAATATTCATCCAGTGTGCAAAGAGCAGCCTGCAGGTCAGTACGGATTCTGCTGAATATTACCAGATCATCTGCGTAGAGCAGGGTCATGACCGTTGAGTGCCGCTCTTTCATGATGCGTGGCAGATCACTGAGTAACGTTATAAATAGCAATGGGCTGAGATTGTCGCCTTGCGGATACCCAGTCGTCTGGTCAAACGTGTTATGCTCGCACACACCATCATCGAGGATAATTTGGTTAGCCCTCAGAAGTGCGCAGAGTAGAGTGAGCATTCGCGGTCCGACTCCGGCCTGTCCCAACTTCTTTAAGACAATGTTACGGGGTGCGATGTCGAAGGCTGATTTTAAATCAATAAAAACCGCAAACAACGGGAGTTTTTTCCGGTTTAATGAGATTGTGATCTGCTCGAGAAGTACTTCGCAGGCTGAGATAGTGGAACGCCCGGTCCTGAAGCCATGCTGCTCATCTGGAAGAAACCCCAGTGCTGTCAGAAAATCCGTGAGACGTCTTGTCAGTATGCTTGAGAGTAGTTTGTAGGCACAACTTCTTTTTGATATCGGCCGCCATGCAGCAGGGTCCGAAGGATCTCCTTTTCCTTTTGGAATTACTTTAAGAAGGCATTCATACCACTTGGCTGGCAGAGCGCCCTCAGAGAGGCATCTGTTAAAAAGGGACTGCCATATAGGCACGAGGAGATGTCCCTGCCGAAGGTGTTCATTCCTTACAAGATCTGGCCCGAATGCCTTGTTATTTCGTATACGAGCGAGAGCAACATTGACTTCGTCTAGACTAAACGGTTCATCAAGAGCCTCAGAGAGAAATCTCTCGGGAGTTTCGAGCTCGTACGAAATAGGAATCTCGAGAGGTACCGTATCCGCGTGGGTGAAAGCTTCTTGAAAGTGGCCCAAGAGTTTTTCAGATGGGATTGGACAGCTCGTAAAGTTGTGAGGCTGTCGTATAATGAGGTGGGGTTCTTGTTGTGCTTTTAGTATGAGGAGGCGTTCTTGATGGTCAGCAAATGACCGCCTCTTGAGGTCTTGAAGCTTCCGATAATGTTGTCGTGTGATTGAGTAAATAGCCGCCGCAGCTGGGTTATATGACGATTGGTGGAGGGCTCTAAGTAGAATTTGCCTCAGCGCAAAGCATTCACTGTCGTACCAGCGAGGAGAGCGCCGCATATTTGGAAGTGATTTAGAAGCTGAGTTTATAAGGACGCTGGTGACTTCAGCTATTGCTTCATCAAGAGGGCCGTGCTGTAGCCTGTCCGGGTTAATCCGAGAAAGCAGCGAAATAACCATGTTGTTATCAAGGCGCTTCCCTACGCCGGTGCGTCGTTTATTAGCACTATCGATTTAATAGAGAGCTTGAGAACCACGGGGATATGTTTCTTAATCCCCGTCAGTAAGACGTGGAAAGCCGGCCCTTCATATGTCACACAATTTGGTGGGGCTGAAGTTGCAAAAATGTCGATTGTTGAGATGTCGGGTATAATGGCGCGGAGACTGGTGCCAGAGGCACCCTCTTGTAGGCCGGCCCATTCTTCCTGCCAGAGGTCGATAGTATGCCGACGCTCCTCGTCCTTCTTGCGCTGGGGGTTACCCCATAAGCGGCGGCGTTCGGCAGCTTTCAGATCCCAGGGAATCGTTCCAGCAAGGACGAAAGCTGCCGCTGCTGCTTACCGTTCGGTACGCCGCGATCGCCCGGAGGGCTCCGACCCTCTGGGCCCGACGCAGGCGCGTCCTGTTGACGGCAAGCTTTAGAGTGTCGGTCGGCCAGGCCGGAGCTCCGTATAGGGCGACTGACTCGGCCACGGACATCATTATTCGCCGCTGGGTTTGTCGTGGTCCATGATTATTAGGCATAAGCCGTGCGACGTTGTTTGCTGTCTTAGTTGCCTTCTCCGTCGCCCGCCGCACGTGTTCAGTGCCGCGGAGACCCCTGTCTAGGGTGACCCCGAGGTACCTGACCTTGTCAACAAGCGCAATCTCTTGGTCTTCTAGGCGAAGGTGAATGGCAGGACAGTTTCTCCGTCCTACCAAGAGTATTGCCTCGCTCTTGGCGGGCGCGAGGGCGAGTCCCGCCGCTTGCATCCAGCGGGCGACGTCTTCAAGTGGTTCGTTCGCACGGCTTTAGAGCAGGTCCGGTGTCCGGGCCTGGACGGTAAGGACGAGGTCGTCGGCGTAGGCTAGGAGGCTGACCCCGGGGGGCAGGTCCCTTAGTCGCAGCACGTCGTCGTACGCGTTACAGTTAGTTGACAAGGGGCATACACCAGGCCTGGCATTGCGTCGGATGATCACTGGTATTTAAAGCAAAGCGCGATGATAATTTGGATGGTCCAAATCTCTATTGCGGACGGACGCCAGAGTCGCAAAGGACGTTATATATATATATATATATATATATATATATATATACATGTATATATATATATATATATATATATATATATATATATATATATATATATATATATACATGTATATACAGTTTATATATATATATATATATATATATATATATATATATATATATGTATATTTTGGAGCTTGTCTGCTTGCTATGTTTATTTCACTTATTTAATTTCAATTATTTCTTAACTCACAACTATATATATATATATATATATATATATATATACGTACACAACTCTATACGAAACTACATTTTCATATACTCTATAGAGCAGTACACCAAGTTGTGTAACTGTGAGCGCCTTTTCTTCAACGATCAACCTGGCCAAAGCGTAGTGGAATTTCTATTTAGGACAATAGACAGCCGATGTACGCGTACAACTTGAACACGGCTATCTGTACGCTTCACAGCTACCTAGGCGTCCCAAAATACGCTTATATCTCTTATTTTTATACCTTGAATATTATGTTATTCGAAAGTTGGATATCGTAAGAAACCGGTCACGAAGATGTGCAGAAACAAGCCCGTCTGATGGTTTGGGTTGTCGATGGTTGTAGCTCCAAGGGGTCATACTGTATCAATATTGTTTTCTGTGTTCTTGTTTGGCACGCCAGCTTTCCTAGATACGAATGCAAAAGTCGACCACGGCCTGCCGAAGCGGGACTAGGCGATTATGTCCAAGACTAGGCGGGGACACTTAGTCTTTTTTTAAAGGACTAACTGGAAAATGCGGTGCGCACACGCGGACACAACCGCAGGGCACTCGTCTGTAAATGTAGGCCGGTAGTGTGAGGCTCCAACCCTCCAAAAAAAACAGTCATGTCCCAATCCCCGCATCCGATTAGGAACTGCATAAGTATACATTTTAACGATTTAAGGGGAGAGTAGGTTAGGAATTTAGTTTCTCGAGATGCCCGCGAGATGATGTCATGTAATAACGGTTTTTCTTCTCCTTGGCGCGCAGAATGTTCTCCACGCGCAGGATATTCTCCTTGGCGCGAAAAATATTCTCCCTGTCGCGCGAGAAATGCTGGTCCAGTCGTCACGTGAATTAATTATAAGATGTATGAGCGTTCCAATGATGCCGTCGTCAGCCCTAGGTACACCCGCACGCTGAGAGGCCCATTTCGGGCACCACAAAATTGTAAATTTAAGCGTGTCCTCGGTTTCGCTTTGGCAGTACTTGCAAAATGGAGATGTGCTTTTTCTAATCCGGAACAAGTATGACTGAAAATCACCGTGTCCGGTAAAGACCCGAGTCATGTAGAACGTCAACTCTCCACCTGGCCGGTACACCCAAGCCCTGATGTTCGAGAGCAGAGTCCTTACCCGGTTCCCGGGCGCTCCGTCCTGAATGGAGTCCCATCCGGCCTGCCAAATATCGACGGTTATATTATTTTCCTTCGCTTTCTCATTTTCCGGGTCTTTTCACGAGCGGCGTTGCTCATTTGCTTTGAAGTCCCAGGGAACTGTAGTAGGCAAAACATAAACGGCCGCTTTGCTGACTGTTCTGTAGGCCATTGCGATCCGCAGACCAGCCACCCTGTGGGCTTTGCGTAGCGTTGCCCCGTGGTTGGCTGTGGATAGCGCGGTTGACGGCCACACCGGAGCTGCAGCAAAAACTATGGACTCAGCCCAGACTTTTTGACTCCAGTGGGCCGTAGTTATTTGGCTTTAGCCAGGCTATTTTGCGCGAGACCTCAGTAGCCTTTTCTGCTGCGAGACGTATGTGGGGTGTGTCCTGTAGTCCGCCGTCCAGGTGCATTCCAAGATAACAAGCGGTACTGACCCGCTTTATGGCCGATAGGACTGATCGGTTGTTTAAGAACCCATATTGTGTCGGCGAGATGAGGCCATGCTCCTCTGCAGCAAAGCCTCACACGCGGGACTCTAGTATCGATTCTATGCCGCTGGCCAGCGCGCTAACTAGGCAGATTGACCTATAGAAGTTAATCACTTTGGGAATGAGTACCAGATCCGCTTTCTGCCAGGCCAGGAGGAGCCTGTCCAGGCCCTTCCTAAGGCACTCTGCTCTGACTGGCACATTGAAGGTTAGTTGACCTACCAGCTCCTCTGCGTAGCAGCTGGTGGATGAGTCTAAAACTCAGCAAGCGTTCTCGAATGCAACGTATCTATAGCCGCTTAGGGACTCTGTGTTATTCAGACCTTCCACGTTTTTACCTCCTTTAACAATTAGGAAATTTTGAAGTGACAACTTGTCATGGGAACATTTAAAAAAAGCAGTGCCGGAACAGTTGCTTGTACAGGTTAGGAGCAAGGCTAACAGAGGAGCACCGGTGTTCATGCGGAGCACAGATGGACATCTGGTGGACCGACGGGCTCGCCTGCAACGGAAGCGAAGGACAACAAAGCCGTCACAGCGATGTTAATGAGATTACTGCCCGGGCCTTAAGATCAGCTCTATTGCCGTGCAATCGGCCTTCTGAAAAGCGACGGAAAAAAATCGGACGGTCTCACTCTTATTCCCTTTGAAAGAGGACAGGCGCTTATATGGGATGCGACGATCACCGACACGCTCGCCCCCTCGAACCTGGAGGCCAGCGCATCTGCCGCTGGCTCCGCGGCATGCAAGGCTGAACGTCTAAGGGTCAACAAATAATCTTATACAATATGCGCAGCTCGCTAACGAGTTCATTTTCGTGCCGCTAGTATTTGGGACACTCGGGGGGCCTGGGGCCGCATGGTCGCTTCTACAGAAGATTGGCAAACGAATCGAACTAGCTACAGGGGACAAAATAGCTTTTAACTTTCTACTTAAGCGGCTATCTTTGGCGGTTCAGCGCGGCAATGCTGCAGCAATGATGGGCACAATGAGGGGCTGCCTCGAGGATAAGCTCGACTGGTAGCACTCCTCACAATTCACATTTCTTGCTTGTTTCCTTTTGTAAAGTGAGCCGATTTCATCGATCAGCTCTAAGGTGAGGGTTGGGTAAGCAGGAGTGAACCGGGAGGTTAAAAGGCTAGGCAGATATGTTCGAGCATTAACAGAGAAAGGAACTTGGGCAGTGCGGCATGGTTCTTCGTGGTTCTCATGCATAAAGGAGCCAAAACAATGGTTTCTGAATAAAGACTAGGAGCGAGTTTGCAATTGGACATGCTGAAGGGTTAATCTCTGGTAGTAAGAGTAACTCGGTCTTGCGGGGATACTACAACTGCATTACAAGCATTACTTCATCATCTGCAACAATGCTCTATCTAAGTATCACTGTGCGCTTGAAAATTTTTTTGGCCAATCCGTTCGTAGGTATCCACCGATAATTTGCTGAGTGCTCCGCAACTTCTAGCCTTGTCTATTTCTGCTGATACGTATGATCTTCTCGAGTTCTTCAAGGTCTATAACCTGGGAAGAGGTGCCCTGTCATTACGATTAGGACACTTGTGTGGCACTCCACGTTAAATTCTCTGATTTGGATTTGGCCTGTATTGTGGGTTCTGTATTGTGTTGATTTTTTGCGAGTCTGAGCACATCTTGTGCTGTCATCTTAATTTCGGATTTGCTGATTGCGAAGGCTACTCAGAGGATATCCTCGTCAATCCAGACTAGGTCTCGCATATCGTATACTTCCCCCGCATGCTATTTTAGCCTTCTTCGCCTTTCGCGTCAAGATCGTGGCATATCTATGCCTCTACGGAGGGAAATATACATGCTTCCGGTGGTGTCCTCATCAACCCAAATCTGAATTTGTTGCAGGACCCTTTTTTCCTGGTTTTTTGAAGCCCGTCTCGGTCACAAGGTCCAAGTGTTCTTTGTCCAAGTACTAGTTCTACTACTACTATTTTTGTTATTGAATTAGTTTTACAGCCATTTTCTTCGGAATTACTTTCTATTTACTCGGCTGGATGGTACTGCTAAAACTAGCATTAGGCTATTACTTGCAACCGCTAAACCTCACGACGAGGCAACGGGTTGGCACCGTCCTCAAATATAATATCAAACTCTACGTTTACTTTAGGGTCGCGTGAGACGCGCGCACAATATGGTCTGTACCAGGTTGTTCCGTATGATGATCGCGGAAGTCCTTATTGATGCCCCAGCCTTGAGCGTCGCTTAAGAGTGCTTGCGTTATTTTTAAAATAAAGTGAAATATGTGGTAAATCACCATCGCTTATATTAAAACGTCTGCCCTCCCGGTTTTGATATAACAGGATATGACATGCCGAGATCGGCGACAGTAGGTTGCGACTGGTGATATCATAAAATGTTTCTAATATATGATGGCATACGAAGACGTGCCAGGATATCGTTATTGGAGTTCCATTAGATTGAACTAAAAGCATTTTTAGTGTCAGGCTGGGTCAGTGCGATCTTGTTTCTGAGCGAGTACGTGTTTGGGTGTCGGGTATTGTTAAAATACATTTAATTGCGTCTCTATCGAGTTGCTATCGCAAAAACCGTGTTGTTTCTTAGAAATGCTTTCTTGTCGTTTATTTCCTTTGCCGGCTGCATGAGGAAAAAAAATGCTAAGTCTTGGGGGGGGGGGCTAGGTAAGATGCCAATAGATTGGAAGGTCAGGGGTCATTTTAAGGAAATCCGGTTTTCGTCGAGCGAAAGAATCGACAAGGCAGGCCCTCTTCCTGGGGTAAATGGTAAGTTATTTTGCAACCTTGGAACCAGGAATTGTGAGAAATTTCGTCGGAAGGCAGTTTTGCTTTTTCGATTCCAAAACAAAGGCACGACATGCTCCGCTAAATAGCTTAAAAGCCGGGCGTGCCGGCTTGTACATAGCTCCTGATTTAGTGACCACTCCGTCAGTACTTCGGGGGTTCGCCAAGCCAGTGTGGGATTCATGAGGTGGCTTGCTGCCCTGCAGGCTTCCTGTAGCATACTCGACTCCAAACTACCGAGGGTAGTTCGGTGTCATCTAGCAGGGCGTGGCGCGACCCCGTCTCCCTTTGCGCTGGCTCAAAGCTTATATTCAGACACAACCTGCAGTTTTCGGGAGGGTACGGCGTTGTGCTGAAAAAGTAACGTAATGATGGTCCAAGAAGTTTTCGACATCGGGGTGTGTAGATTAATGAGTCACCCTGGGCAGTGTGGCCCCGAAGCATACAAATCAGGTTCAAGAATGATCCTTGCTCGCCTCTGCCGAGGGTATTGCCTAGAAGATTGGCCAGATGCAAGTCGTGTACCGTTCGCTACCCATCTACTAGCACCGCTCCTTGCGTGACATCCCGTTCTGTTCCCTCTCTGACCAAGGGTTGCGTTAAAGTTCTAAAATTGCGACGAGAAAGACTACGTGTTTGATATTAAAAAAGGTTACACCTCGATATTATGAAAAAATAATCACTTTAGACGTAGAGTAAAGTCGTTTTAAGCGGGTAGTTCTTAAATCTAACCCATCTTTCGTCGCCGACGGTTTTGGAAGATCGCTGTGAGGTGGTATATCGCCAATGAGGCACCGAGGCCCGGACATGATTGCGATCTCTAGGGTTTTCCTGCCTAGCCTCCTTGTGGTGACACGGCCGCTGACTCTCGGCGATATGGTTTTATCGTCGAATCTCAACGAGCATCGCTCAAAACGAATTCAACGTCCAACAACATGGATCGAACCGGCGCCACCTCTCCCCTCCTCATATTCACTCGTTCTCTTGCGGCCGCTCCATATGACCGGCGGCTATTGCTTACCGCATAACCTGTTGTCGATATTGTTGTTCTTGTTGCTGCTGTTGTTGTTGTTGCTGCTGCTGTTTTTGTTGTTGTTGTTGTTGGTCGAGTTGCCGTTATTGTTTCAGCAGCTATTGTTCCTCTGCCTTTACATCTGCTGCTGTTGCTGGCATTAAGCATCTAAGCTTTGCTGTTTGCTGGTACAACTGCTGAGGTATGCATCGTCGCTTCGAGCAGGTTAGTGTCGGGCTAGCGCTTCTGGCCGCCGTTAGGCTATCAATGATGATAGCAGCAACAACAACACCAGCAGCAGCAGCAATAACAACAATAACAACAACAACATCTACAGCAGCATCATTATCATCAGGAACAACAACAATAACAACAACATCTACAGCAGCATCATTATCATCAGCAGCAACAACAACAACAACATCTACAGCAGCATCATTATCATCAGCAATAACAACAATAACAACAACAACAACATCTACAGCCGCATCATTATCATCAGCAACAACAACAATAACAACAACAACAACATCTACAGCCGCATCATTATCATCAGCAACAACAACAACAACATCTACAGCAGCATCATTATCATCAGCAACAACAACAACAATAACAACAACAACAACAACAACATCTACAGCCGCATCATTATCATCAGCAACAACAACAACATCTACAGCAGCATCATTATCATCAGCAACAACAACAACAATAAAAACAATATTAACATCATCATCATTAGCAACTCCAGTAGCAGCAGCAGCAGCAGCAGATTTTTTTCGTTTTGGTCGTTCATCTCCGCACTCGTTAATCGTCGCTGCAAGCGGTCGCTCGATATACGGCAACGACAATGACGTTGCTGCCGTCACCATAACTACGACTCTACGAAACTAATACTCACTCACTGCTATTATTACTACAATCACTCGTACCATCCCATGGTCACCACTTCTACTACTACTACTACTGCTACTACTGTTACTACTGCTACCACTACTATTACTAACCAATTCTACAATCAATATCTACAACCATTACTAGCTGTTACTTGAATTACTACTACTACTACTACTACTAGTACTACTACTACGATTACTATAATAAAACGCCGCCGCCGCCGCCGACGCCTGTTAGCTCTACGGCATATTCTACTGCTGCATCTCTGCTGCGCGATGCCATTGCCTTCATTTGCTCGTCCTCCGTCGTCGTCGTTGTTGTTGTTGCTGTCGTTGTTGTTGTTTGTCGCTGTTGTTGTTGTTGTCGTCGTCGTCGTCGTTGCTGTTGTTGTCGTTGTTGTTTTTGCTGCTGCTGCTGCTGCTGTTGTTGTTGTCATTACGTTGGACTCCACTGTTGTCATCGGCGCGCCCGTCGCGGCCACCGCCGCTTTAGCCGCCGCCGCCGCGCCGCCGTTTTAGCGGGCCCGCTGCCGCCGTCGCGTCCGCCGCCGCTTCCGCCGTCGCGTCCGCCGCCGCCGCTTCCGCCGTCGCGTCCGCCGCCGCTTCCGCCGTCGCGTCCGCCGCCGCCGCTGTTGCAGCGGTGTTTGCCACCACATTTGTTGCATTCATGCTCGCAAAAGTGATACAATGTTATAACTTGTATCTATTTGGCGGCGGCGGCGCCAGCGGCGGCGGCGGCGGTGGCGCCGGCGGATGCGACAAGAAAGAGGAGGAGGAAGACGGGACAGCGACGACGACAACGACGAGGAGGAGGAGGAGGGGGAGAAGGATGAGAAGAAAGAGGAAAACAAGGAGAGGAAAAACACGGAGGAGAAGACGACGAAGAAGAGAAGGAGGATAGAGAGAAAGAAACACATTGCGCTGCTCCCACTGCTGTTGCTGTCGCAGCGGCCGTCGACGGCGGCGGCGTTAGCGGCGACGGAGCGCTTCTGTTGTTGTTTGTGTTGTTGTTGTTGCTGTTGTCGTTGCTGTTTGTGTTGTTGTTGTTATTTGTGTTGTTGTTGTTGTTGTTATTTGTGTTGTTGTTGTTGCTATTGGTGCTCTGTCTGCTGCTACAGCGCGAAGGCAACAGCAGCGGCGGCGTTGTCGTCGTCTCCCCTTCGACCAATTACTACGTTAGTGCGTTAACGTGGAACGTCGCTACGTTAACGCAGCTTGCGGGTAGTAGTTGCTAGTTTTCTAGCTGATGCGTCGCGATCATCATTAACAACAGCAGCAGCAACATCAGCATTATCATCGTGGCTTTTGCTGTTGTTGGCTATGGTCGGCCACAAAGGCAACGACCATCGGCGACGACGACGACAACGACAACAACACCACCACATCGATGGTGATGATGATGATGATGATGATGGTCATGATCATAATGATGATGGTGATGGTGCTTGCGATGCTGCTGCTGCTGCTGCTGTTCTTATGATGATGATGATGCCGAGTCTGCCGATGATGATGGTAATGCTGATGGTGATGATGATGCTGATGATGATACAAGCATGGAGGAAAAGGGGCAGGGGATGTATGTAGATGTAGTAGTTGTCGCAGTCCTCCTTACGACGCGCGCGCGGCTGGCTGGCTGGCTGGTTGGCTGGCTATTCCGTCCGACTGACTGTCGAGTTAGTTGATGCTTTCGTGGCTGTAGCTGCTGTTCACTGCTCACTGCTTACTGCTTGCCTGTTTGTCTGTCTGTCTGGCTGTGCGATCGCCCATGCGTCCGTCCGTCCGTCCGTGGGTCCGTGATTGGTTAGTGGACTCGTTTGCTGTTGGTCAGTAAGCAAACTCTGTGCGCGCAACGACTCAAAGAGCAATTGGACAGACTGGCAGACAACGCAACGAATCGACAGACGGACGGTTGAACAGACAAATAGGCAGACAGACAAGCTAGAAGACAAATAGCCGCCAGAGGAATAGCATAAAGGGACATAGTGGGATGAGAGAGGGCGAACGGAAAAAGGAATGGGAATAAAGGGTGGTGGTGGTGGGGGAAGAGGTAGTAGAAGGGAGTTGGCAGACGGATAGATGGCCTCGTCTGGGCATGGTTGTTGTTGTTGTTGTTGTTGTTGGAGTTGCTGCCGTTGTTGTTGATTTCGACGTTGATATTGTTGTCCTTGCTGCTGTTTTATTGTTGTTGTTGTTGTTGTTTTTGCTTTCGACGTTGTTGTCACCGCTGTTGCTGTTGCTGTTGCTGCTGCTGCTGCTGTTGTTGTTGTTGTTGTCGTCGCCATCATCATTGTATTCCAGACTGGAATCGAGTCAGTGACAACGAGGCCGAGATCTGCAACAGCAGCAGCAGCAGCAACAATCGTAACAGCAACGGCGGCGCGGCAGGCGGCTGAGAACGAGCAGCAAAACGAGTGTTGGTTGGATCAACCGACTAGAAAACTCACAGAGAGAGAGAGAGAGAGAGAGAGAGAGAGATGACAGACGGGAAGAGAAGCACACACACACCCAGAGAGAGAGAGAGAGGGAAAAGCAGATGCCGGGCCGCGCGCGTCAACCAGCAACAACAACAACAGCCGCACGCGGCACAGCAAAAGTCACCCAGCAAGCAGCGAACGAACAGGCCAGTCCAGCAAACAGCCAAACAGCAAACAGCCAGCCACCCAACAGCAGCCAAGCTCGACAAAGCCCGTACTACTTACTACCATCACCACCACCACCATCGCCATCATCATCTCCACCACCACCACCTATTACTAGTAGTAGTAGTTAGTAGTAATAGTAGTAGTAGAGGTAGTAATGATGATTGTGGTGGTAGTTGGAGTCGTCGCTGTCGTCGTCGCAGAGAATGGTAAACTAGAAAAGTTCCTCTAGTAGACAGGCACACGCACAGACAGACAGACAAACAGACAAACAGAGCCAGCAACAGCAGCGGCAGCCAGCTAGTCAGCCAGACAGACAAACAAAGGAAGAAACTGCAACAGTTGGCCGACGCACCAACAACAACAACAATGGCAGCAGCAGCAACAACAACAACAATGGCAGCAGTAGCAACAACAACATCAGTAGCAGCAACAGCAACAACAACAACAACAGCAACAGCAGCAGCAACAACAACACGAACAACGATCACCATGATGGCAACAACAACAACAACAAACACAGGCTTGCAATTGATGTTGCTCTCGTTGTTGTTGTCATTATTCATTATGATCAGTGTTGTTGTTGTTGTTGCTGTCATCTTCGTTGAAGTCGAAGGGTCTTAGCAAAGTTGAATCTTGTTCCAGCTGTTTGTGGCTATCTTCCAGCATACTTCCAGCTAGTACTTTTAGAGCAGGAGCTACAACAACCTTCCAATTTATTTCCAGCTACTACTCTTAGAGCATGAGTTACCTACCGCCTACCACTCAGGATAAAATCGAGTGAAAATCGTTGTTGTTGTTGTTGTTACTACTATTGTTGTTGCAATTGTGTCCGTGGCAGATTGTCTTGTTACAGTTTATGGTGTCGTTGTTGTTGTTGTCGTTGTTGTTGTTGTTGTTGCTGCTGTTGCTGTTGTTGTTGTTGTACCTGTAGATTTTACCCATACCCTCGTCGCTGCAGCTGATGTTGCTGATGCTTGTGCTAGCTTTATAGTGGATGTCGTTGTCAATGCTGTCAAGCTATCACCTCTGACAGCACAGCTCTGCTCCTTACCACTGCCATCCACCAGCGTCTATCTACTTCTACCATTCCCAGACGACGACGACCACTATTGTTGTTGTTGTTGCTGTTGCTGTTGTTGCTATTGTTGCTGTTGTTGCTGTTGTTACTATTGTTGCTGTTGTTGCTGTTGTTGCTGCTGCTGCTGCCGCCGCCGCTGCTACCGCTACCACTGCTACCGCTACCACTGTTGTTAACGCTGCTGTCGCCGCTGCTGCCGCTGCTGCTGCTGGTGCAGCTCTCCGCCGCCCTCCGGTTTTGCCGTTTCAACATTTACTAGTACATTGACTAGTATGACGCGACGACGACGACGACGACGATAGTCCTACTAGAACTAGTACTGGTTAGCTAACGTAACAGTCGACACAGTAGTCGTATGACTGGTTACCGGCAGCAACAGCGATAGCAGCAGTGGCAATGGCAGAAGCTGCTGCAGCTGCACCACCACCACCATCAGCAACAACAGCAACAGCAGTAGTTCTTGTCGCGTCAACGCCAACCGTCCTCGTCGGCGTCGTCGTTGTCGTCGTCGCCGTCATCGTTGTAGTCTGCTAGTTGACTTGGCTCCGTCCATCCGTCAGCCAGGGCGGCAGGCGGTCGCTGGCGCCGCGACCACCACCACCACTATCCGCGCCGCGTCCGCTGCAGCCGCTGTCGTCGCAGAAACCACTACCACCACCGCCGAGTGCAGCAACAACGACGGCAGAGCAACAGCGCAGCAACGGAGCCGCGACGAATCAGTCGGCCAGGAAAACGCGCTGCTGAAACCGTCGCTCGACCTGCGACGGCTGCGGCGACGGCTGCATCACCACCACCACCAACCGCAACAACAACGACAGCAACAACAACAACAGCGGACAAACACTAACCACTGTGGTTATTGTTGTTGTTGTTGTTGTTGCTGTGGTTGTTGTTGTCGTTGTTGTCGTAGTGTTTGTTGTTATTGTTGCTGTTGCTGTGGTTGTTGTTGTCGTAGTGTTTGTTGTTGTTGTTACCGTACTGTTTGTTGTTGTTCTTGTGTTTGCTGTTGTTGTTGTTGTTGCCGTCGTTGTTGTTGATGTTGTTGTTGCCATCGGCGGCGGCGGCTGCGGCAGCGGCGGCGGCTAGAACAGCGTAGACCAGTCGTAGCAGCAGCAGCAGCGGCAACGACAGCAGCAGCAGTAGTAGAAGTAGTAGTAGTAGAAATCGTGGCGGCGGTGGTGGTGGTGGTAGAAGAACTAGCAAGTCTCTTTCTATTCGTCCGTCTGTCGTCCTTCTCCATCCCCATCAGCCAGCCAGCCAGCCAGTTACCCAGCCAGCCAGTCGTCCAGTAGTCCGTCAGTAGTCAGTTAGTTTGTCATCCAGTCAGTCCAGCCGGTTAGCGAGCTCCTTCACCCTCGCTGGCTGGAGGGCTGACTGGTTGGTTGGCCGATTAGTTAGCTGGTAAAGCACACGACCAATGCCCCCACATGCCCAGTAGCAATGTCGACCTCATGACGTTCACTCGTGCCCTCGACCTCGCCCTCCCATCCTCCGTCTCGACCTCATCCCACACTGGACGGTGTCCCACGCTCGGCCTCATCGTCGACCCACCGTGAACCTTACCCCATCCTCGACCTCGTCCCACCCGTGCATCTTATCCCGCACTGGTCTTACCCCATCCTTGACGTCATCCCACCCTGGACCTTACCCCATCCTCGACGTCATCCCACCCTGGAATTTACCCCATCCTCGACGTCATCCCACCCTGGACCTTACCCCATCCTCGACGTCATCCCACCCTGGAATTTACCCCATCCTCGACGTCATTCCACCCTGGACCTTACCCCGTCCTCGACGTCATCCCACCCTGGACCTTACCCCATCCTCGACATCGTCCTACCGTAAACCTTATCCCACACTGGACCTTACCCCATCTTCGACCTCATCCTACCCTGAACCTTACGCCATCCTCGGCCTCATCCCACCCTGGACCTTACCCCATCCTCGACCTCATCCTACCCTGGACCTTACCCCCATCCTCGACCTCATCCTACCCTGGACCTTATTATATTCTGAACCTCATTCGCCTTGGACGTTATGCCATTCTCGAGTTCATGAAGCCTATCTGGATCTAACCTGGACCTCATCGTATCCGCTCGCTCGATTTCATCCCATTCTCTCAACCTCCATCATTGACCTCATTCCGTTCTTTAGACGTCTTCTCATAATCGACATCATCACGCCCTCCCTCGACTTCACTCAGCCTCTGTATCTGTCGCAAACCCCACCTGGCGCTGCCTTGCATCTTCGCCCCACACCTTCGGCCTGCCCTGGCCCCGCACACGCGTTACCCTTCTGAGTTCAGTCAGTTTAAGTCAAACGTACTTCATGGTGGCCTCCGCAAACTAGGTTTCCCTATCAAACGACGATAACCTTCTTCCGACCAAATGGTTTAGCGTGCCGATCAACACCGCGTACAAACGCCGTTCTTACTGCTGACGCTCTGATTGTTGTTGCTGTTCTTGTTGCTGTGGTTAGTGTTACTGTGGTTTATGTTGCTGTTGTTACGTGCTGCTTACGTTGTTGTTTGCTCACATCAATCGTGGAATCGAAGCGACACTTCCTGCGTCAACACGTGTCTACATCCCCGTGCGCATGTACCACCTTTCATCGTTCAACGAGCAACGCCAGACGCATCTCGACCTCATCAACAAGAGCCCTCTGGATTCCATTGAGAAGCTTCGGTCGCCGGAGACGGCTGATCACGCCTGCAGCTGATCGAGCGTTAGTCTGGAAACGCTCGTCTTTGTCGACTTGATATCGAGGCTGCTCTGCCTCCACTTCAAATGGGTATATATACTCAAATATAACAAGGTATAGCCATACCCACACATACGCGAATATGTACGTGAGTCCGTTTTTACACCTAGCTCGTGTCGAAAGTACGGTGGACAGAGTTCCGGCTTCCGACTTTAGCTACCGTCGAGCTCGTCACCTGTTCGACAAGCCCAAGCTTTATTCCTGCTATGAGTTGTTGGCATGAACATGAGGCAGATGGTCCTATCTCACCTCGCCGTCTTCCATGTGCGTCGCACGCATGCTACCAGTGCCAGCTGAAGAAGAAACCTGAAGGCTTGAAAGCTTGTGCCCGGCCTACTGTGCCCGACTTATGTGTATGTGTTGCGCCATGATTAATCTCCGGCTCTTCCGACTTGTGCGTGAAACGTGCAGCGTGGCGTCGTTCCGAAAACCACACCTCCGAGACTGAAGTGCTCATCAACACAACTATCCTTGTCATCGGTGTGGATAGCCCGTTGCCGCATAGACCACAATGTGCGCAAAAGCACCGAGGCTTCTTACTGACTCATTAATAGTCGGGACGTCACGTCGCTCACGAGCGTCCATCTCGCGCCTAGACGGACCTCGCACCCAAACTTTGGGCCACGAGCCCAAGCTCAACTCAACTTCACGTGCACCACGCACGCATACGCTGCAATCGACCTTCTCACTGGAATTAAGTAGAAGCAATAAGCGATCATCTACAATGATCTCTCTAGATCATTGATGAGCCGGCCATCGATCTGGTACCTACGCTGCACGAGCTGCTACGAGCTAGCACCACAAGCTAGCACTAGAAGTACTGTTACGAACCAGCGTTCCTTGTATGAGGTGTGGACCGGACCAACCAACGCCGTGCTTCTGGATACACCGTCAGTGCGTCGAAGCGGCTTAGCCTGGCCAAGCATCGGGATCACGGTGATAGTTGACAATTTTCTGTTGCCAGCGAAACGTTAACGTGCTAGGCAGCTGCAGCAAACCGCCGCGAGCAACGCGTTAAATTCAGACGACGACAACAACAGGACATGAGGCAGGCGTTTGATCGCGCAAGATCGCCGTCGGTGAGTACATCTCATGTACGACGGGTGTTTCTGCCCACGGTCAAACCATATATATATATATATATATATATATAGGATTTTCCATAATTTGTACAACAAATTTTGAGACCTCGTACAACCCGGCAAAAAAAATTATTATTTTTTCCAATGGAACAAGGAGCGAAAACGCCTTCTAAAAATTTGATAATTGAGCGCGAAAGCAAAATATAAGAATGGCAAATATTTTAATTTTGTTACAATTATCTTCAATACGACATTCTGCTTTGAACTAGCGTAGAATGCAATTGAACAGATGCAAAATTTTTTGATAGGGTATCGAGGGTTTATCGATAGGATAACTGAGGCTCTCGCAATCGCAGATTTAGTGAAGATATAGCAGGCTAAAGGGCTTGATGCAACCGCTTTTATTAATTTTGCTCTCACTCCAAAAGATAATTTTTTTCGCCTGGTCTGTACTAGACCCCAAAGTTTAATTGGACAAATTCTGGGAGACGATATATATATATATATATATATATATATATATATATATATATATATATATATATATATATATATATAATATATATATATAATATACTTTTTGTGTACAAAACTCATACATTATTATTTATTCATTTGAATCAATCGCCAACGGTGATACATACCGATTTATTTGCATAAAGGTGGCTGCTTTGTACACAATATGGTACATGAGGTGTACTTCAATTCATTCTAGTTTGACAGGTAAACAGGTTGAAAACCTTTCTTGTGTATTCACCTTTACATACGCCAAACAACCGTATTGTTGATGTTTTCAGTACAAGCAACAGTGCCTTCGGGTAGACGCAGCACCGATTTCTTTTCGAGGGTTTGGTCTAACGTTAAAAAAGCTTTGTGCTAGATTCGCTCGTTGCAACTGCAATAACAATTGCACATCTATCTGGCTTGATAGTAGTCATGCGATTCCTGGCTGAATAAAGTCTTCGTGGTTTAAGCAATATCTTCAATGCAGCCTTCTTTTGAGATGCGACTGCACGCTTTCTAGTAAGTTCAGGCGATTTATATGCACGAGTTTATACATCTGGATTGTTTCTATAATAAAAGATTTGTGCTAATAAGGACTAGAGAATTTTTGACACTCTGTATAACATGAAAGCTGAAGTGTTCAGTGTGCTAAGTGAAGTCCATCAATTACTCGTACATAATCATAATCTAAACGTCTATGCTTTAAGAGAACGCATTTATGCGCAGAGAACTGCATTCTGTTTTGTTCGTACATTAGCGCTCAACTCCACTCGGCTTGTTGAAGTTATATGTGATCACTCTCGTTTTTAATTTTGCGGTATAATTTAAGATGATCTGCGAATCTAAGGTGTTTCATATCAGGCAGTTTATATAGACCAATAACAAGTACAAACAGACTCCCATGGGCGCAGAGAGCGGGTTACAGAGACCATAATCCACCCTCACGCGAAACAATCGATTTCGTAAATAAGACCAAAACAAGTTCACTGTGAAAGCATGCAAATCAATACTCACAATTTTCCTTAGCAAACTATGATCAATACGATCAAAATCACTCGTCTGGTCAAAATACTCGTATTGAAACGTAAATCGTGAATTTGTGAACACAATCCAATTATGTGACATGTTGAGAAGTTAAGTTGATCGATGAGCACTGATGCCGTGTTGAGCAGAATCAAGTAGCTTGTTTTGTAAAGATCTCTGTACGTTCACTACAAGCATTTTTTAATTAGCACTTTGATATGGGTTTGTAATTTCCCACATCTGTTGTTCACCCCATCTAGCGGATCGGGGTTACAATACATTACTTGAACATATCAGGAATGATACCGTCATTAGAGGATTCCTCAAAATCAACTTAAATAAGGTCAGAGAGGGACACACTGAACTTTGTGTAGAAAGCAGGCGGTATCTCAAGAAGTAGACTCAATTTCGGCGTTCGCTTGGTCAGTAAACTGTAGATATTTACTTCAGAAGACACCACAGAAGGGGAACCAGCGGCAATACGATGTAGTCTCGAATCTTTGGTCTGGGTCGACCCGCGTAAAAATATAAAGTGTCGTCGAACCAAGCTTGTCGACCTGTATCTTTCCCCGCGAGCTTGGGGCACTCTGAGACAAAGACGCTGAGGGCGGCACGATACGAGCGAGCCGACAACTGCCAGACCATCAAATCTATATATTGCAGCACTATATATATATATATATATATATATATATATATATATAAAATCATCTGTGAGCGGAGTGACTTGCGAAGTCCTTGCAGCGTAACCGGAAAATGCGGTCCTACGGGTATCTCTTGTCGTCTCCACCTCTACATTTCCTTGAGGCGCGGCTAGAGTTGGGGAATGAGGAAAATACAGAGGCTAAAGGCAGGAAGAGAGAGCATGCGAACAAATAGTAAATCGACTTATTGGCAAAAGGTAACCGTCGTTGGGGGGGGGGGGAAGGGGGGGCAACAAAGGTAGACAACGCGCAAGCTCAACTTGCAAACGTGATGACGCTTTGGGCTTCACGGGGCCACGGGGTCAGCCACTGCGGTGCCAATGACGTTGACGCTGGCATTCCTGAGACTTACTTGAGTTTTTTCTGTTAAAGTGTTTGTCGATACCTAGAGTAAATGGCTGACTTTAACGAAGGCTCACATACACACACCTGACATGTCATTTTATGCACATATCGCAAAATTGGCAGCAGTAGATCATAAACCTAAAACCAAAAAAATTCAATATCTTAGTCGATTTCTTTGGAGGGTGCTGGATAAAAGTGACACGTGACGAATGCAAAACGCGCTGCGCATCCTGATATCTATATATTTATATATACACGTTTTTTTTTTAGTAAACGAGGAACTTGTTGATAGGCACCTTGGCAAATCGGCCGAAGAAAGTCGCCAAAAATAACCCTCCGCCTTATCTACAGACTACATTAGCTCAATAAGAGCCAAGACCCCAGCTGCCGAGGACAACTGCAAGTGCCAAGAGCAGGACGTGCGTACGCGCAACCAAAAATGACGAATCGACACCTTTTACAGGACCCCGATACTACTAGCAGCATTGACGGTAGCCGATGCCTTCGGCACCAGTGTCAATAGGTAGGAGAACGAGAACAACCATGAGTTTTAGTGGATTGGTGGCGCTTCTTTCAGGTTGTGGTGCTTGTTGTTGTTGTTGTTGTTAAAGCCTGTACAAGATTGCCAGCATTGTCAAAACAAGGACCTGACATCTCGCACGCTAAACAACCGCATTGAACCTCGGCAAAACAATGCCAACCGCATACGGATATCGACACTTAAGACAAACCACGCTTCGCATCAGCCGACAACGACCTCAGCCAACAGCCAAGATATATATGTATATATATATATATATATATATATATATCTAGTGCGCTTACGTCCAGCCTTGCCGTCGAATATATTTCACGTATTTGGATTGGTTACGGATGATCGGTATGGCTATGGGAAGGACGATAGTGGCGATTATGGCAGTGATAGTAGTAGTAGTAGTAGTAGTACGTGTTACATTTGATTAGTATTATTTCATATTTTTATTACGACATAACCCCGCCGTATTTCGACGGCCGAGCGTCGAACAACACCTGTAGACGTCTATGCGGACGCAGCGGTCATACGGGTTGATGGCAAGCGTCCGATCACGAAGAATCAGCAGCAACAGATCATGTGGCACGCGTATTTTGTTTTTTTGTCTACCATCGAGGTAGATGGTTCCCATATCCGAAGCGCCTGGGATAAAAAAAAAACCCTTTGGCTCACTAGAAGACGCACTTCCTACCACAAATCCATCACTACAAGTCGTCACTTCAGCGGCAGGCGTCTTTTAGATCTACCTGCTTGCTGCCGTAGATGATGCATAGGACTTTATGCCAGCTACAGATTCTAGGTTCGGTGGGGAACACATAGCGTGCTAAGCAATAACACTATATATATATATATATATATATATATATATATATATATATATATATATATTATATATTTATATATATATATATATATATATATAATATATATAACAATATATATATATATATATATATATAAAAATGTATAATATATATATATATATATATATATGAAGCGCTCTTGGCTTTCCGCTGTAGTCACTTTTCTCATTAGATGGCCGTTGTGGTGTTGAAACGGTATCGAATTTTCCGTTTTAAAATATGCAGCCCGATAGGTGGGCCGCCTAAATCTCGCGTATCCTCAGAATAGCAACTCTGTATCCGAGGTTCGTTCTGTAGAACCCTTCGTATACTCGTAATGAACGACTTGCAAGTTAGAGAACACATTGCACCCGTGGCGCGGTCTGTATCTATTTTAAGTTACCTGTATTCCTTAGGACGTTTGAGCTTCATATGTTTTCCTTTGTGAAAGACGTTAGTTGCTATGTGAAAGTGCATGCTTACTGTGCCGAGACTATTGTACTGCTCTGCTGTATGGGCGTCTAGTCAATCATGCGACATTGACCTTTCGGAGAAGGTTCGGCGTCGATTCATAAGACAAGGACGTGAACGCCGTGATAGGTGTCTTAATTCAATTGTTTTACCAAATGTTGTTGATGTTCATAGAAAAGCCGATCAGCATCGTGCTGTAAAGTGAATTTTCGCCGCTGGCAGACAAAATCAATATTGTAAATAATCACCTGAGGGCAGGACCGTCTGTTCGATCACAGTGCCTTGCATTAAAGGAACTTTGTGAATAACCTGTTTTCTTGGCGAGTAGTTCGTCCGGATGGACTCATTGTTTTAAGAAATAAAATAAAGCAGAATTGAATCGAAAGTCTGTGCGTACGCATTCCAACCAGTGCAGTACTAAATATACCTGTAGATGCATATTGGGGCTGCTTCGCTGTATCTGATCGGTGGACGTGGCCCATAATCAGCAATGTGAACGTATCTCATTGCTAGTGTCTAATTTTAGTTGCGCGTGTTTCCTGTGTGCAAGGAAGCGCAAGGCAACTTAAATAAGCTTAATCTCGATCCGTGCTCTCTCTCTCTCCCTATATATATATATATATATATATATATATTTATATATACATATATATATATATATATATATATATATATATATATATATATATATATATATATATATATATATATTATGGGAGAATAATTTGCTGTTTTTTTCGATTGGCGTTTTGATATGCGTGCATCGCGTCGATACACGTATTCTAACTGGATGGCGGGGAGGGAGGTAGCAGCTATCATGCGAGTTATGAGCACGTAAGGGCTTTCGTTAAAAGGCGCCATGATGCAATATGTAGTGTAGCGTTGTTAAGCGTAGTTAGCTGCCGGCGTAGAGGTGGGCGCAGCTATACAACTATGTGTTATATGGGCTAAGGCAGATGCGCAGTTGTGCTGCCATGACGATTGATTGTCCGGTCCAAAAATACCATTTGGAGCTATTTATGCTGGACGCCGGCCAGGTGTACTGTGTACTTGATTTTCTTATGCATTTTTATGTGTGTAAATTTATATATATATATATATATATATATATATATATATATATACTTGGACATGCACAGCAAAGGTAGACGGTCTTTCTTCCTTTCCTAGTTTCTTTGTTTGTTGCGGTTCTGCTAGACACCGCCTTAACTTTGACTCGATCATTCTGCCGTGAAGGAGCTGATCTGTATCGCAAGCATGATTTTGCATATATGTACAGCGTGCAGCGTGGACCGGACTAATCCGCCGCGACAAATTCAAGTAAAACTACATTGTCCGCCCAGGCTCAGTATGGGCCCATTTTGCCAATGGAACCACCAGCGTCGCTGCGTTGCCTCGTCGGATCGAAACAGAGATCCACTGTCCAAGGAACTCGCCCGATCTTTTACTTACAATGGGGTTAGTTAGCTTAGCGCAGATGCGCTTAAGCGATCTTTCCGTCAAAGCGCATAAAAGCTTTAGCGTCCTTGAAGCGAACGGACGCTGTGATGTTCTGCATGTGCCCAACATGTGAGAGCTTGCGGTGTTTCCTGTCCTTAGCCTTTTCTGCTACGTTTCCCCTTTTTATATTAAAAAAAAAACCTTAGTTAAACTAAATTTCCAGGAGCGTTTTTACTTAGACACATGATTCACTGACAATTTTTCGTTACTAAAATTCATATCCCTAACATTTATGAGCTTTGTCTGCATCTATCTGGATATATTGTTGAAACGACTTCAGGTTATTTTAGGTTTACTGTTTCATCATGATACAAGAGCTCATATCAAGGACGTTCTAGGCGTTGTTAAACAATTGTTACAAAATGTCTAGTTAAATCGTAACAATCATATCAAAGATCTTTTCATGTGTTATCGGTTAGACTTTCACCCTCTTTCTCTACCCCCTCCCCCACACAATTGTATATATATATATATATATATATATATTTGCATTCAACAAGACACAAGCTTATGCTCGGCGTCGCTATACAGTATATTGTCAGCACCTTTATTTAATTATGGACCATCCTCCGTCCCCTACGGCCTTGAAACTCACCGTGCGGCATGTCTTCAGTGCGCCGAGGGCCGGAGATGTTGCGATGTCAAGGATTTCCCCTACAGTCCTAGTGGCCGCATGGCCGACCGGGACAGGTAGAGACGACAGGTAGACGACATCACGCTTAATGTGAACGGCTCAGGTGAGAAGCGGTTCGTCGTGCTTCGAAAGGGCAAGAGTCACAAACGGTCGGATCTTGCCGCCCGCACACCGGTTTGAGCTGCGGGGGAGTTGGAGCGACCGCCGCAAAGCGCCGTACCCCAGAGCTCCGCCCCATGTTCGTCGGGGGCTCACCGGTGACAAAGAGGGGGGGATCTGTGAGTGTGTGTGTGTATAAGTGCGCGCGTGTCGTTTGGTTTATGAGAGCTGCCGGACCACACGTAGACTGGGCACCCCCACGTTCCTTTCGCCACGTTCCAATGCGCTGGCCAGCGCATAAGCGAAAGTGAGGTCTATCGGCGGAGTGATATCAGCGGCAGCGATACCGGTGCACAACAACACAAGCTTTCTCAGCGAAACGGCAGTGGCAGCAGGAGTTTCCGTTGCATTTGGTCACAAGCCGTCACAAGCTATCTTCGCAACGACACGATTCCGCCGATTTCCTCCTCCAATAGCATCAGCAATGCCAACAACAATGCATAATTAAAGCCTTAATAGAAGTAGTAGTAGTAGTGGTAATAGTGGTAGTCGTCGCTGGCATCGTAGCAGCAGCAATAGGAATAATACAGTAGCGCTAGTTGGACGCGAGATACGTTCCACACTAAACGTCCATTCTTATTTCGCGCGCCAGTTTATTTCCCTATGAAGTCGCCTACTATTGCCACCATTACTCGCATCTTCTTTTCGTTTTTCTTCGTTTTCGCCTTTTCGTCATTTTCTTCTTGGTCACTTTCCACTTCTGTCCTCCTTCGCTGCGCATAAGTAGAGGATGAATAGGCGTAAAGTTAGATGGGACCAACTATAAGCGAACTATAGCTACAAGCTGTAAAGCGTGGGCCTATAAAGAATCGGCATTCGAAATGAAGAGTGAGAAGCAATCGAAATCGCGCAAGAGAGAGAGACGAAAACAGACGCAATAGTGAAAGATGGGTAAAGGGGCGAATAAGAAAGAAACCCCCCAACGGAAGAGCTGCGTTCGACCAGCAATAGATGCGGCGCTACAGCCTCAACTGAAATGGCCTGATGAGGGGAGACATTTCATGGCTATTAATGTCGCCTGTCTGTCTGTCTAGCCGCTTGAGAATTGACCCGATCCGACAGGATTCCGTCGGATGCATTGGTGATGGCGACGCAATGAAGATCGGCCCACTTCGGGATGTTGCTTGATAACGCTGAACGAGTGTGGCTTAGTTTTGCCTCGCCTGGAGACGATAAGTTCAGTTTGCGCCAACGTAACGGCGGTTAACTCTGCAGGATCGCTTGCGAACAATAGGGCAGGAAAATTTTCTCAACATACATGGCCAGGGCCGACGGCCGGGCACCCTTCTTGGCATCTCTCTCGACAGACGTAGCTTTTTTTGGCTGACCTTTTTTATCAGGCTAAGGATTTGCTAATATAATGCAAACTTAGCGTGGAAACAATGTAGCATAATCCTTATACATACATATGTATGCGTAGCTTGATTTAAGATAGGAACCAGGGCGGATCGAACTAAGCGCGCAAAGCAAACACAACGTACATTTAAAAAACGAATTTGCATTCGTTAAGGCAAATCATCTGTCAGAGTGACTAAGCGCGCAAATTATTTTATGAAATTAGTTTCGAACTATATATAATATCACAACCGAAACACTAACATTTATGTTATTGTTCAAAAACGCCTATAGAATTTGTCGTCACTGGGTGGACAGATGGCCAGCAGTTTTGAAACACCAGGAGTCGCGAATTCGATGATGCGAAAAAAGCAATTTTTCTTGAGATTTGATCAAAGCAATTTTTCTTGAGATTTGAGATTTATGGCTGAGAGTTAGTATACATAAATTATTACCGTATTCAGATGAAGTGCTACGAACTTTATACAGCCATGGCTAGGTTGTGTGTTAACAAATGTTAATTTAGCATTAGGTTTTGTTCTTGTTTTTTCATTTGCAACGATTTTTGTCAAGGGTATGAAGTACGCAACTATGCATGTGACGCAGACGCGTCGGCCACAAGATGTTTTCCTGCGTGACGCACTTCATGCACACGACCGTGCTATTATCAGATGGCGATAGCAAAATACGTCGAGTAAGTCCTATGATAGAAGAGTCTCTTCGCCTGTTGCGTATATTTGACGGGATTGTTTGCTAGTTTTTCTCTAACGTTGCGCTCATCAGTGAGCGATACCGTGCCTCTATACCTGGCGGTATCTTCTACACCTGGCGGTACATCCTTGTCATAGTTCAGAGGCTTCATGCTGTCTACTTAAAGCAAACAAAGCTGCCGTGCAATATATATATTTGCATGTAATTGTCACTTGCATCCTAAGAGTGACAGCGTCCTTGACTCCAACAGTGAATGATGTATCAAGTTTTTACAAGCGTAATTTTAGAGAGGCTTTTTTATCATGGCCGATATGTGCTGTCATCCCGCCTACTAAAGTGCACGTGTCTTTATAGCCCCGCACGTGATCCGGCACTTGCTAAGCCTACCACGTCCGAGCCTCAATGAAATGGTGTGGAAGGGAACTTAACTGGAACAATGATCCTTTGTGGGACAGTTGTCTGATTCGCTCGTGTTTCCTGAATGCTCATCGTAATTGTCGAAACGTACACATGCGAAGTGCTCCACTTTGTTCACGGTTTAACGTCTAACTGATCATGGCCTCGAGGTGACACTCTAATTTTCTTTATACCTGCGTTCGTTCATCCTTAAAGTGCAAGTCATAGAGGATGCAATTAGTTCTTAGCGTTCTGCCTATTGTATGCTGGCACTCCTGAAAGCATTCTTCACCCGCCAGGGCCTGCGCAAAGTGATAGGTCCCCTCCTCGTGCGTTCTCTCGAATCAGACAGAACGTGCGTCATGAATTTCCTTGCCCAGTCTCTGCGCCCCTTCGCGCCTTTCCACTTCCAGCTCCACTTTTGAGGGCTGTGAACCGAGTATGCGTCTTACCCACTTCTGCTCTTTTCCTGAACAGCAGGTCTCTCTTTATTCTATTCAGGGCCATCGCAGCTTGTCTGTGTCGATTCAGTGCGAAATGCTAATTCGACAAAGTGCGGACTGACAGAAGCCCGTACCGCAACTCATTGCATCTAAGATCTCATTTCAGAGAACCAGATCGGGGCTGCGTTTAGTACAATTAAACTTGCAGCTGCAACCAGCTGCTTTTTCCGCCTCAGATAATGCCTACTCAGATACTTTGTTACTTTGTTCAGGACTATCGTTGGCTTTATTGTTCTCTAGTTCCGTCTCTCTTCTGGCCGTGTTAAACCAATGCAAGGTCATCCGCGTTATTTCCCTCAGACAGCTTCCAATCACACGGTTAAGATACAGGGAAAATGGTCTCTACGTTATCTTGCATCACGTTTTAGTTATTTGACAGCCAGACATAGGGTCTAGTCGTTAACGAACCTTTTTTTTATGTTCTCCTTAACCGGCTGTGTTACGCAAATCAGTGCAGCTATCTTTTAAAGTACAGACACCGTGGAATTTCAATTCATTGCCTTGTTTTCATGTTTGGACAGTGTTAGCCCTGCTTCATTCGATTCTCATATCCAAAATTTTTCTGATTTTTTTTATAAATACCACTCGAGGATTGGGCGGTTTTTTATTTGCTGACCCTTCCTATGATATCGTATCAAATCGGATGCCTCGTGAGATGCGTGCCACATCATAAAATTATAGCATTCAACAATACCATCATAACAGGACGGTTAAGCTCCGCGGCAAAAAAAAACCTTTATCGGGCTAACTCTCAGCCAACATTTAACATGCACGAAATTGCTTTCGCATTGCTTTGTAAGACGTACCCCATACACACAATGGGCAATGGTGGGAACCCGTGCACCTATCTGTCTCCTCCGGTCACGCGAATACACTCGACTACATTCGACGGTCCGACTAAGCTCCTCGCCTATGACAGTAACTTGTACATCTGCCTTTATATTAAGCAAGAGCATATGGCTCGACAAATTGCGTGGCCAGCTCTCAGTTCAACACAAGTGTGTAAAGTTGTACATAAGCTTTCAATGCTTTACCATTGCTGTTTCTAGCTTTACACTTGAATAGACAAGTTGAAATAGAGGAGGGTACACTGCAAGAAGTGGGTATCGCACGAGTTCACTGGGGACACTTGTTTTCTCTAAAGAGCCTAGAGTAAATAGTGACATCTACAATTAGACTATGTTTTTCAATAAAGTATATACTGCTCAAATATACTAAGGTAGACAATGGAGGCTAATGGAAAAAGAAATGCCAAGAAGTACATAAAACTTTTCCAAGGGTCTAAAAAATCGAGTACGATTAATACTTAATTAGAAACCTAAAGTAAACATACGGTCCAGGATCATTAGCAAAAGTACCACTATCTATCATATAAACAAATCTACTTATACAATGATATATATATATATATATATATATATATCCCTGGAGCCATATGAATGACATTCAGTTGATGATTAAGATAAAACACGCTTTTTTCTAGCTTAGGGGCATGCTTATGGCGAGGTCTAGTGGCAAGTGGTGCTTTGCGCGCATGAATGTCACAACTATAATGTATGCTAATGCATGCGGAGGCCAGTAGCGTTCGAGATTTGAATACGTTATTTACGGCCCGTATCTCCTCGCCGGTTGCTGGCTTTATTTTATATTCAAATATACACGGCGCTTAGTAGTGCTTGTGCACGGTTAAGACGTCACTCGAGAACGTCACATGGCTTGATGAACTTGTCAGATCCCGCTTTATCAAAGTGCAATAGGTTCTGCACTGATCAAAGTGCACCTTCGCATGGACAACGTAGAAGACACAGCAAGGGCAAGGGGTTTGTCGACAATCTTGGCGCTATTCCACTTATGTTAACTATTAATCCTTCGTGCAGTATTGCGTATTGAATGTCTTATTATTTCTGGTAGACGGTGGGCAGTGTAATCATTAGGCTCTATGTTGAACTTTTAACATGATTGAATCGGTTGCGTCATAGAAACACACTGGGTTACGGTGACTCTCTATCTCAACGGTGCCGCCAGATATTAACTAGACGAAGGTGCGTACACTTTCCCTGCGGTACACGATCCGACTTGCGCAGACGCTTTGCATCGTATAGGAATAATACGTAACGCGACTCTCTAAAACACCTACATGAGGTGCTCCCAGTGGTAATAGTTGCTCTTCAAACATATCGTGCACACATATGAGACAGATTACAGGCCCTCGCAGATATGCGCTTGATTACCCGCCTCATGGAGGAGCCTGTTATACGTGTAAGCAGTCTCTCTGCCACACGTGGCCAATACCACACGTGGAATACAGCTGCATCTCAACGTAATGTCACTCAGGCCACGGCCTATTGTCCGATATCATATATATGGAATATTTATTCTGCAACAGTATTTATTAGTTAGAGTAACTGTTTGGCATCTCATTGTATGTGTAACGTCTAGAAAGTTAAGGCGCAGCTCGAGAAATTTGACGGCCGGACGATTTGGGCAAACAAAAGCCGAAGCAGCGATCTCAGAATGCCTAGCTGGGGCGTGAGAATAGCCTCAGCATCTGTATCATCTACTACTGCGCAGTAGAACTATATAATTTTAAGTCTATCAATCTGAAAGATAATGTAGACTTCCGACGTTATCGGACGATATCTGAGCTTGGAATGCCTCATCAGTAGGCCCGAAATTAGGAAACCGTCTCGTCTCCCGAATTGACTTAGAGTAGAGATTACCTACTCTATATCAAATCCAAGCACCAGCCATGCACGTGTATGCCACGGGGTTCTCCTTTAAGTTTTCTCACCCGTGGCCGAAATCTCTCAGCCATATATCTGTGTTAACCATTTTGACACGGGCAGCAGTGGCCAAGAATCTCATTTGAGTGTTATTTAGATGCATGATCTGGCCCACTGGTCACTGGGTTTTGGCCGGTCAGATTTTCGTTGATGCCCTTTTTTTTATTTATACGTATTTTACTTATGTGCGCAAGAAGAAACTTCGACCGGACAAGCTCTACCTCCTACGCTAATCGATTTTCACGATTGCTAAGGTAACGCCCACTGCTTAAGAACGATATGTTATAAGCCCAACCCGCTGCCGCGGCCGCTTACGAAGCAGCTGAAAGCATTTAAGCGTGGACCAATTATTGATGTTGGACTGAATAAGACATGATCTTCTAAAGTGACGATCTATGACGCTCAACATGTCTTATTTTTTTAAAAGATCTAATTCAATTTCAATTATGTTTATTTCACTCAAATTGATATACATTTAAAATGTTTCTCCATGGAGCTCTGTCTTCTTCACGCTTCCGACGAGAGAAGTAGTGCAACGATTTTCGGTCCAGCGCTGTGCATTCCACTGCATGGTACTTGGCACACTTCTGCAGGCAGAACCGGCAGGTGCACAACTCGTACTTTTCGTGAAAGGTTGCGTTTGAACATACCAGGTAGTGATAATAACCATCCACTATGTACCTGGTGTATACGTGGCGATTGTCACATGCAGGTCACATTGCATTGCCTTGCACCTTTGTGCAAGGCAATGAAAACATCCAAACCACCGACCTCCCGTCTGGCCTGTTCGACTTTAGCTTCCCACTCCGTATTAAAACATTCGTAAGGTATGCATGCCTAGTACAGTACGGGATGGTACAAAGGCGTTCACATCGAGTTTCGTTGTGAAGACGACTAAAAGGTTCCGATTCGACTGTTCCATAATCTGCCACAGGACAGCTAGCTTTATTACGCAAGACTAAGTATTTAGTCACATGCCTAAACGGCTGTCGCATGTGTGTGCAAATCCGTGCTCAAGCGGGAGGCAAGTGACTTCTCCGCTCTAACATTAGAGTGGCCATTTTGTCGCGATGTAGTTAACTTTGTCAAGATAGTTACAGGCAGTTACAGCGCATCTAAGTTCGATTAAAGATTCACCTAACATAAATAGATGCTGCCCGAATACTGGTACTACCAAGCAAGGTGGCTTAGTGGCAAAGCCAGTGCTTTGTATTCGTCGGGTCGTGGGTTCAGGACCTGGACCGGTCAATCAACCTCAAATTGGTTGTTGCGGTTTCCAAAGCGATAGTAAAGCTGTCTGTTAATGGGGACGGCGGTTGCGATAACTAGATGTGTCGAACATTATCGGCGCATTTTCATCGCGGCTCGCTCGACTGTTTTGCAGATATCCGAGCACACCAACAGGCATTAACGGGTCACCGGCACGAGCTAACCAATAACGCAATGACCTGCAAAAAGATCTTCCTGGAGCTTGCTAATCCCTTCTAATGGTGTCTACCTACTAGTAATATGATGGTACTTGTGGTGATTGATACAACCTAAAAACAAGCTTCGAGGTACATCAAAGGCGCGCTTAGTGAGAACTCTAGGTAAGAACACGTGTGAAAAAAACGGTTTAGAAGCAGCCTTCTGTTCTTTAACGATAAGTGGCAATAAGGATTATTGATTGCACAAATAATGCACGCCACGCACGAAATTGTGCCTTGGTAGGCTCAGTGGAACGTAAACAAGGGTTTCTTCTTACGGGCTAAATCACACTTCCGCGCACAAATCAATTTGATTTAATCGATCACATTTAACTTAAAACATATTTTGTACTCACAGTAGCCATCTTAAAATAACGAGGTCACACAAAAGGCAATTAAGTTAAACATGACCTGAATATTGCTTTAAGTTTCGCGTTTTTTTGTTGTTTAATTGATCCTGATGACAACAATTTTAATCCTAAGACAAATCTATTTTTCACGTGAATTTGCTGTGGTTCAATAGTGTATCTCACCTCTGCGTACCCTAATAACACCTGACGTGTGATTTGGCATTGATCTAACCGACTGGTTAGTTACTTGTTAGTTATTGACGAGGCATATTTTTCGGCTCGTTCAACGTAGCATTCATGAGCTCCGAAAGTGTTGCTAGGCTTGGAGTTCTGGCCCTAAATTGTCGTTCCAGCTTATCCCACAGATATAATATTCGATGGGATTGAGGTCGGGAGAGCAAGCTGACGCTGGTAACATTATTAGGCTAATTTCAGCCTAAAGTCAAATGTAACGGGCGATTTGATTTTTGTGCGGAAGTGTATTGTATACGAATAGAAGAAGATAGATTGCCATGCAAGACTTGTATATGTTGTTACCAAAACACTACGTAATAGCTACAAACGGCCTTAGAAGTCCTAGAAGGACATTTTAGATCTGCACGGAGTTGCTACATGTTCCGACATGCGTAATCATAGCTAGCTTAATAAAGTCAATTTACAGCGTGCTTCTAGGCATACGAAAACGCTTATGACAAAGCGTATCTTTGTCTCATGCTCTAGGCGACCCTACATGCGCCTGCTCTCTATTTTCTAAGAAATACTACTTTCAGCATGTTATGCTCAAACCGCATTTCAAACGGCAGGAGGACATTGTGTAGTTAACATCTAGTCCCTTAGGGAAGCTTATCTTGTGATACTAGTCGATACCCAAACGACACACACACACTCACTTTGTAGACTCGAACATAGAATCAGCAACTTGATAATTAGCAAGATTATGAAAAGATGAGATAGATAGCAAGGATAGCAACAGGTGAAATACAAAGTTGCAACAAACGCGAGTAATGGGAAGCTTATATTTTAGGATTAGAATGAACCGAGGCGGATTGAAGGCTGCTTTGTGGTAGGTGAAATGCTGGTAAGCTGTAGCAGTTCGGCATTGTATTAACTAACCGATTAGTTTTACTAGCTGCGCCTATCCTAGACGAGCCCTTTCATGAAGCATCTAAGAGGTAACGATAGCATATGATATATGCGAAAATCCAGGCTATGTAGCTTAGAAAATGGGTGTTTTCACCTTATGGATTATTTGTAATTAGAGTTAGCATTTTTCCGAGATATATATATATATATATATGTTTAAAATGTATTATACGTGTAACACGCCATGAGGTCAGATTAACGGACCCTTAAAGCGTAGTGAAAGGACGAGGATTTCCAACAGTTGCATTAGTTCCGCCTAGCTTTCTTACGAGAACGCTGCGCATGTATTGCACCGGGTGTAACGGATTCTTGATCGGCGACACTACTCTTCGGGAAAGATTCGGGTCGCGCTAGAATTTCCCAATGCCATTCTTCCGGAATCTCACCCTACGAAACACAAGCTATAACAACAAAGGCTTGGAAGCGTTTAAGCTGAAAAACAGCCATTTGGCCATGTGATCTGTTCAACATAATTTTCTCATGAAAATCACGGCATGCAGATGCAACGTATATGGTATTAATTCTCTGTAATATTTACCACATCTAGCACTGCCCGTGTAAGCATTGCCCGTTAGACAAGATACGATTAAAGGACAGATGTAGCAAAACAATGTAACATAATTATGAATTAAATAGGACTTTCTTATATATATACATATATATATATATATATATAGAGAGAGAGAGAGAGAGAGAGGGGGAGGGAGAGCCTCCAAAAACGTCTAACTAATGCTGCGATACTTCAATAATTACTAACCATTTTACTACTACGACGTCTTTTACGGTGAGCTTAGTCTCTGGCATTCAGTGCCAGCTGTTGCAGCTGTCAGAGGCGGCAACGGGCAATCATAACCTAACTCGCTTGAGCTGACACCCTTGTGTATGATTAAGGACGTACCACCACACTGTTTAAGCACGCCTAGCCATTGTTCGAGCCTTCGAGACGGCGAGACTGTCTTGGTCCTTCCTGCTCCAGGTGGACGTGCCCATCTCGGACCTTTTGCAGCTATGCCTCCGTAAGCCCACTTCACGTCGAGGAACAGTGACGTTGTTCGTCAGCATTTTTTTAGCAACACTTGCTTACGCTCACGCTAAACAAAAGCTAATAAACGCACGCCGGGAATACCTCTAGTGACGTCTAGCCCTAAAACTTGGCAGATTCGGCCGCTGGCGCCGCCACACAAAGGTCAAATCGTCGTAGGACCTGACGCAAAGAGACGCATGACCTGAAACAATGTACGACCTACCAAAAAAAAAGCTCCGATTATTACGCTAGTTTATTCATGACGCCCATGAAGAAATAAGGGGCGAGTGCCTATATATATATATATATATATAACGGGCCTATGTATACTAATGTTATACAAAGATTTTATTTTATTTTTTAGATTTAGATATTAAAAAAAAATGCCTTTGTTATCCGAAAAATGGTTCTAGGACGCTGGGACGCACGGAAACCTGCAAAGCATATCTTGTTATACGATTATTTAGCTACACTCTAGGCAAATATGTTATTGATCATCTCAATTCTTGCAATTTGTCGAGGTATGAGCATTATTTAGCTCCTACAATTGTTTACCTGCACAATGAGACCCAAGCTTACAAGCTGTGACAGTACCCGTGTGTCGTTTCCAAATAAAGTTGGCGGAATGTGAGTAGCACATGCGGCTCGATATCACATTTTCTGCAGGGCTTTTTCGGGAAACTTCTCTAAACACCCTCAATGATACCTATGTATTTCCACAAGTTTGAGCTCTAGACGGTCAGTAATATGAAAGTCTAGATAACGGCACAGCATTTATATATTATATATATATCTTTTTTTAGCTTCTGTAATAGCCATCTAAGAGAGAACTACTGTCCGATTCTACATGCTTTATAATATATCGCTAAACGCAATAACGTATACAACGGGAAACACGACGATCAGTAGGGGCCATGCAGCTGTTTGCCAATTGGTGCCAAATTTTTATTGTGGCCAAGTGTATGTGATCCTTGTCCAAGTGTGACGACGACGTCAATACAATGTTGCCATCAGTACCTTGCACCGCTGTGGTTTTCATTGATGTAAGTGAGAGGCTCAGACGCGCTGTATATGTTGTATACACTTCTAATAGTCACCAGTGGTGCTGACGAGTTATAGTTATTTTTGCATTTTTCTGCTATTGGCTACGTTGTGTCGTGTGGCAGGTTGGCATGGATACATTAGTGCAGCTTTCGATACGTTTGAGGGATCGACGTCCAAGTTTCCTCTAATGGGCTTGAACGACAGCGGCCATGTGGTTAGTCAACCAAACAGGTGGTAGTATGCAACACACACACAAATATATATATATACATATTTATATATATATATATATATATATATATATTTATATGCATATATTTATATATATATATATATATATATATATATATATATATATATATATATATATACATATATTATATATATATATATATCTATATATATATATATATATATATATATATATATATATATATATATATATATATCAAACCGATTTAACTCGACGGCAAATTATGATCGATTACGTTTTCCGTTACAATTATACACACTGTTTGTATACAATTTGTGCGTCAGTCGGCGATCAGGGTCAGTTTAAAACTAGCCAATTTTCTAGCCAACGACTTACTTTCGCCGCTTTGTGGTCTCGTTGAATCATAATGAAGATCATCAGTTACTGATCTCTTATTTCCCGTGAGGGTAGTCTACTGTAAAGATGCAGATACAATTAAGCGATCTTTCCGTCATCGGGCCTTCAGACATAAACCTGGCTTCTCAAAAGCGAACCGTGTGAAGTCGAACGCGTGCCCGACATATGAGTACATACTACATTTCCTTATTTCATCTTTCTCGGTTGACGTTGACCCCCGCTTGGCTCCCCCCCATTTTAAACTCTGCTGCGTCGGACCACACAAGATGTTAGTGAGTCTGCTGGCGACACAGTAACATTCCATAGCAGGGATCTCCCTGACGTGAAGGGGGCTCATGCCGTACCAGCGTCAGGCCGGTTTTCGTCGTCTCGGAACAAACTTCATGGTTCAAGTATTGGGTGGGAATCTAGCTGCCCGAGGAGCCACGCTTCTAATAGCGTCGTTGAAGGCCAGTACGAGTATGTTTTGCCGCACGGCTGCATACTGCAACATGGATGCATTTTGCAGGATGGTGTGCCGCAGCGTCTACTCGATCGATCTTTCGGTCCGATTTGTCGATCACTCAATGTCTGTACAAAGATATTCATATTTTCGACGTGTATCTGATTAGACGTATTTTGCTGTTTCACACTTGTCTGGCTGCGCTGCATATGCTGTATCGGCGTGTGTCGGCCGTTGTTGATGTGCCGGTCAAGAAGGCGATCATGCGAGATAGTTACAGCTACAACGGTAACTACAACAACAACGACGACAACAATAACACGAACAACAACGAAAACAGCAACGACAGTTACAACAACATAGACGACAACCACGACGACGGCGAGAACAGCAGCAGCAGCAGTAACAACAACGGCAGCAATACCAACAACAACAACCGCAACAATAACTAGGCCAAGGTTTAGTTAGTAGGCGCTTAACCAGTACGGCTGGATGCTAACTAAACAGCTAACGCCCAGCTACTCGCTGTTAACGTCAGCAACAGCAACGACGACGACGACAACGACAACGTGGACAGCGTCGTAGGCGACCTCAACAGCGGTAGCAGGCAACATTGTATCCATGGGAAAGAAACTAGCCTTCTCCTAGTTGAAGAGAGCATAAACCGCGCGCGGGGAAGAGTCGCGTGCGGATCACGACGAGAAGCGCCGACAACAACAACAACAACAAACAGCAAAAAAAAGTGAGCATGGAACAGATTCCCACATTCACACACTTACAACACGAGGCAGATACTACTTACAGAGTGGGAGAAAGAGACAGAGAGAGAGAGAGAGAGAGATTACGATAAAGGGGAATACGGAGCGCGCGCGAGAGAAAGAGAGGGGGCGCAAGGGAGAAATCATTCTAACGAGACGGAGAAGGCAAGGAGTGGCCTATGTCTGCCTATGATGTCAAGTTAAGGAGCAGGCGATTTGCTGTCGATGGAAGATATTAGATAGAGATTTTCCATGAGATTCACGCAGGATAGATGAATAGTTAGATAGATAGATAGACAGACAGAAATGCAGATAGGCATACAGACTGCTTCGATAGACAGATGAGAGAAGGGCACAGCAACGAAAGCTAACACTTGTCCGTTTGCCCTGGCTGGTTGACTGGCGCTGCGTTGTAACGTTGTAGCTTGGCAAGCCAAGTGGTTGTTGGGCTGACTACGAACTAGTTAGTAGTAGTAGTCGTAGTAGCTGGCTAGCTGATAAGGCCTAACCAGCGGCCGGCATGAAACGATCCAACTAGTAACCAACGAGTAACCAGCGAGTTAAGCGCGGCGGCGGACGACGTGTAAGTGGTGGCTAGGCGAACAAATGGATACACAGTCACAGAGAGAGATAGAGCGAGAGACAGAGAGAGAAAGAGAAGCAAGCAGACAGGCAGACAGCCGGTAGATTCGTCTGTGGTTAGTAGTTAACCAGGCAGTCAGCTTTAGCAATGGGGACAGTAGCGGCGGCGATGATGATGATGACGACAACGACGACAACGATAATGCTGTTGCTGCTGTGCTACTTGTAGAGCTGCGAAGTTACCTCCTCGGCGCGTTTTGTTGTTGTTGTTGTTGTTGTTGTTGTTGTTGTTGTTGTTGTTGTTGTTGTTGTTGTTGTTATTGTTGATATTACCCTTTCTACCCTGTTAGCTCGTTCTCATGTTCGTTCCCCTCGCACTTTTCTCCCACCCCTCTTCCCCTCCCCCCGCGCCTCCTTCCCTCTCCTGTCCCCCGTCTGCCCCCCCCCGGGGCCTTCTCCTACGGATCGTTTCGTTTCCGTTTGCGCTCGATTGGCGGCGCTCATTGGTTGCCGCTTACTTGCTTACGCTTACTATTATTATTAACTAGATAGAAGGCCAAGCGCGGTCTAACTAGCGTCGCGACGTTACGCTGGTGAAGTACACACGCCCACATACATGCGCCACACACACAAGCACATACACACCATACGCCACTCATGCACAGATACAAGCATGTGCGTAGATCCACAGCGCATGCATACGAAAATACGGGCAAACAGACTCACGGCCCCGATAGACCGACAGTATGGCCGCCGGCCATCCGTCCACATAGTATGTAGATACATAGATAGATGTACATATAATATATTTGTGTTTGAAGTATATATACTATTGTTTGTCGACATATGTTCGTATATATATATATATATATATATATATATATATATATATATATATATATACAGGTAGTTCAACAAGTTCTTAAAATGAAAACCAAGAATTTTCCAAATCTTGTTTTTAATTTTTTCTTATTCGATATACTCCCCGAGAAGCTCAATACACTTTTCCCACCGAGATTTCAGAGCATTTATACCTCTTGAGTAGAATTCCGCGTCTTTAGACTGAAAATAGGCATTGACAGCAGCCTTAACCTCTTCATTGCTGGAAAAACGCTTTCCACCGAGACTATTCTTCAAATGTCCGAAGAGGAAATAATCAGAGGGGGCCAGGTCTGGAGAATAGGAAGGTTGTTCAATAAGTTCGAACCTCAGTTGGGCCAGGTTTGCCGTTGCTTGCCGCGACTTGTGTGCGGGAGCATTGTCCTTGTGAAACAGGACAACCTGCTTCTGCAAAGCGGGCCGTTTCACGATGAGTTCTTGCTTCGGGCAGTCCAACAGTCTTGCATAATATTCTCCCGTGATCGTTTTACCGCTCTCAAGGTAGTCGACCAGAATTATTCCACGTTGGTCCCAAAAAACCGTTGCCATCATCTTTACGGCCGATGCCGTTGTCCGCACCCTCTTCGGAGGTCCTTTACCAGGTGCACACCATTGACGAGATGCTTCTTGGGTCTCGGGAGTGTAGTGATGGACCCAGCTTCCATCGACGGTCACGAATCTGCGCCAAAAATCCGACGGATTTTTCGACATCTTGGCCAAATTTCGCTGTGAAGCGGAAACACGCGCGTCTTTTTGGCCTTGGTTGAGCAAATGCGGCACCCATTTTCCTCTGAGCTTTTTCATCTTCAAGTTTTCGTGCAGGATGAAATGCACACTACCCAAACTGATCCCCAAGGCCTCCGCTATCTCCCTAATGTTCACTCGCTTATCTGCGGCAACGATTTTCCGCACTTTTTCCACGTTTTCCTCATCAGTTGCCGTTTTTGGGCGTCCTGAACGTAGTTCATCCTCGGTGCTCCTGCGACCTCTTTTTAACTCATTAATCCAGTTGGAAACAGTGGCAAAACATGGCGCAGAGTCACCGTACACCTCGTCTAACTCAGTTTTCACTTGGGTCGCATTCCAACCTTTGAAATAAAATGCTTGATAACCACTCGAAACTCTTTTTTCTCCATTTTTCAAAATCACGCCGATACGTTGCACGGGAAAAGCGATCAAACGAAATCGCAACGGCCAATCACCATAATATTTTGACTGCTGGCAGTCGAAAAGTTGCCGTTTCTAATAACGGTGAACGGTAATATATATATATATATATATATATATATATATATATATATATATATATATATATATATATATGACATGTTTTTGGGAATTGCTTCGTCATCCAGCTACTATAGCAGAGCCATATCCTGCTTTGCTTCGAATCTAAAAAACTTTTCGCGCTGACCCTCAGCCAACATTTAACGTCCAACCGGGACTGCTTTTGCATTGCTTCGTGAGACGGACCCCACAAATACGAATGTGCAACGGTAGGGCTCGATCCCGTACTGCACCTATGTGTCGACCTCCGGTCGCGAGGCGCACACGAATGCACCCACCACGCCACCGAGCTTGACTAAGCTCCTCACTTACGGCAGTAACTTCTACATGCGCTTTGATATTGTGCAAGAGCATAGGGCTTAGTATCTGAGCAACAGGAACGTCTAAATAAGGATTGGTCGAACAGTTTTTGGAGAAAGCAATCGTAGTTGTTGGGATCCTTCAAGGTTTAGTGTTGGATTATTTTTGTATAGTTTCCGTTAGTGCATCATTGTTACTTTGTCGGCGCCATCAGCAGTGTATATTTAAAAGTCAGCGTTCCAATATTTGCAGGTGCCGCGACTGTAATATTTTACCTATCAAATAGTTCAGTGAATGACGACATCTGTACAGTGGACGAAATCTGTAGACGAAAAAATAAATAAAATATATTTAGGGACATTTGGAGCACATAGCATTGGATCCCCGTATTCTAGGCGAGTTAACAGAAAAACTAGAAGAAGACCCGCGGCAATAGACTGCTCGACCAGATCTAAGTTTAATAGTTATGAAAGCCAGAAGATGCCCTAGGGATAGCAGTAAGCCGCAATAAGGTCACCTTTTTACAGAATATTGCGGTGGCCATGACGGTGATATGAAAAACGGAGGCGTAAAGTTCGAAAACGCATTTAAATTATCTAATGTCTTTATTATGCAAAACTGATATGACTTAATTGGCGGTGATTTTTAATGTAAAGAAAAATAATGGGAACCTTTATCAGTGGATGACGGGATGATCGAACCAGCCCGAAGTCGACGCGGGTATCAGCCGCAAACTGGGTGGCAAAATCTTAAGCTAATGGGAAGCGGTGAAGGCCGATGTGTAGAGTCCAGACTTCATGTCTATTATAGCTTTTGCCAAATTGACTACGCGCTGTCAAGGTTGAGCACCGCGTCGAAGTGGTATTTCAAGTTGCGCCACTATAAGGGGGTGTACACTTTTTAGAGACATTGAAACAGAGCGGTTGCATTAAGTGCGCTGAAACCTAACACAGTTAGTTATTGCGCTGGCGTACTGTAACTACCTCATCCAGCCGGCACCTGACCCATCCGATCTGAATGAACCCCCGACGACTCTCGTCCTGGGAGATGCCTAGGGTCACCTTGACGATGTACAAGTAATTCCAAGTTTTGTTATAAACGTTGAATCAATGACTCCGGTGTTCTGTCCTACGTAACATACTTCCGCAAGTTTGCTCGCTTTGATTAAATTGCCCAGCTGCTTTACGTGGGGGTCCTCCGAATGTTGTATCATCTGGGCAGTGGCAGCTGGCGTGACATCTTGTGTTTCATCTATGAATTTAGCCGATGCATAAAGGGTGGTTTCTAACTAGTAGGCCAACGTTATCTGTGGTCGTCCTAATGACGCTTCGTACTTGAAGTCTTATTTCTGTTGAGTTAGCTGTCGTCTGTAGCCGGAGTCCGAGCAGCTACGGGACGTTGTGGCAATTTTTGCGGAATTTTTGTTATTCAATGCGGCCAGGCGGCCATGGTCACGGCCATTTTGGTCACTGCAGACCGCTGTTGTCGACGCAATCCTCTTCTGGAGGAAGTAGCGTACAGCGAGCGCATGGTGTCTCTGAAAGTTCATGGAAACATTGAGACCTTTGTCGCCCTCTGGCATTTTAGCAATTAGTGTATTGTGTGGCGGGACGGTGCATCATCTTCGTCTCTTCTTTTCGATTCCGATCATGTTTTGATTTTGCAGGACTAGCGTACGTTCTTTTTTCAGCTGTGCAAAAAAGAAGAAAGTTCAGCCGGAAATTGCAACGTTAATTGTCCGAATCTTGTTTGTTGGTGCTAACACGAGGTATTCACTGATCGTTTCCTCAGATCAAATACTAGCTGTCCTCAGTTTTTCATTGAGGAAAACACGTCACGACCTGTTGTATGCAACTAAAACTGCACTGATTATTTGAAAACGGGTCCAATAGGCACTTTTGGATTGGATCGGCAGCCGATTATTTTCGATAATTTCAGTCGATATTGATGCTTATATCAAGACGTGTTTCGTTGCTATATGTATATATATATATATATATATATATATTTATATATATATACGCGAAGTGAATTGCTTTCATGTCAACTCTTCCCTTCTGCGCGTGGTGTGGCCTTTTGCGCCGCGTGCACTTTCCCCCCGTAACTAACTGGTTAGCACGGCTGATGATGGCCTATAAGTTTACCATTTCCGCCAGCGGTAACGCACGCCGAACGTCGCCGTGTTTTTATCTCGTTGAGCGTCGTTTTCGTCTTGGTGGTTAGTGATTGCTGCTGCTGCGGCTGTTGTTGCCGCTGCCGCCGCTGCCATTGTTGGCGTAGTTATCGGCGATAGTATAGTTAAGCCCAACCTGCGACCATAGCTAGAAGGCTCTGGTATAACGGGCGTCAACGGGTGCCCGTGCTGACACCAGCCATGATGAAGACGACGACGACGACAACGCTCAGAAGCGTAGCAGATAGACTGCCGTCTGCCGCGGAGAGATAAACGCTGCCAACTCAATCAGCAATACATACCTACCTTACACCTCGCTGTCTGCATAACCATACTACTAACTAGCGTCTTATCGAGCCCTGCGTCTGCCTTCTTTGTAGATTATTTAACCAGCTCTTTTCAACAGCTCCTATCTGTTTGCTTTTTCTCCCCCCTCCCCCCCGTCTTGCTCTCTCTGGTTTCTCGTGTTCCTTCTCTTTCTCTTGTGGTTTCCTCTCTCGTTCTGATTGTAGTTTTCGCTTCATCTAGACCGTCTGTTATGCCTCGCTGGCATGGCTCCCGCTAACCCACAGGTGAGATGGTGGGCTTTTCTCACCTGTGGGCCGTAGCCGGAGCCATGGCGTCATGTAGTAACGACCGTAGTGAGCGGGGCGGGGAAGGAGGCAATTGTGGTGCTGTGTCCGTTTGTAGAACGTATCGTCCCCATCGACATCACTTGGAATCTACAATTCGAGGCTACAATCGCTAGACGCATCTCGCTGGTTTATTTCTACGTATCTATCTACTGTGTCGTGCATATTCCATACATAGGCTTGCTCCACCTACGCTTTAGTAGATTACGCGTCCAGTAGACGCGCTGTCAGCAACAGCATTAGCAACATTACGCGCATACACGTCAATTGATCTCCGCTGCCATAATTCAGCTGAAGATTTTCGTACTTGGAATAGCCACCACCAACAACAACAGCAAGAACAGCAGCAGCAACAACAACAGTGATGACTGAGTTAATGGTGGCAATCATATATAAATAAATGAGTGTGGTCATAATGCATAAGTTGCACGTCTCAGTTCTATCCTGAGATATATGCACATACGCACTATGAGGAAGCGCTCGTAAACGTAATTGCAAACGAAATAAAGAAAGCAAATGGAATGCGGTAAGAGGTGGACACATCTACATTTGTCCGAATATTGACACACACAAAACGATGACAAACAAAAAGTTTTGCCGCTAATTATAGGCATTTTATTCTAGTCGAGGAACGCCGATTCATATTATGCTGGTTAGATTAGTGCCTAGAGCAGCATACGCCATGCACATGAGATACAAAGTTGGGTGTTCAACTTGCGGCGTTCGTGTGTGTGTGGGTCGTCTCTCGCTGGTAGTGACTCACTTCGACGTGAGCGAATAGTCCAGAAACTTGATAACCTGCTTATGCACTGAAATTGCTCCTCGATGGAATCTCCCAAGAAAGTAGCGTCAACTCGCTTCTAAGTGATTTGTGTGGTGGTGGGTCTAGTCAAGCAAGCAAGACGCCGCTGCTCCGAACGTAGAAAATGGGTAAGTGGAGCTTATCTTGTAGCGGGCACATACATATATATATATATATATATATATATATATATATATGACGAAGGAGAGAGAAAAGCTCGACTAATCAAGTGCTCTGTGAAATAACCTTGGGCAGCTGCGGTTGTTGTAGTTGTTGCTGTTGTTGCTGTAGTTGTTACTCTGTATTACCCTAGCTCTAAAATGTCCATACCGCACGTGTTACCTGTTTCAAGTCAAGGGGGCAAGTCAGGGAATCTCGACTTTCGAACACCCTCATTCCACTGGATGACCTCGTCTTTCCTACCTTGTATAACAAGCTTGCCGCCACTAACCAGCTCGTCGCTAACCAGCCGTCGCTTGGTTATCAGACCGCGCCGGCGGCGGCGGCGGCCTTAGTAGCAGCAGCAGCAACAACGCGGCTATCCTTAAGCGAGCGCGACTAGCGACAGTGAGGGCTGATGGTAGATGTTCCTGGCTTACTGCCGACGCTGTCGCCGTCGCTATAACATATCGAACGAGAGCAAGCGTCGGGCATGCACGACCTTGCAGCGGCATCGCGCGTCAAGCGACTAGCGAACAGACAGCCATAACTATCTTTTCTCCACCATTTCCACCTCCACCACCTCCGTATCCACCACCTTCAACTCCACTTCCAACAACAACAACAACAATGACGACGACGATGAGGGACGCCGACGACAACGACTGCACATTATCTTTATGTGTCTCCGCCACCCCGCGCGACATCATCGCCTACATAGATGAGACCACTTGTTAGTTAAGAGAGACACTCGCACATACAACACACACACATAGTGTGATGGGTGTGAGGGCGGCGGGGCGAACTAATAGAGGAACAGAGGGAGGGAGGAAGGGAGGGAAGGAAGGAGAGGTAAATCTATAGTTAGTTCAGTTACTATTAGCTCAGCGCCAGCTGTATGACTGACGACGATTCACCACGCTAACCGTTTATGCAGCAGCAGAGGCAGCAACACCAGCAGATTCGACTCATTTCTCACGGCTGGCAGCTTGCAGCCCACGCGACAGTTGTTGGCTTGATACATTCTATCTATTGCGAATCGGCGGCTGCGTCGTCGCTTCGACATGTGATCCTGTCCTGTAGTAGCCGTTTACGTACGAGTATGTATCTATGTATGTATGGATGCACATATCTGCGTACGTTTATATGTAGACAGAGATTTTTTTGGGAGAGCATTTTTTGTCCGCTATGAACCTGTACAGGTCGGCGTGAACCATTCATATTTATATATATATATCTGTGTGTATATGTAGCCTGGGTCGACGCTGTCTATATATATAGCAAACAGGCAGGTTGTGAAAGTACTACGAAGGTAACCCTCTAAATAATCGTTCGATGTACGCTGATCCCGATCGGTTGATTTGCTCAAAGCACGTACTCAAGCGCCTAAACCCCCCCCCCCCCCCCGAACCGAGCAATGCCATCAAGATTTTTAAGCAACTCAGATGCACCGGTTAAATACTGGGACAAAGCTGCACCAGCAAAAAACTCATGCACTTTGAGTTAATTTGCCAGTGGCGCATTCTTAAAAAGAAAAACTGTTGAAGAAAATCAGTGAAGTTGAATCATATGCTGCCTTTGTGATTCTTTTCCCTTCATCGCGTAAGATGTGCAAGTTTTTTTCTTGCGATCTTCGTAAGATGTGCAAGTTTTTTCTTGCGATCGTCGTAAGATGTGCAAGTTTTTTCTTGCGAAGTCTTGCGATATTGTGGAATGATACGAATGATCAATATAGGCAATGTTGCAATCGCACGTGTTATTAAAATGAAGATCTCTTTTCTATAAATATCTGCACTTTGTGTACTCACATATTGGTTTATGTAGCAAATGGTAGTAGTACTAGTTGTAGCAATGGTGATCCCTAATCTAAAGTGGGGCCTCCTATACAAGCTTCACAAGTCTAGAGTGTTAAGGACATTTTGGTCCTTATGGGCTTGCTCTCGATACAAAACGAAGTTTACCAAATCACCTTCGTTCTGCTCTTCAGACGTTTAGTTTTGAGGATGTTTCGCATCAAGCCCTGTATCAGGCAAAAACTTCGCCAAGGCACAAGAAAGTTGCTCCATGGCTAGGGCTACCCTGTCCTGTTAGACTAGATTCTGATTTGCTCCCTGTAAGAATGTACGAAAAGGGTCCAGTCCGGCCTCTTGACTTCTCGTACCTGTAGATCTGATGTATCGTTTATTGCACCGGCCAAGTACCACTATTCGTTGAAACACACTTTTAGACAGCACAAAGTGTAGCTTGCTACCTAGATGTATATATTACAAATAATCGTACATCTGGCCGTTTTCAACCCAATTGCAGTTAGGCCTATCTAATTTGAGTTTTTCCTATATATATATATATATATATATATATATATATATATATATATATATAAACAAGGATAACGGCAGATGGCTACAGCAGAACGCTGCATGTTGCTGGCATGAAATTGGTCAAATTGATCGCTGCCTGCCAGGTGACGCGCTGACTTTTACTCAGTTCCTCAATTACTACGCATAGTAGTAGCGTTTGGCGGTGGGTCACCAGAAAAGCGGACCGCGCTTATTCGGGCTGCTAGCACTCAGCGAACACGATGTCAAAACCAATGGGCGAAAAAGTACAATCAAGCCTCAAATAATCCAGGCAGTATATAGAGGCGAGCGCAAAACTGAAATGCAACATTGGATAGCGCCCACGACGTTCATCACTCTGAATCTCTCGGAATACAGGTATATTTTAAGGGTCTAGGCTTTCAGGCGTATGAGGTGCGATACACACATGCACAACATGATGCAATACAATCGCGTCATCTCACGATGTGTCTGTTGAATAAAAACGACTCTGCGCAGGAGCCAGTTCTAAACCGTGCCACTGATGTCCGACTTCAGCGATGATTTTGACTAATTAGCCTCTCTACTTAGACTCTAGTGCAAGTCGGAGTCGCTAGAGCCCCCGTGCCGGCTATATGCACGATCTGCTGGCAGCTCGCCCATGCACTGCAATGGCGAATGCCTGTATACACGAGAAGAGACTAGATAAGAGATCGAGAAGGAAGACGAGAGTTAGAACGTTCGAGTGACAGCTTCTCTGAACGACCGGCAGTTTCGCACGCTTACGCCAAACTCCCAAGGTTACTAAGTTAACCGACGCATGTACACCCTACCCTGGAGTTCGCCTAAGTCGTCAAGCGATCCCGAACTTACTCTTCACCTGTTTGGCTATGTCGGAATTCATTCGTATCCCAGAAAGCTAGAACATCCCAACAAGGCCGAAGTCAACTTAAACAACACATACTATTATTAATTACTAATAATAATAATAATAATAAGCGTTAAATTAGACTAAATTATTTAACCAGTTAATTGATTGGAATTAACCGTGATTCGCGCAGTAAAACACTGCTATTTCAGAAACACGAGCGATTTTTTATCGAAAATTTGTAAAGCTAAAGCTCTGTCTCAAGTTGTTGCTTTCGTTTGTTTCGACTTGTTTTTTCGTACAGCGTATGATTAACTGAGATGCAACAATTGTTGTAAAACGCTTAATCAACTCTATCTACTCTACTAAGCGCCATGCTTGGTTACTTCCGTAGGTATTTTTTGCTGCTGCGCTGTTTGGCAAGAGTAACGTCAACTGTAACAACTTGTTCCGTGGAACACTAATTGTCTGCCAGCTTTTACGTTCCAAGGCCATCCAGTATTTGTGGTTTCGATTTGGCTATGGTTACACGCAACTTGACGCGCGGAGCTGCTGGAGAGGAGAAGAAACCAGCGGCTGTAAACGTGACGCGTAGGTTAAAGTGTCATCCCCAATGTAAGCTCCCTGTCAATAACCAGTGGGCGGATCGATTGCCACAATGCCGTAAAAAAGGGTCAAAACATATTCTCTTTTTTCTTGAAGCGAGCGCACGAACACATTCGAAATTAATGAAACATTCGAGGTGATGAACATGTTTGTTCTCTCCATGTGTTAGGTCGTAAGCGTGTGTGCACATGGTATCCATCAATACAGCTGCAGAGAAACACCTAGACCATCGCTTTCCTGGCCATCACATTTTCCTGCGCATACGCTGGAAACACAAAACATTCTGTGCTATCCTGCTGCAATCGAGGGTTATGCGTTCTGCTTACGGTAGAAAACTCGCGAAGATGACAACGTTCTTTAGCAATATAGCCAACACTAACAGAGGTGACAGCAGCAGCAGCAGTAGAAATATTGTCTATTCCGCCCTGTCGCTGTCATGATATGAGTTTGGCCTTATTATGATGCGCCGTAACCACTACCCCCTGCGGACAGGGTTGATATGGCAGTTCTACCAGCAACAGATATAGCAACAATAATAGCAGCATTAACAGCAGAAACAACAGCATAGCAAGCAGGCTTACATATAAGCTCCTCCTGTCAGCATGTGTGGAGGTGCGTGGGAAAGATGGGAGAAGGATAAGGTATGTATATATATATATATATGCATCTTGATCGCTTAATCTCGTTGATTTCGCATGGCAACATAAATAGAACAGATGACGTTATTTCGCCGTTCCATTGATTCCGATAACCATCAACGATGCTTCTCGCTTTCCATCGAATTTACATATATTTGTTCAAGCAGGCGTTTAGAGAATAGCACCACTACTGTGCCCTATGGATGGGTAACAGAATAGCTATGATAACCATCCGATGTAGTCATAATGTATATATGCAGTTAAGCAATAAAAAAGGCAAAAGTGATGCCTAATAATAATAATAATGAGATCAAAGACCACTTCCCAAACTGTCCGCTGAGCTTGAGCGCTTACCGAAATTTACCTCGCACAGAATAGTCGAATGCAAACATGTCTGTCTGTCACTATCTGGATTTGAGATCAGTATAGCGAACGTTTCTCTATGTGCTCAAGTGATCTGTTGTGGTCGACTGCCGAAATGGCCCGATATATTACACCGTAAAACGGGATCTAACATGTGACAAAATGCTCACACCAATGACGTCCACCAAGCGGCAACCATATATATATTTATATATATATATATATATATATATATATATATATATATATATATAAGCCGATAGACATATGTATAGGTAGATACATCTATCGGGCACACAGTTTCCGGAAACTACCGAGTTGCGCCGCCACTAAGAAAGGGTCGTCTTGGGCAGGCCGCCATTAGCGAAAACTGCAGCCACGTTTCGAGCACGTGGCAAGGAGGGAGGCGTAGTGAGTGAGTGGAGACGACCACTGACTCCCTGACTGACCCCCTGCCTGGCTGACTGAGTGACTGAACGGGGGAATTCGGCGAACAAGAACAGTTAGCAGCGTTTAGTAACGGCTGCAGTCGCAAGCACAGATCGCCGCCCTCGATCGGCGCCCTGCATCGTCTCCCCGGCCGCAGTCGAACGGTCTAAGTGAAAGTTGAACAGAAGCGCGATTGCGCGGAGAACCCAGGTGGCGGACCGCTGCGACACAGGCGCTCGCAGAAGCAACAGCAGCAGTACCAGCGATTGCAATGACGGTCACAGTACCCCCTCACACATAACGGGCTGGTCGAGTATCGAAGGGAAAGGAAGATAAAAGGGCAGACGTCAGGAGTGGGTACTGGCTGGGGGGTTGTGGGAGGAAAGATAGAACAACAACAGGAACAAGCACAAGAAAAACAACAATAGCAACAGCAACGACAACCAAAACATCAACAGGAATAACATCAACAACAACAACCACAACATCAACAGAAATAACATCAACAACAACAACCACAACATCAACAGGAATACCATCAACAACAACAACAACCACAACGGCCACCACACAGCATCAACGACGATGACGACAACAATAACAACATCATCGACAACAACAGAAACAACAAACCGAGCAACATTGGCGTCAACAATAACAACAAACACAGTAGAAAGAGAAAGGCTGAGAGCAGTAGCAATAACGGCACCAGCAACAGCAAAAACTGCAGCAGTAACCACATTTTACATAAGCAACCGCGCTTATAGGAGCTGTAGCTGCCGTAGTAGAACAAGAGCGAAAGGTAAACGAGAAAAGGAGAACGCAGAAGAGGAAGATAACGAAGAACTGATTACTACTGTTCGTTCTGCTACGAAAGCAGGTGCTATTCGTTGTTACACTGTTGTCTGCGCCATTTGTGGTGTGCACAGAACGACGGGGGTAGAACCGCTGCGGTGCTGGTGGCGGCGGCGAACGAACACGGCACTGTAAATCCGCAAGCCACGCAGAAAGGTCGTCCACGTGGGGCATCCAAACCATAACAACATCATCAACAACAATAACAACAACAAGAGCAGCAATAGGAACAACCACAATAACAGCAAAAAGAGCAACAACGTCGATGATGATGGTGATGACGATGCTGATGGCGACGACGACGGCGTTCTTCAGCGGCGGACGTCCCAGACGTAGTGTGACGCAACCGTCAGATAAACAGGCCAGCCAGACAACAACAGCAGCAGTAGCAATAATTACAGCATGAACAGCAACAACAACAACAATAAAGCAACAGCTCAAGCCATTAAGCAAAACAACAGCTCAAGCCATAAAGCTAGCTTATGAGAAAGCTGAAAAAACTGCGCTTCCGATACGGACAACCACAATAAGTCCATGCTAGTGTGTGCGTGCATGTGCTTGCGGCGTACAGCCCAATACCGCAGACGCTGCTGCCGATTCACAACAAAAACAACAACAACAACAACAACAAAATTGCCAACAACAACATCGAGGACGACAACGACAACAGTCACAGCAACAACAACAACAACAACAACAACAACAACAACAACAGCAACAACAACAACAACAACAACAACAACAACAACAACAACACAACAACAACAACAACAACAACAACACAACAACACAACAACAACAACAACAACAACAACAACAACAACAACAACAACAACAACAACACAACAACAGCAACAACGACGACGACGATTAGAGCAACAACGCACCCAACAACGTAGTTCTGGTCGTGGTCCAGGACATAACCGTCACGGTCCTGAACGTCGGTCTTCAGGACCGTCTTCAGGCTGCCCCCAGACGCCCGTGCTACCGGTCCTGACACACCTCTGCTGACACCCCCAGAGGCCGCCCACCTGTTACAGGTAGCCGATCCTCGAGCGGCAGTTCGGTCGCTCGGGCGGGCAGACAGACAGACAGACAGACAGAAGGGCTCGCTAGCAAGCGGTTGCGGCTATCTACACGCGCCGTTACAAGAGAACTGCTATAGCAACGATCTATTGCTATAGATCACTGCTATAGATATCTTGCCGCCGCCGCCGGCGTTACCGTCATTGCACTGTGATCACTGCAGAAGTAGCGGCAGCGATACGAACGGGCGCTACTTGGGCTCTCCGGCGTGGTGTGTTGTGCGCGTCAATGCGCTTGTGTAGAAAACGGGCCGGCACTGCACCGGCAATGTCCACGCCGCTATGGTCAGTTTTAGCGCCTGGCCCCGGCGGGCTGGCGCTAGTTGACTGGCGACAGCCCAGCATCAGCCTGTCACACAGGCAGCGACCGTCAGTTTGATGACGATCTGACGTCCGGTTCGTTTGTCCGGCAGTTCATCCTCTGTCGGTCCGCACTGAAACACAGTCGTTTTTCGTCGTGCTTGTTGTGGCTGTATGTGATTGTGAGAGAAGAACACACCACCCTGTGTGGTAGTGGCATCATATCTGCCCATGAGGGTATGAGATAGATGTCTGCGCGGATGCGTACAGTCGGATAGGCTGCTCGGGAACCTGGGCCAGCACGTGCGTCTGGGCACGTGCATTGTGCTCTGTGTTGTTGTGTTGCTGTGATTTTGTTGTTGTTGTGTTTATGTTGTTGTTGTTGTTCTTGTTGATGATGATGTTGTTGTTGTTGTTGTTGTTGTTGCTGTTGTTGCTTTTTATATGTTTCACCCACCCATTGATGCGTGCAAGTTATGGTGACAACTCTGCGACACAAGACGACTGTGAACGATGAGGATTTATGTACGCACAGCAAAACACGTATCATTGCAAGCATGCATGAAACTTGCTTGCTTATCAATAAGGAATACCTTTGTCTGTGTCTTCGAGGGTGCGCGCGTATCGCGTCGATCTTTGCATGTATGACAGTTAGCTGCCAGTGGAATCCGCGTCCCCGTGTTTGCCCCTTTACTCGACGGATACACCAGTTATGTGTGCGTGCGTCAACTATGCGAACTGAATTAAGTCAACATGCCTGTAGCGATGACGGTCATGCCAGTGATTGACAATGAATGATGATGGTTACCCGCCGCCAGCACGTTGCTACAGCAGGGCATGTCGTTGCGGGACATCGGCATGTCGGTGCGGGACATCGTCATGTCAGTGCCATACGTGCGCGTGTGTATCATGTACTCTCTACTCGCTCTATGAGAGGATGTATGTGAGGCCCACTGAGAAGCAGCGTCCGACAGGGATCCTTAAGCAGTGTCGATGCGACTGTACAAGTGTCTCTCTGTGTCAATGGATCAGTGTAGTTGCAGCCATAGTAGGTGTCGCGGTCGTAGCAAAAGAGGACGTTCATTTTGCTCGTTTCGTATACACCGCAAAAAGAAAAGTAAATGTAATGGCGTCCTTCGCGGTAGTTTCCTCAGTTCTGTGCCGTGTTCAAAACGTTCAGATAAACATTCGACATGAGACAAGCAGCAGTCTCGAGCGTTGTGTTAATGATCACTAATTATGACGCCGCAGTATCAGCGTGTAGCAGTCAGACCGGCGTCAAAGGCGGTCTGGGCAAACGTCGTCGGGTGCAGGCAGACATTGTTTATATCTGTGGGCACCCAGCGCGTCTGACGCTGTGGCCACCATTCGTTTGAAGGCTGCTCGATGTACTTCTGAGCGAGAACGGTAACATAGTGCCAATTGATTGGGCACGTCAGTAAAGCCTGATTGATCAACGTCGTGCCATTCCACAAAATCATTGTTCTCTCCCATCTCCTTTTCCTTACCTTGGAGTTATCCCAAAAGTCGATTGGAAACGCTAAACACATGCCGGCAGGTCGCGGCCGGTGGGCTATAGGTGATCCTGAGTCTCAGTCACTCTTACGGGCGGCAAAATTTAAAACACATAGCTTTATTTCTAAGTAGTTGCAAATACAGTCGAAAGCATACTCGCCTCTGTACTGATATTAGCTAAATACTCGCACGCACACATACACACACGCACATGGTGCTAGATGTACAGAATTGCCCTAACTTACGTCTCCATCAGTATTTACAGCTTTAAAGTTGAATATCAGTCTCAAATGTCAAGTCAAATCTGAATGCGAGCACGCGCGTGAGTTTAGTTCTCATAATCTGAAGCGAGTTCAACGGTCGAACTATAAAAGTACAAACAGAGTGCTACTGTACCTGCGACGACCACACTGCTAATGATCCACTGCTAACCACAAACAAGGCCATGCGGCCCAGTCGAGCACGTTTACGAGTTCTAGGTCCAAAGGAAGGCCAGGTTTAGCTGCGTAGATGACGGCAATGACGGCCTCTGACGTATATGAGATCACGACAGTGGTTTAGCTTACGCATCATCATCATAAAGCCAATCGTATAACGGGTGTGGGTCAGCGAGGCTCATGAACAACATGTGGCATATCCGACCTAGGTGGAACTGCTACCGGAGTTCACCGGCGCAAACACACGATGATATACCGTTTGCATACGACAATGCAGAAATCAATAAACACGTACCGTTTAGCTTTAGCTTTACGATGCGTATTGTAGTTAAGATATGAACTACTTCGGCTGTAGCCGGTAAGAGTCGCTCCTTATTGGAGCCTTATCTGGCTCCGTCTCCCTCTACCGATTTCCCTCAAGGGTAACTGTGGTATTTAGTGCGCCTCGTATGATACGAGAAGAGAGAGTCCACTCTATTTGAAGGATTCGTTTAAGGGAATGACTCAGAAATTGCGAAGTCCAGCATACAACTGCCGTCGCTTAGGCTACGGCTGTTTTTGTACAGCCTAGTTGAAGTAAAACTAGACATTTGCCCTATTGCATTGTTCCCGCGTGTTTTGCATTTCGTCAAGATGTCAGTCTTTACTTTGCCTGTACTACACCCTTTCTTTGTGAAAAATGACTGTCAAGAGTGCTCACTCTGAGATCGCGAGACATGCAATAACCAATAGTTCGACTTGCATAAGCGAACTATTAATTGGTATACATATGCCTCGTTCTGACTATATCTCGTATATATATATATTTTTTTGCTAGAGGGAAGGAAATCGACTTCTTGAGTAGACCTTCCATCCATGCCTAACGCTGCTTTAGTAAGCGGTGTTTACGTGTCTCATATGGAAAAGCCTTTCTACACAAAACCACGCAAACGCACTCTCGTGAAGTTCAGTATCTCAATGTGTATGCAAGACATAAGAGTCGAGCCTCGTCGGTGCACTATTGTTAATAGCTTGCCGACGTGATAGTTATATATCATAGTCAACCTGATGTATGCGACAACCGTATCCAAGGCAATTTTTCTTAACTGTTTTGGTCTGACTGACAAATGTGCCTAGGTTCACTTTCTACTATTACAAACTGATATTATGTGGAAATAAAGCGTTAATTCCCCACCGTCACCGCAAAACCTGACCCCATATTCTAGCAACTGTCCTTCGTTGAGCGGAACGGAATGTTATCTCACAGGAAATCGCGCGAATATAGACACAAACTTAAAATCGCCGAAGTGTTACAAATGAAACGCATCTTGCCGCTAGTTCGTAGAGCAGGTTTGATGCCTTTAGCAAGTATGCTGAGCTTATCTATACTTGGCTACCAACAAAGGGCATATCGTTTTTACCGTCAAACGAGCGGTGTCAATTTCCGCCAGAGCGCGAGCCAGCTTTAGGAAATGTATCGAATGCTTTTAGCTGCACTGAGCGCCGCCTTGCTCGTCTACTAGATACTAAAATGCTTCCAATATGTATTTATATGCGTTAGACGGCACTTACGTTCGTTTATTAGAAATGTTTTTTGTGCATTTATCTAAAGTAACGTGCTAATCGCCAAATGTGCTACGCCGCTCCGTGTAATCAAGAGGATCAACATAAGGGAGATGCAGACAGTTCCCTTCAGGTACGATTTTTGTGTGGTCTATAGCAACGAGCAAGAACTGTAGTCTTTCTTGGAGCTGCAACAAACAAGAAACCTTATTGCTATATACAATTATGGTCCATAATGATAACCACATATATTTGGCCGAATTTTACTTATCCCGACAAGCTTCATTAGGGGTTCAACTTATGTTGAATTACTTAAGATATCTATTATACGATTTAAATCGAGATTGGTGCTGAACACGTTCGAACTTCTACAAACTCCAGAATCAAAGTCAGTGCAAGCTAAAATACGCAAGTGACATGATGAGTCATCTCAACATCATACTTGAAACATATATTACGATAAATGCAGAATTCTACACCCAACAAAGTTATATAGCACAGATTACATTTAACGACGATCCTTTTATGAACGGAAAAAGAGTTAGGTAAACATATACACGTATCCAAAAAAGATGGAGAAGAGGAAGGGACCTGACATATATTGAGACTAGGTTATTAATCACATTACTAATTATTAATCACAGTTAACTTATTTTCTAAACAGACGTATGTTTTGTGATATATTGTCTAGAATCATAGTCCAGGTATAAATTACTTAAACTTAGATTTGATCAGCTTTTAAAACTGGAAGTCTGTGCCATCTATATTTATATATATTGATATGACGTGTATTATCACCTTTGTTAGGTGCATTGTAAAGGTCGTGTTATTATAAACATGCCAGTTCCGCATAAAAAAAAAAATATATATATATATATATATATATAAGGCGAGCACTGCCGAGTGTGCAAACGTATTGTAAGTAATTAATAAATCGTCACAATATTTTATATATATAATATAGAAGGGAGTGCAGAGAAACGTATCAGCCATCATCCGAACATACAGTGCACCTAGAGTTAAATACCATTGGCCTCCTTTTGGTCGGATGCGGCTTCTTAACTAGTCTCATCCTGCGGATGATGGAATTCCTGCCCCTTGGGCAACAGTAATTAGCGACAGAGAAAGGTAGTTTTTTCTGCCACTGTCGGAACTGCAGATGCCACTATTGTTATAGTTAGCATTATCGCCGGTAATGCTACAGCGTAGCGGTAGTCCTATTTTTTATTTCTTTGTTTTTGTCACTGTTATCATCATGTTCCCAATATAACTTTTGCGGCTGTTGTTTTTTTTTGCAGCTCGCTTTTTTATTATTTTCTTCCTCGTATATACGAGTACAATCAACAAAACCCAAAATGTCTAAGGCGTTTACCAGAAATTTCGTCTAGACGTGGTTCGCTCATATGTCGTCTACTCCGATTTTGTTGCGTCTTTCACGCATTAAAAGCGACATGCGTTCACTGTCTGACATCATACCTTCTAACATTTAGATTTTTTTAGTGGCCGGGGGTTAAGCGATTCACTCAAATTAGCGAATACGGCATCGCGTGGGCGTACGTCTAACTCTTAAGACGATCTGGCTCGGGGGCGAGGGGGGTCATGGTGCTGTCTGACTTGAATGTGTCTATTGCAGCCCGACTTGTAAGCTTACGTGCCCCTTTGCTGAGACTCTACCCCGACTGACTCTGTACGTGGGAAACTCCTCCCGCGCCGGCAAACCGTCTCTGCGACCGCACCCCCCAACTCCACTAAGTTCGACTCTTAGCACGCAGTCGACGTCCACTCATCCTGTCAAGAGCTTCTCTAAGGCCTCGGCTATAAGGATACGTCACATTCGCCCAAGATTACTGTATGATTTACTCTCACCTAACACGGACAGCAGAGTTAACATCCTCGCTGTAGTGCTAGCCCAACTGGCGGGCCTGCTTCTTATCAATGCCGCTCGCTCCCATGCCCACAATCTTTGGAGTGAGGTTACGTTCGTGTTAGAGAAAAATATTCTTTTTCATCAAGTTTCATAAAGCTTATGGCATGCTTATCGACCTTCTTTACGTGCATTGGACTGCAGTCACGTCTGATCATTGGTTAGATGGTTTTTGTGTCTTTATCTAGAATGATGTGCTAATCGCCAAGTGTGCTTCGCCGCTCCGTGTACTTACGATGACCAGCATAAGGGAAATGCATACAGTTTTCGTTAGGTACGATTTTCAAATTAAAATATTAAATATAGACGCAAAATAAAATCCAGGCGTAAATAAGACGCCTGGATCAAATCAAATACAAATATCATCTTTGAAACAGTAAAGGACCGCCACCTGGGCTTTGCAACAAGACTACGCAAACATGGTAGCTGTCGCGTCACGCCACACGAGTATCCTTGCAATATCTGGAGGTGTCTATTGTAATGGTTAAGCTAGCTTTTAGCAATGCATGCAAAATATAGCGCAAACAGCAAATATAAGAAGCATTTAAGGAGCGAACCCATTTCGTTTTAGCGGAACTCATCGTTGCGTTCCATCTCATTGAATTACAATCTCATTGATGCTATAGGGAGATTACCTACGCTCTCCGTGGTTTTGTTTATTACTTTCATTGTTCTCACTGCGATTCTCCTTCACGGCGACTTCGCTAAGACACTTGCGGTCCAGGCGAGGCATTCTTGCCGTATGACTAAAGTAAAGCCCCGAGTGAATTTTCGGCCCATTGTGTTCGAGACGCTTGGCGTGCCAGGTCTATTGACGTCACGAGTAATCAACAGTATTTGCAAGTGGCTTGAGTTGTCCGCTGATGGCAGGCGGTCCGGTGAATTTGTTACGTAGAAGATGCCATTGGAAATTCAACGGGAAAATTCTGAAGAACCCTTTAAATGGTTAATAACATGCGGCGGCTAATTTATTTAGATACGTTCTTGATATCAATTCGAACGGTTTAAGTAGTCAGGATTCTGTCAACTGTGGTGTAAGGCGAATGACTCAAGAGCATCAGAATATCAAAAAAAAAAACTTATGTAAATATATATGTAGTAGTTTTTCTATGTGTGCATATATACATAGAACGTAAGGTACTTCTAACAAATACAGCAGTCCTTGCTGCACAACTTTTATTCACGCAACAAATGTAAGCATTGTAACTTTCAATTTAATCTAGTTATTTCTCATGATCTTTAGTCGAAATCGCATCCAAGCAAATAACATCAAACTCACCAGCTTATATACATACATCTGTGTGTATCGATAGTCTTTACTGGCTTGTTAACCAATTATCATTGCTTGAAACGTGGCGGAAAAATGGCGGTGCGCTCATCACATTAATATATATATATATATATATATATATATATATATATATATATATATATATAATATATATATATATATATATATATATATATATATATATATATATATATATATATATATATATATATATATATATATATATATATATATATATATAATATATATATATATAAATATATATATGTAATTTTTCTTTATTTGGCTTTATTTTTGCTATCTACATCGAAACGTGCCAATGCCTCTAGATTTCATCGTTGCTCCGAACGTCGACGATAACTCGTCATTACGTGGTGAAACCCAGTGCAAAGCACAAACACTGTTTATATGAAAGATATGGATACAAACACTGTTAATATGGAATATATAGATGGTTGTCGTTCTATAACACATGGAAAGTGTCGTTTGCGCGTTACTTAATAGATTACTTGAACTGTACGTATAACTCGTCGTTAGCGATAGCGTCGTTGTTAACGGCACCAATTGATTCGTTGAGACAGTAGTGAATAAATGTCGCGATGGTTTCACGGAAAGGCCGTCAATATTTCTCCGTATACTAAGACTTCGAGCACAACTCCAATTGACAATTTTTCAACCCTTAGTACAGCAACTGTTGAGTTATTACTTTATCGGCCAAGATCACCATTATCTATTGTAAGATATTGGTAGGGCATTAAAACACGCAAGTGTATTGATTTGGGGGTTTAGCTCCACGAGGAGCCGAGATCATCTTCAGCATTCATGTCGCAGTAATATCGTCCATTTAATCCGCAATGTATAACTCGAGTCTGCGCTACTTACATTGCCTATTTGTACAGCTATTAAATCATCGGTTACAAAACTTAGAAATATCGCTTATGAGATCTCATTGAAAGGAAGGCAAACGACATTTTACGGAAGCGCGACAGGTTGAGGCTAAATTTTTAGATAGGCCACAGAATTCCTGTAGAGAGCCAATATTTGCCTGAATTGTTATTGGTCGCCTGTATGTCGCCAAAGGTTAATGTCGAATGAGAGTCACCTATTGATGTCGATGGTAGCCAAGGAACCATTTGATATCAATAAATTACTCCCCTACTGGATTGACCAGTACTAGCAAACTGTCTCACGCTGTTGAGTCTCTCAGTCTCTCGGAGACGACGCCTGGTTTCACAACCAAAAGCTGTCTGTACCAGCGTCGCCCCGATCGCCTGTGGAGAGCACACACTGCCTCCCCTTAAGGAGATACTTTCGCTGTCGCGTTGGTTTGCTCGCTTCGTACTCCTCCTTTCATGTTTTCATTTTTTTTTCAATATGATATTTTGCGCGTGCATAAATGTATTATTGCTGCTGCTGGCGTCACTATACATCTTATTATGTCTACTAAAGTAAAGTTTTCGGGCTGACCCTCAGCCAAGATTTAACGTCCACGGAACTGTTTTTCACATTGCTTCATAGACGGACCCCCATAAATACAAATGTGCAACGGTGGGGCTCGAACCCGCGCACCTCTGTGTGTCTCCTCCGGTTGCGAGGCGCAGACTTAAGCCACCACGCCACCGGGCTCGACTTATTATGTCTACTACTACTGCTGCTATCGCAGCTTCTAACAGGTGACTAGTACTTTATGGCATTAGCTTGCTGTGACTTTCTGGTCTACCTGGTTTTTAGCTACATTGTGGCAACCTGTACTACAGGTATGGCAGGAGGGCTACCGCGGTCCTGCGGTGTGAATTGCCTCCGCTACTACGAAGGCAATATTTTAAGCTCGTTTATGCCACGCCGTAACTACCGTGTAGATCAATTGGCGTTGTTCATGTCGTTGTCGCTATGTGAAGCCTGTTAGATCCAAAAACTGCTGCGCACTTATATAACAGAGTCGTCAGCGTACAAGGTGATTCTGAAAGTAGTTCCTGGGCCCCTTTAGTTTGTCAGGCAAATTCTTTAGACGGACCGATAATGACTATAAATATACGCCATTTAATAGACGGTAGTCGGGCAAGTGTTTACTATTCCAGTCTTTCGAAAAACAGCTTGCCCCATTTAGATCTTCTATTGGGGAGCAGGACAGGCTTAATATGGCTTGAGGTAACTTGTGTATTGGTCGCCATAATAGCATATATATATATATATATATATATATCTTTATAGCACTACAGCTATACCGGCTCTTGAATACCGGGCGGCAGTAGTTAACTTTAGGTACGCACAAATGAGATTACTAATTGCAACAGTTTGGATGAATACACATTTTATTATGACCTTTTGTTAGCTCATTTTATACTAAACGCGTTTTAGTATCCCTGCCTCAGCCCATCGGAGCGTGATGGTGTATTACACGATCGGCCGCTGTTTCCCCTCAAATGGGATATTTGAGAGCTCACCATCATTTGCAACCTATCAGTTCTCCCACGGGAAAATTGTTACCTTTTGTTGACTCCGTGCTGTTATAGAAAATTCTGCAAATTTTGTACCAACAAACTGCTCTTTCAACGAGTCGCGGCAGGCGAACCTTGTAGCGCTGCCCATATCGAGTGTTCACGGAGACCACGCGATATGGCCAGCGTGCTACTGATTCTGGACAGAAATAAAAGATGCACTAATTTGGTAGGCAATCTGCACGGACTCAAAAATACGCCTTCTGATTTATTCCATTTGTGCACGTCATAGTAGCCTTCGGGAAGTAAGCCCCCTCGTTTCTGCAGCACTAAATGACCTGCACTCATTAGCGTTGCAGACAACTGGTGCAAATAATGTGCACGTGTATATATATATATATATATATATATATATATATATATACATTCTAGGGCGTCTACGCTCGTTCGCTCTTGTATCTTATTTACTTTAACACCAGTTCAGTACGATTTGTCTCAATACAAACGAGAATATCACAATCCCTCTTGCTCAATTTCTCAAACTTGCTGGAAAGCGGGACATCATCATTTGAGATTCCACACTTGTATGCAACTTCACCTCGGCATTTACCTCTTCTCTAAAAGCCACTGACCTTTCTCCAAACACGGGTTCCAGAATAGGGCGGCATATGCTAATAGAAGAGTACGTGCACCTCAAATGGTTTTGTCCGTGTTTATGCAAAGGGGATTTTCAGCGCCCTATCTTTCTAAGGTTTTCAGGTTATCTTGCAAATCTATCTTAATGCGACTGTACAATACAATATCGTAAGCATAGACAATTATGCGATTGGGGGTTGCTTAATAGAATGAAGAACAGAAGGGTATCAAAGGCAGATTTATTAGCGCTGCGTATAGAAACCGTCCTCCGTATGTCGAATCTCCCGTTAGCCTTAGTGAGAAGCTCAACGGAGTAATTGTAGTGTGCATTTCCATGATTAAAGTAAATATATATATATATACGAAATGATGGACATTAAATTTGCTATTGCCTGAGGATCTTTTTTGGGCGTACATTTTGGTCGTAATGGTAACAGGTTACGGTTCTAAACATGAAAGCTTCAACGTACGACATAACAACATATCGGCTTTTTTTAATGACTTTCCTTTATCCCGCTATTCGCCTTTCGATAACTTGCGTCGTGTGTCATTCAGATTATGCACATCACGTGGTATGATCGGTTCCTCCATGCTGATTCCCCCGCAAACGTAGATCTTACACATCTATGTAGAATAAAAGGTAGAACAGCTACTTTTATAAATTTCATCCTCACTCCTAAACAAGACGTTTCCGCTCCTTCCTTCCATTGGGTGAGAATATCTTTTTACCGAGTTCTACCAAACCTTAGAATAAGTACATACGGTTAAGGAAAACCTATGTACGTTGTAGGAAAGGATGTATATATATATATATATATATATATTTGTTTTTTATATATTATATATTTTATTTTTTAATGTAATCAATGATTCACAGTCAGAACATGACATTTGGGTCTCTGAGCACGTGTGCACCATTACGGGGGGGGGGGGTATTTTATACTGTTGTCGGCATGGATTGACTATTACCATTGCAAGGACTGATATACATATACAAGGAAAGGTACACATATAAGTGGCGAAATCATTGCGAATTTGCGAATGCATTGCCATTAGAATTGACTTTACAATTCCAGTGGCAGGGAGTGTGCTACGAGCGGAGCAAACTCACAAACAAAGCTTGCATTTATGTCCGATGTGCCGATGTGATGATGATGTTGTTGTTGTTGTTGTTTTTGTTGTTTCTTGTTGTTGTGCCTATTGAGTATATTGACCTTTCTTTTTGGTGTTTACGCAGATATCAGCGTGCCCGTATATGAAATCGGCATGCACAGGTAGCCAGGTAGCGCTCGACAAGCGCCGCTGGTTAAGGCAGTCGGTCGCTGTCCTTTGAGTTTAATACTCATGGCCTAACGACATCACCCACGAACGGTAGCGCCAGCATTGAGCTCGTCGTTGCTGGTGGTGGTGGCAAACCTCGCACACGCAACGAGAGAAGGGCACAGGGAAATATTATAGACAGGTAGAGAGAGAGAGGGAGGGAGAGAGAGAGAGAGAGAGAGAGAGAGAGAGAGAGAGAGAGCAGAATAACGACACAGACTTTGGCGCCAGTCTTGACCAGTCGTGTACATTGTGTCTGTGTCCTACTGGTTTTCCTGTATCGCTTGCTCAAATGTTAATGTGGCCATTTAGCGTCAGCGCGACTCCGCGTATCCCTTTACTATAACTACTGCGTATTCGCTTTCATCGCCAGTAGGCAGTAATGGTCCACGTCGTACTATGGGCACGAGTTACTTGGCAGTTTTAAACATTTCGACATAAAACACAAAGTAGACGAGACACGGTCCTGTGTCCATTAGCGATAGGCCGCATGACCATTGTCGTCGCGGGCACGGAGGATGGTCTAGAACTAACAAGCACGGTGAAAATTTCTGGTTTATTAGAAATGCCGTTGAGTCTGAAAGGTACTGTAAGGAAAATAGCGGCTCCGGGACGTTTCAACAATGTCTAGACGAGATACGCCATGTTTGATGACTTTTTGACCAACCTGTTGGGCGTTATTTTCGAAATCTCCTGCCGAATATTTTCTCAGTCAGTTTGGTCCATGGTAGCGACAGGTGAACCCTCGCGGTGTTAGAAACCTTGCGCTTTTAAAATAAACCCACATATAAAGTCCAGAGGCCTCAGGTCACAGGAACTCTGGCGAATCACGCGCGCGCCAAACTTTTTTCAACTAAACAAATTTTCATAGTTTAGCTCAGTGAGTTCCATAATCTGATAGATACCGATGAAGTAAAATGGTACATAACGACGTGTAACAGCTTGCTGTCGACGCCGCAGCCTGAGGCGTGTTATTTGTCATACGTCGCGATTCTACAATACCTGCACAGGCAGCTTGGCGATGATGAGTCGTGAAAACAAAGCTTCCACACAGAAGTGATGACTATAACCATACATCATATATGCTGTGTACACGTGCCGGCCACTGGGACAGCTATTAAACGGTTGGTGGTTCTCGATGGCCCTGTTGATAAAATCTCTAAATAAAAGCATCAAAGAAAAGCTTCTTAGATGACAAAACCTTCAATGAAACAAATGCAGGCGTATGGCTTACTGGGTTGCTTACGGGCGGAGGCTTTCATGTGTGTCGGGGGTGTGGTGTTGAAAGAGAAGTGTTGGTTGTATGGATGACCTTAGATGATCATAGATGATTTATTGTAGCACGATATGGTGGACTCGTTTAACGTGTATGAACCTTACATACGAGGAATGAGGATATGGCATTGATTGGATAAGTGCATGACCTATATATAATTCGATTGTTATAGATCAACAACTATGCATGGATGATGGGGCTTTCATAGATCGATCCTTTCGTCTGCTGTATTCAGGCTGTATGGGTGGGGGGTTGACGCGCTCTGCTCTCCACGTATCTCTTCGGACATTCGCATGGAGTAGACAATGAAAAAGATCTAGCCGAAAAGGGCCAAGCTACGTGGCTAAAATGTTCACGATGGCCAGCCAAAGTTATGCGATCAGTGGCTTCAATGGGCCCTGTTTTTCTATCGAAGCCGCTCAGCCGCTGCTGCTGCCGCCACCGCCGCAGTGTCATTCCATGTCCAGCTTAAGCACGAACTTTAAGTGCTACCTGTAGATCTGCAAAGCCCTTAACCTTGCTGTGCTTGTGGTTTTGTTGCTTTCATTGACGTTGTTGTTATTGTATCTGTCTGTTTTCGTTGTCACTGTTGTTGTTGGTGTTTGTCGTTGTTGTTGTTGTTCTTGTTGTTGTTGCTGTTGGTGTTTGTTGTTGTTGTTGCCGCTGCTGCTGTTGCTGCAGCTGCTACTACTACTACAGCTATTTAGTAATTATTTCTGCAGTTGTTGGCGCAGCTGATTCTGCTATAGCTGCTAATGTTAGCGGCGTCGCTGCCGCTGCTGCTGCTGTTGCCGCTACTGCAGTGGTTATGCTGCTGCTGCTGTTTCACAAGCTTTCTTCTTTCTCTGGATGTTGTTGTTCATCATCATCAGCATTATGAATCACCATCGGGACGACCATGGTTTTGGCTGGCATCGCCGATTCGTTTCGTCCATTCTCTTCGTTCATTTTCGTCTTCCTATTGGAAAGGGCGTCACGACACGTGGTACGGCGGAAGCGGCGGCGGAAGCGCCCCATCAACAGCGGGCGGGCGCGCAGGAGTCTGAATTCGCATCGCACGCGTCCCGCAGACGTGATGCTTGCAAGTCTGCAGGGCTCCCCCCAGGCGGGGGGCTCGACCACCACCACCACCACCCCGGGGATCCTAGAAGCCAGACTCGTCTACCCCAACTGATATGGCCGTTGCCACTGCCGCTGCAGCCAGCAGACAGCTTTCTAGTTGACGGTGTTGCTGCTGCTAAAGTCTACCGCTCCGACGGTTCCAGACAGACATGACGGACACGTGCACAACGCCGATTGCGGACTACCGTAATAGCGCGGCCACTGCGCTAAGGTTAATGTAGTAACACCGGCGGTTGATGTGCGGCTGTTAGTGGGGCAATAATAAGAAAGTTGACGACAGCGGCTACAACAACAACAACAACAACAACAACACCACCAACCACCGGACGGACACAGGATAACCATTAGCTTCAACGACGCTGCTAGACACGGGCACTATCTAATTAGATTTGGTTCCCTCGATTTTTCACTGTTTTATATATATATATATATTCATATAACAACGGTGAATTAAGTAATGCCGTAAGGAACGCGAATGTACCGTTATGTGTGTAAACACACGTACATATATACAGTAGTTTATCGTTGAAGCATACATGACGGCGAGTATAAGGCGTCGTTGTGGTCGTATGATCTGTGGTGTCTGCATTGAAACACACACACAAGTAAAAATATGCGTCAGTTTTTTAAACTGTTTTTGCTTCTTTTGATGTTCCCGTTTTTTTGTCTGGTATCGTACTCGTCACTGCTCTAGCTGGCGCTGCGGCTGCCACTGTCTCTCCAGTGTACTCTAGGATTACAAACTCTAAGATCAGAATGTATCCCATCCTTCGCTGCGTCGGGCGTCATAGTGTGATTCAGTGGGTGGTGTTGATTTTTGGCTGGCGTTTGACTAGTTAGATAAAACTCATTTGATGGCTACACACTCGATGTAGCAAGCTTTTAGCCCCACGTCTAGCGGAGCTAAATGTATTACAGCGATTAGGTACAAACACGTGGGTAAACTCATCGATTGGCCAACGCAAAGAAGCCAGTCGGGGGAGGACTGATCAGTTTCGTAGGACTAACTAACGATTGTCTCTTAACGTTGCACAGGAAGTTTGCAAGAGCAAAATTACAGCAGTGGCTTATAAGCGGATAGCGCACCGTTTTACACAACTAGAACCTTGTCGTGCGTGCCGTGAGTCGAATCCTGCTCGAGCAGATATATTTCTTTCATAATGATTGTTGTATCAAATTGAGCATTGTTCTACTACATATAGTAGTGCGCCACCGGCCAGCACTAAAAACAAGTGGGTTTGATTATGCGTTACTATATCTCCCCCCCCCCCCCCCCGAGGAATCTTAAAGTAATAGCCTCCATGGCTGTGCTGTGAGGGGTCATACATATAAAGATTTCGGGCTGACCCTCAGCCAAGATTTAACGTCCACGGTACTGTTTTTCACATTGCTTCATAGACGGACCCCCATAAATACAAATGTGCAACGGTGGGGCTCGAACCCGCGCACTTATGTGTCTCCTCCGGTTGCGAGGCGCAGACTTAAGCCACCACGCCACCATCGACGGGATCATACATATAGGGACAGTCGCTGGAGCTCGATGTAAAACCGTCTGCTCAGAGAGAATGACCTTCCTAGCCGAATTTCAAAGTACGAGGCAAATCCTAACGTCTTTATAAAATATTTTGTCTAGCGGGGCTGCTTGCTTATCTTGGTTATTGTTGTGGTTATTACAAATTTGTCGGCGCCCCTTGATATGACTAGATAGTAGGCGAGAAGATAGCAGGGAAATGCGGCCCTTTGGCAGATCGACAAATGTGTGTTCAGTTAATCCGTCGAGTCATTTAGCTCACATGTGCGAGATCACTTCCGCTAACTTATAGTCGGTTTGCTGCTTACCCTTTCGTGACTTCTCGTTATTATGTGTCTGGAACGTTAGCTTTAATGGAGAACAAATCTTCTAACTTTAGCGCAGCGACTACACTGCCGATTGATCTTTGTTTTGAAGAAGACCTTGTCGAAAATGTCGATCAACCATTTTTCTTTAGTTAGCACTACAAGTAGTTGTAACTGCCGGAAAGTGTCAAGGCTTCGCCAAGAACCGACACACAACGCTTTCTATGCTATTGGTTGGTCGGCACGCGAATAGACAAGCGCTTTATGACAAACTGGCAAGTCCAAGCCGACTTTTTCTCGGATTATGCTGCATGTGGTAACTTGTCCGTTGTAGATGACATTTCAGGGCGCTTCAGTGGCACTAAACAGCTTAAGGCGAGTTAATCCCCCCCCCCCAATAGAAAGAAGCAAAGCAACGCCGGGACTCGAACCTGCAATTGCCGGCGTCTTACAATTCGTTCGTTGTTATTGCAATTCCTTGTTTCAAGCGCTGCAGTACCTCTTAGGTTAGTTATTACCGCTTTTTCTGGAGAACTTTGCCCATATGTAAGAGCTTTTCGTGCAGCATCGCGATTCCGGGTACATTGTAATACAATTGAGGTCTCTGATCAAGATCTCCGTACCCGACATCGAACCTGCTCTCGCGAGGAAGCTGTGGAGCCAGAAAAGTATTCCTGCAAAGCGGATGTATTGAAGGTGCGCGAGCAAGTGTCCTGTGGGCCTTTTTGCCTATCTGTAACTTTGCTGGTTTGGCCTCTGTTACGAGAGGTCCGATGGCCCGCCCTAAGCCGGTTGGCCGTACGTAAGGTGCGTTTACAAGCTTGTAGCTGGGAGTCAGGTAACAGTTGAGTCGTCTCGTTACTTAGTACTACAAATGTGCAGTTTTACACCCTCCCAAAAGCCGATTGAGAAAAAAAAGAACATTTTATTGTTAAGCAACGCTCTCTGTTTAATGCATCTACACTAGCCACTTCACTTACCTCGGTGTTCCTACGACCCCACGACTCGCCTTCAGAAGACAAATCGAAATGATACTAGGCAAGGCAACGGCGGCCATCATTTTGTTTGTGATCAGTTTGTGATACCGACTTACAGTATATTGCGAACGTACGCTTACAGAGGACTTCGCTCTGGTTCAGCACTATCGTACTTAATGGAATACTTAAAGTACGTATAGAGATTTCCGAGAGGACCATAATACAAACTTAGTGCCCAATAACTATACGGAGTAATCCGGTTCCCGCCAGGAGAGACCGAAAAGATCGGTCCCGAAGAACTGAAAACGTGTCGAAATTCCTTGCAACCGACCACGGTCGGACTCTCCCTGGTATGTTTATGTGGTGTGGCCTCGGTAACTGCATCTAAGGCAAGTGCTTCAGAAAGCCAGAGAAACATTTTTCTCCGCACTTTGCCTATTTAGGACTTTTCAAGTTTGGCCCACAACACAATGGTTCTCACCCTCATATTGGCCTTTTTTTGTGGAAGTTCTCCAGCACTATTCGGAAATGTAGCAATTCTGTGGGGTTATGTGGGATTTTTTTTAAAAGACTGTTTTTTACATTTTTTCCAACAGCAAATCTTTGTGACAGCGTGAAGTGACCAAGCATAGCAGAAGTAGTGTGCACTGGCAGCAACGCAGGCCACGCCGCCACCGTACGCCAAGTCTGCCAAGCGACGACCTACCATGTTTACCACTATTCGGGTACATACATGAGTAGCGAGCGCTATGAAGCCAACTGTGTGTTGTGTATGTAATTTTTGTGGAGATCGTGTGATTTCGATCGGTTTGCGGCATGTACTTGCAAGGTGTACGAAAGTAGACGTCGCTACTACGATCACGAATAAAGAAAGCTCTTATACGCGAGGAGTGTAGGCCATGTTTACCTTTCCAACACACAACGAGCGCGCTTGCTACCGTGCTACTATGATGGTAAGCAAATAAAACAATAGCACATTTTGTCCGTTCGGATCTTTGTTTCGATCCGTGTGTCCCGTTCGCTCTTTCGTCTTGCACTATGCGTTGTATATTCCCTTTCTCGTACGCGCCGTTTATTGTATCACCGGTAGTCGAATAGTCACCTCGAGACGAGCTGTGGCCCAGTAGCACGGGCTTGCAGTGTTGTTGTGTTGTTTTTATTGTGTTGTTGTTGTTGTTGTTGTTGTTGTTGTTGTGGTTGTTCTTGTTGTTGTTTATGTTGATGTGATGTTGTTGTATTGTTGTCGTTCGTCGTCTGAGATGACGTCTCCGATGCACATAAGTCTGCATCGAGGCCTATGAAACGTATGTGTTAAACACATTACACTCAGGACATATGTTGCACACTCACAATACAGACACACTAGATATGTGTGCTGCCTGCATACAGAAACCATACCCCCCCCCCGCAGCCATAGACAACACAAAAAACAAACTACTGTCTCAGTTAGTAAGGCAGTGTTCTGTAGGCAATGTGACGAGTTGTTGTTGGGCCCCCCGATTCGCTAACACGAGCGCACTTCTAGCAGCCAAGCGTGCGTTGCTAACATTTTAGTGTTTATTTGCGCAATCGGCCGTGGCGCATTGTCGTTGTCGCTTGCGCTCGAGAAGCAGACGGGCGCTGGTAGACATTCAACCGCCCACCGCCCATCACCATGAGCATCGGGCACATGTCGAGGCAGCACGAGGTCCATTGCATTCTGTGCAGCTGCAGCCCGGATCCTTTAGGCAAGCCAACCAAGCGTGCTTGACTTGATGGTTACAATGGCGATGGCGCACCTTCGGCACTGTCTGTTGTCGGTGATGATTGACTCCAGTTGTTTGATGTTGTTATTTGTTGTTGCTTCTGTTTTTTGTTGTTGCTATTTGTTGTTGTTGTTGTTGTTGTTGTTTTTTATTGTTTGTGTTGTTGTTGCTTTTTGTTGTCTGTGTTGTTGTTGTTGTTGTCGACGTCGACGAACTGTCGCTGCTGCTTAAACCCGTTCCTGCTTCCCCGTCGCTCCCTTCCCTCGGTGGGTGACATGGGCATGAATGCGGCCGGGCCCTAGAAGAAGAGCATTTCGAACGCTTCAATCCTACCGCAGTTTGTTGCATGGTAGTGGTTGTGGTGGTGGTGGTTTCCGTTCGTCTGTCATTGCTCGAACGTCGCTCGTATCCTGCTCCATCCGGCACTGTTCTTGCTGCTGTTGCTGCTGCTGCTGGTTACAGCTTCTGCCCTGCAGTTTCCTGCACAGTAGTCATCAAGTGCATCAAGTGCATCAACAGTTATAACAGGAGCAGCAACAATTGCAGTACTAGGACATTGGCAATAAATATGATGATGATAAGGAGGAGGATAATGTCTCAACCTTCACCATGCTTGTCAATCTCTCCGCGTCAATTGTCAGCTTGAGGTGGCAATTCCTTCTATGTTTTCGTTTCCGTCCGTATTATTCGTCTTTATGTTGCTGTTGTTGTCATTGTTGTTGCTGATGTTGTTGTAGTTGTTGCTGTTGTCGTTGTTGTTGTTGCTGCTGCTGCTGTTGTTGCTGTTTTTGTTGTTGTTGTCATTGCTGTTGCTGCTGGTGTTGTTGTTGCTGGTGTTGTTGTTGTTGTTGTTGTCTTTTTTCTTCTTGTTATTCCCTGCCCTTCCTCTCTGACTGTATCTTCTGTCGTGGACTGTTTTCTTCCGCGGTGTCTTCACAGTAGTTCCAGTAGTTGAAATATACGTAGACGCAGTAGATTGTTGTTACCGAGTTAACGTGTTGCCGCTACCATCACTGTTCATTTACGCCGTTCGCATTTCGTGGCGAGTAGCGCGTTAACGCAGCGCAGCAGCTGCAATGTTTTTGTTTCGGTAGCAGTCACCGGTGTTGTAGTTGTTGTTGTGATCGTCGTCGTCGTCGTCGTCATTCTCACCTGAGTGTTTGTTGTAGTAGAAAAAGACGACTTGGTCGGAAGCTTTGTAGAAGAACCCGGTGGTGGTGGATATTTTTTGTAGAAAAAGAAGATCCGCTGGAAATTGTTGTAGAAGAAGACACAGTAGAAACAAACGCGGTAGAAATTGTAAAAGTCGAAATGTAGAAGGCGTAGCAGCTGAAGTCGTAGTAGTAGTAGTAGTGATAGTAGTAGCACCACGCTAGCACCACGACTTTGGTTCGTTTGCGAATGGTGAATGACACGCGAAGCATTTTTGTTTTGGCTTATTTTTGAGTTTCCATTAGCAGCAACCATTCGAGCTGCACCAGACGGACAGGTAGATAATGGTGTGGACTATAATGACAAGAATGATGATGATGATGATGCTGGTGGTGGTGGTGGTGGAGACGGTGGTGGCGATGGTAGTGGTGGTGGTGGTAATAATGAGGATGAGGAAGATAATAATGACAATGGTGAGTCTGCCCAGCGGCTGGTTGGCTGGTTAGTTGGTTAGTCTATCGATTGGTCGGCTAGTCGCGATGAGCTCTATTCAGACGAATTCCACACACGCTTCACCAGCTTCATTGGGAGACGCTGGCCACAGACGGGGGGGGGGTGGGAAGATGGAGACAGCGCTGACTACGCATGCCAAGCTTGTCCGTCCGTCCGACCGACCAGCTATCCAGCCGGCTTCTCACAGCGCACCATCGTTAGGCGCCACATTGTTTTCGACATTTTGCTGGAGCTCGATCGAGTTCGATCGAGCGCATCTACAGCACTAACAACAGCAGCAACAACAACAACAGCAGCAGCAACAGCAACAACAACAATAACGAAAAGAACAACAGCAGCAACAACAACAACAATAACAAAAACAACAACACCAACAACAATAGCAACACCAACAACAACCTGGGCACCTACTGGGTGCGTAGTTGACGTTCGAACGGTTTTGCGTCTTCATTGTCTAGACGTCAACCGCTGCTGCTGCTGTCTTTGCAGCTGCCCAATCACCTGCTGCCATAACGGCTGCAGCTCTACTGCAGCTTGGCTGCCTTACATGAATGTCTACCGTTTTCACTAGTTCAGCTTATAACTGTGTAACTTTGTAGTCACTTGATTAGAATGTCGTTTTTATTGTTGTTTAAACTTGTTGGGGTCAATTAACCTCGCGTCATTAATATTATATATATATATATATATATATATATTTAGGGTGTTCAAAAAATACTCTGAGATCCACAAAGTAACACAAAAATTCTGTGTGTAAACTACTTTAAAAGTGTTAAGAAGTTAGCTTTATTGTAATTTTAATACAGATTAAATTATTTTTTTTCTAATAAAATACAATATCGGTAAAGTGGTGACATGTTTAGTCTTCGCAAGCTGTGCACGGGACGCCCAATGTTTTAACACTTTTTTTCACCAAAGTCGGACTTAGTTATATTAATGCAGGTTTCAGTGTTGGCTTTCTTTTAACTGGAGAAGGATTAAATACTGTTATGTACTATGCTGCGAGTAGGGAATGAGAAAGGTCCCACCTTCATCCTCGAGCAATGTGGGACCCGACCCCAGCGGATGGATCTTCCCACATCCCCCAAGCTTCACTCTCTGATGGCCCAGATCTCTATACAACAGTATATGGATCATTAGAAGAAATGGCGAGTGCCACTTGGGTCATTTGGCCGGGCTCACTCACGAGTTCCACCAACGTTCGACGGGCTTTGTTCCTACGCCTGCGAACCCCTATCATGCTAAGTTACGTGATCTTTTAGCACTGCAGTGTTGGCTTTTAGTTTGCTGATAGTTGTGGGACTATTAGCGTACACTCGTCATCAAAATCCCACAAAAAGAGCGTTAAATCACAGGATTTTTTTTCTCAGCGATTTCACGAGGACATTTATAGACTGTTGAAGAACTTCTATATTTTCAAAGGTAGATAATGATGTGGACTATAAATGACGAGAATTATGGTGCTGCTATTGCTGGTGGCAGTGGTAATGATGAGGATGAGGAAGCTAGTGGCAGTATGGGCCCCAACAGTCATTAGTTCCGAGCCCGGTGGCGTGGTGCATTCGTCTGCGCCTCGCAACCGGAGGATGGTCATAATAGGTGCGTGGGTTCGAGTCCCACCGTTGCACAGTTGCATTTATGGGGGTCCGTCTATGAAGCAATGCAAAAAAGCAGTCCCGTGGACGTTAAATCTTGGCTGAGGGTCAGCCCGAAAACTTTTCTTAATCAATCATTCGTAATAGTATGGCCTCGAAATCTCAGCAGTATGCAAAGCAAACCTCTATCGAGTTCGGTTTGTTTGTGTAGGCGCATTGGTTACGGTTTTACTTATACACACCTGCTTACGGCACGTGCATAAAGCAGTTACGGTTATTAGTCCTAAAGTCTTTCATTCTTCTTTAGTTGAGTCGCGTGCAGCACACGTTTTTAAAATTTGACAATTTCCACACCCCAACTAGAATACCGAGTCGGTGTGAATTATTTTTACTTTGTCGTTGAAGTCGCAGTGAAGGCACCGCATTGGATACCTAGCATATACTGCATGATGAAACCGCTCTAACTCGGAACTCGCGTCGCTTAAGATGTCTTAGCGCACAATCTGCTAAGCAGCTCTCCACCCTCTTGAGCTCTCTCGATCGCACACGACAATTTGAGTTCGACTAATTGATCATCTTATACTGTGCCTAGCAGTATTGGACATCCGTTGCCGCATTATGAAGCAACTTAATAATTGGTTTAATCCATAAATGATTGACTGATCACACAGCAAACACACAGCTATTTAGCGAACAAAAGCTATAAAAGACGATGACATACAATTGTAAAATTCTAAAATTGGCTCTAAAAGACTAGATTGGCCATTATTATTGGACAACTATAATTTTGATTATACCCTTAATTATTAGCACCTTGAAATTAACTATAGCGCGCAGAACGGTCTAGGTGATACATCAGACAATGAGGTCGCAAAGGTTGAATCGCTGCTTGCACAATGCGGATTGAGAAAGAGTTTGTGTTTGCATATATAATCGTATACATACGATAGCCAATCAACAAGCTCTAAAACTTTGAATTTTTAATTTTGAAAACTGGACCAAAACCACCAAAGACTTCCGGTTTGTTTTGTCCAAGAAGAAGGAAACGAGGTTCGACGATTTTATGTAGAGACAAACGATTTTCTTCACCGAGGACTGGATTAAACATATACATCAAAGGCAATGACATTTTCAGACATGAGACAACAAAATTGCTCTTTCGAAACGCTGAAGGTGATATAGATTACACGAGCGGCCACAAAGTTTACATACGCACTCCGGCGAGATCTCATAAAATTCCGCGCGCACACTTTAGGTGATCACAGAGCTTCAGGTCGAAGCCATGGGTGGCAAATCTTCTCATAGCTGCAGCCTTTCCACGAATCTGAGTCCATTGGCTTTGTTTCATGGAACGGCGGGTCGATCTCGGCCATCTTGCTTTCCCACTCGGAGAGATTTGCCTCGAGAGACGAGGCCAAATCACCTGAACACCCCAGGGTGCGGTGGGTGCAATCTTCAGATTATATAAGCTATCGGCAACCTCCATCGGCAGTCTGTTTAGGTCCTTGGCGCTGTGAAAAAATTTTAGGCCGGCTGTTTCGGACTCTAGTTGCAACATGCCTGGAAAAACGTCTGCCAAGTGGCGAAAACACGACCCCCATGTAGGGAATATAGGTAGCGATTTCAGTTGTTCTTGAACCCAGACGGAACTCATGGCTTTGGCCTTCTTCTTTTCTTCGAAATTTGATCGCTTTAGTCTTGCTCGCATTAATCTCCAATTTGTTCCAATCGACATAGCATCTCAGAGTTACAAGCGACTGCTGCAAGTGAAAGCGACTTTGGGTGAACAATACTAAATCATCAGCACACATGAGCGTTTCCACCTGTAGATGCCAATTTTGTATTTCTGTTGGGAGATCGCTTACTAACATTAAGAACAACAGGGGACTCAGAATATCACTCTGAGCGACACCGGTGATTCGAGTGATCGGTGCGTGTTCGGCAGCTCCATCGTCTATTACTACTAGTCCAGGTTCGGCGATTTCTAAAGAGCCAAAATGAGAAAGCAAAAAATATGCATCAAATTCTGTGCAAAAAACAAATCATATGTTCTTAAGTGTTGGAATTCTTACGAACTACTTATGGCAATAAAGCAGTGACCTGAAACACTGTGTGTACGTGTTACGGGGTTATTAAAGATATCTGATGGATCAGTTATAACTGTCTTGACCGGTATTTTATGCGTCAGAAGACTGGCAGCAAAGCGTTCTAAAAATGCCGAATTTCCTGCAAAAAGACACCCACCACGCCACCGCGGTCGAGCCAGGTGGCGTGGTGCATTCGCGTGCGCCTCGCAATTGGAAGAGACAAGTAGGTGCACGTTCTCAAGTCCTACTGTTGCACAGTTGTATTTGTGGGGTCCGTCTTAGGAAGCAATGCGAAAGCTGTCCCGTGTTTGCTTCAGAAAGTGATAACCAAAGACGGGTCATGAGTATATGGTTACGACATGGAGAGCAAAACTTAATCCTCCCAGTGCTGCTTCTAAGGAAAGAGTTGATCGAACATATTCACACAAAGCAGATCTGAAACTGTTGAATCCTCAGTCACGACAACGCACCGGCCAACATATTGTTTTTAATCAAATAATCCGATTTCCACGCTTCTGCAACCTCTCCATTTACCGAATCTTTTCCCTGCGACATTTCCTGTTATCACGTTTACAAAAACGTGTAAAAGGTCAACGCTTCGAGACTACAGAGGAGATAAAGACAAACTTCAGAGAAGCAACTCAGCTCAATTCTGAAGACGCATTTGACCAGGAAAGACCGGGAACGAGGCGCTACAAGCGCATGGCCATGGGCAGGAGCTATTTTGAAGGGGGCAAAACTATTTAGGAAAATTAAAGAAATATTATTTTTTTAAGAAATATTTAGCAGGACCTCTCGGTCCGTCCCCGTATATATATATATATATATATATACATTGTGATAGATACCACGTCGCAGCATGTCTAGCAGTGCAATCAATAGCTGAACTCGCAAAATGAGGGAAGATCCGGTGACGCAGAAAAACCACTGATTCAGATCGATGTACTTATTTAAAATTTACCCAACCTGGGTGTTAATAAAATATAATAAATGTGTATAATATATATATATATATATATATATATATATATATATATATATATATATATATATATATATATTATAAGCTTACATACAACACCAACCTGTTAAAAACGCTAAGTAAATTATATTTTCCTTTCCAGAATTCTCCGTTCAGATCAGACTGATCCACGGACGTGCTCGGAGTTTAGCGAAACACATCGGACGGCTGAAGTGAACCTTTATGATCCCACACTTCTTCACCAACCTCCATGACGTTCTTGGCTCTTGATGTGGCCGCTGCTCAGATGCCATGTGACTCCAAAGCAAGCAATTTCGCCAGCTAAGCTTCATATAGCCCTTCTGTAAGTGGATAAGTGGTTTAATGGTTATCTCGAGCAATATGTCGGTCAACATTTACGCCAATTATGATATTATGGTTAGTTATGAATCTACACTATTCTCCACAAAGGAAACAAGATCTGTTCATTGTTTACACTGGCACATTTAGTCCATGGTAACATAAAGCACATGTGACGGCGTGGTCTAGGGTGCTAGTGCACCAGGCATGGTTGTCATCGACCGGGATCTCGCAGGTTCGAAATTTTTTGAGCGACTCATTAGGAATAGATGATAAACCATACCGCTGAAAGTCAACGGCTATGCAGCCTTAAGCACTGTTGGGAAAACCCTAGATATCCCAAAATGTGCGGCCCTCGGCACAATGAAGACATGCCTCGCATCTATTCCAAGCCCGTAGGGGACGGAGGATTATCTACTGCTTTACTATTTTAAAAGTACTAGTACTATTATAAATAGAGTCAGCGGCCATGCTGCCACAAGGACTGTTGGGGAAACCCTAGATATCTCAACATGTCTGGCCCTCGGTGCATTGAAGATATACCACACGGTGAGTTCAAAGCCCGTAGGGGACGGAAAATAGCTTAGACTTAAAAACAATTTTTTCCCGGTTGTTTTTAATTCTAGCACCATTATAAAAACAACCTAAAACATATGATAGACTGTAGCTCGGTTATCCAGACACTGATCACGTTTTCCCCCATGTTAAGTGACCCAGTAAACACGCGTCGTACAGAAAGCCTGCCAGCATTCTGATACAAACAAAATATGATTTTGCTGCCATTCTCTTTTTTACTGCTTATTTTATCTTCTATCACATTGATTAAATACACCCCGTCAGCCGCCACTTTTAGAGTCATTTTTAAGCAAATGTAGTCGCCTACCTAAATTGGTCGCATAGTTAAGTAGCGACCTCTAGTCACTTTTTGGGATGTCAATATTATCAACATGTTGAGGATACATACGATCTCGACACTTCAGACAGCACCTAGTAGTCATGTGTCTCCTTAATGTTTATTATTTTTTCATTGAACTTCTATCCCACTTGATTGATTTCTAGTCAGGGTGAACTTTTTATATCCTAAATTCGACGAGAAGATACCGCTTTGAAGCCTTTTGCCGCAAAGTGCTGGTTTAACCGATCCGCAATTGATTGTGAGGATTCCGATAGTCCCGTTCTAGTTTGTAAGATACAGGGACGCTCAGCGCCACCATTGCTTTCACTGATATATGGATATTTTAAGCCTACCCCGTGAATAAGAGGTGCCAGTTTTCATCGCGATCTTGTAAGAGCATTTATTTACTGGGTTCTTAATTGCACGCTGGAAAATAGGAACTTAGCAAAGCTGAAGAAGGACACCATAGGTAGGGAACGTGCAGAGAGCACGTTTCCATAAATGTATGTTTATATAGTCTTTATTTCTACTGCAACGACACCAGTGCTTCTAGTACTTCTGGCAAGGTGTGTAAGATTTCGTTCTCCAAAAAAGTTTGTCGGCTCTAGTAGTTCGATACTAGTTTTGTTCCGCGTAAGTACGTTCCGTGAGACACACAACAGGAAATAATTCACACGATTGTTTGTACCAGTTTCTTGTGGCGGCTTTGATTTGGGCCCCATATCTATATTCACTAATCTCTGTCAAACTGTTGTAAGACGCTTCCTCGCAGTCGTAATTAGTTGACCATGGTGGTGGTTTCTTTTATGGTTCAAAAGTCTAAAAAGATCTGCATTTCTACAGATACCGATCACCAAACGATGTCAGCTATAGTAAACAGGGCAACGCAAAGCTTTGCTTTGCCCTGTTCGTGACCCGCAAGATTTATTGCGGGTCAGCCCAATTAGTTAGACAATCCCACAGTTTAGAGGCGTCTGGCGGGCCACGTACGCTTTGGCGTCGCCGTTGTCTCATCGCTTCGTCGTGGTCTGTGTCGTGATTGTCAGTGTCGGTTGTTACTGCATATGAAAAATCAGCTTTTCTTCTGACTGACCCTCAGCCAAGATTAAGCGTTCACGGGACTGCTTTTTGCATTGCTTCATAGACGAACCCCCATAAGTACAAATGTGCAACGGTGGGGCTCGAACCCGCGCACCTATGTGTCGCCTCGTCCGGTCGCGAAGCGCAGGCGAGTGCACCCACCACGCCACCGGGCTCGACTGCTACTGCATAATAATAATATTATTACTACTACTAAATTTAAAGTTTTCGGGCTGACCCTCAGCCAAGATTTAACGTCCACGGAACTGTTTTTCACATTGCTTCATAGACGGACCCCCATAAATACAAATGTGCAACGGTGGGGCTCGAACCCGCGCACCGATGTGTCTCCTCCGGTCACGGGGCGCAGACTTAACCCACCACGCCACCGGGCTCGACAATATTACTACTACTACTACTACTACGACGACGACTATGTTCACTATAATGACAGCCATGTATTTTCCTGGAACTACCAACCAACTAACTGAACTAACAAAGGAATGCGACAGCAACTAGATAAGGAGAGACCGACTGAATCGAGGCTCTGCTGCGTTTATCAGTTCATTCCCGAGGCGTGCAATTTCCTTCCACCGATCATTGCCGCCTCCTCTATCCTTACCCCTCCCTCACCCCTCTTTATCATCACCGTTTTCTTTTTGGGTGCTTGCAAGAATTGACTCCACACTCTTCTGATACGGTCGGCTTTCCTCACTGGGTGGCTAACGAATCGAATGGAATCGTCGCAGCACTAGTAGTGTTGGCACATACTACGCATTCGATTACTTGATGAGAGTGAGACAGATAGACATGTTGTTGGTCGGCTGAGGCGTTGCGTGGTAGTTCATGCTGTTGTTAACTGCTCTAAATCTTCATTTTTCTTCTATAGATAGGTGTGCATATATATATATATATATATATATATATATATATATATATATATATATATATATCTATCGGTAAAAGGTATCTGAGGAGGAAAGACATCATCAAGTGATGCGTGCGTTTTGTACGTAGTGGATTAACAAATGCATAAATTGACACGTACATTGAAGAATATATATATATATATACACGGCGTATTCTTGAAGGGATTAAACATACAGCTAATCCTGCTAGCAACAACGACAGATCGCAAAATCACACTAATATATCTAAATGCAGATATGCTTCTTCTGGCATATAGCTGAACTACAGGACTTGCCCTCATGTATTTGTGGAGTTTTAAATGAGCAAAATGGAGAGAGTCATCCCCCTTCGGCTGTTCTAAAAGTCGCCGGGGTGACGGGACGAAGCAATCTGTACATGTCAATATTGCGCTTCGATTGCTTTCTAGCATATTCCTTTCTATTGCTACTAAAACAGCTCGATAATTATATATATATATATATATATATATATATATATATATATATATATATATATATCCGAGCACTGCCGAGTGTGCAAACGTATTGCAAATGATTAATAAATCATCACAATATTATATATATATATATATATATTTTTTTTTTTACAATTACAATTATGTTTATTTCACTCAAATTGAGTATAATATACATTTCAAAAATGTTTCTTCATGTTGCTCTATCTTCTTCACGCTTCCGACGAGAGAAGTAGTGCAGCGATTTTCGGTCCAGCGCTGTGCATTCCACTGCATGGTACTTGGCACACCTCTGCAGGCAGAACCGGCAGGTGCACAACTCGTACTCCTCGTGAAAGGTTGCGTTTGAATATATATATATATATATATATATATATTGGTCAAGTCACTCACCTTAGGGGAGTTGTGCAAAAAAATCAGTTGCATTAAAATAGGTGGGTTCGATCAGGCTTTGCGCACGCCTATTTGGCCATACACCAAGCGAACACTCCGTTTATGCTATCAGACAGAAGCCACTGCTTTTAGTGTAACCTGCCGTTGATTTCGTAGGTTACTGGAGCGATTATCGAGCAAGTCTGTAAGAAATTAGCAGTTAACGAATGAGGGACAAATGCTTTGTGTAGACGAATATATAAGTCATGCGTGGTTAGTGTAAAGGTTAGTAAAAAGTCATGAGCGAAGTCAAGCGCAACTGAAACCTGTACTCCCAGATCGTGCGAGTGCATAAGAGACCGTAGCATATCGTCATTAATTTTATTATCGTAGTTGAGTGCACCCTGTTTAAGCACAACGCTTTCTGTAGCATTTTCGGTAACAAAGTTATTCTGGTCCCAGAACACCATTGGTCAACCCCGTCGATTGCAGTGTGGAAATCTTTGGAAAATACAGGAACGTAACGTTTCAGGTCACCTGTATATTCAAAATACTTTGTACGAAAAAAAAAATTATATATATATATTATTTTTCAACTTGCTTACTCGACTCCATTGCTAGAGAAAAAGAACAAAAAATAGATATATTCTCTAGCTTAATTGTACCATTTTCCACTACCGATGGCAAGATATGACAAAATAAGGTAAAAGACATAAGGTACGGTAAACATTCGTTGAATTTGCAAACTGCCCTGATACGACAGGTCACGCCTTGTTCGTCTTCTCATCTTTCCATCACAAAATGGAAGATTCGACTGCATCTTGATCTATTGTCTATCATAGAAATGATATCGATTGATCTGCCTCTGCAGGCCGTTTCATCTCTTTGTGCCTTTATCATTAATATTCACATGACGTATTTTCTTTCGTTTCGTTTGCTCGATTTTTTTTTATCTCGACTAACTAGTCCCCTCATTAGCAAGTTATGATACCCACGCTACGCTCTCACCGCTCGACAACCGCCGGACAGAGCGCATCGGACGGCTGTGTGAGCAAGCGGCTACCGTACAGCGATAATGAAGCCGTATGAGCGACAGAAAGAGATAGAGGACTTTCACGCTAAAAACGTCACCTAGAGCAGCTGCGTCAAACAAACAGAAAATGGCGCGCAAATTCGAGTGCCAATTCGAGTTGGCGACTGCTGGAGCGACGCAGAGAGTATGTTTACTGTTGTCCCCCCCCCCCCCCCTGAAGTCAGTCAGCCAGCCAGCGAGCCGGGGGGGAGACGTAAGGGAAACTCTAGATATCTTAACATGTCCGGCCCTCGGTGCTTTAAAGATATACCTCAGGTTGAGTTCCAAGGCCGTAGGGAACGAAGGACAGTCTAGAATTAGAAACAACCTTCTTAAAAAAATGGTTTAATTCTAGTAACTGTGTCCGTTTGTCCGTTCGTCCGTCTGTCCGTCAATAGCGTCAACGCAAGCGGAGCAAGTGACGCCGAAACTATTATCGTAGTGCGTTATCGTCGTCGTCGTTGTCGTACTAGCTGTAGTAGTTAAATCTTGGCTGAGGGTTAGCCCGAAAACTTTACTTTTTAGTAGTATATATATATATATATAGAGAGAGAGAGAGAAAATATTGTGATGATTTATTAATAATTTACAATACGTTTGACACTCGGCAGTGCTCGCCTTAATAAAAATGGTGGTAAAAAGGTGTCACGTGAAGTTAAGAGTCAGTTGTCCGTCTCCTTGCTTGATGGTAGCCCCCGCTCTTATGGACCCGGTGCGAGCGGTACATCCTCAAGGTTCCTTGCAAAGTTAAAACGGTGAGATCCATAAGATTCCTCTTCGTGACGCCGAGCCCCAAAAGCGTCCTCGCATATATATATATGCTAATATATATATATATATATATATATATATATATAGTAGCAACAGCAGCAGACCAACGAGAATTACTAGTAGCATAAGGACGTATGGACGGGCAGCAGCAGCCGCAGCCGCAGCAAAAGCAGTAGCAGATCGTCTGGAAACGCATACGAATAGGCGGTGTGCAGGCCAGCCAACGATGTGGCGCAGATGCGCCGCAGACGACCGTGGAGAAATTCATAGGCAGAGGCTCATATCGCAGGCGAGAATCCATAGGCGAGCAGGTAGGCAAGCCGGTAACCGGCATTCGACGGTCAGGAACGGTCGGAAGCACAGATGAGTGAGCGTCGCACGCACAAACAGACAGACAGACAAACAGACATACAGACAGATGGACAGACAGACATACAGACAGACAGGAAGGCGGACAGACAGACAACACATAGACGCACTTTCGACAAGAGCCGACCGAGCAACTTGGTTAGTTTGGGCATTTTTGATGATGGTGCGAAAGGGCCATAAAGGCGAATACGGCCACAGCAGCGGCCGCGGCGACAACCGCGACGACGACAACGACGAGGAAAACAACCGGTCACGATCACACTTTGATACAACGTTGCAATTTACGCTACAGAAGCAGAAGCAGCTGCAGCTGTGGCAGCGGCAGCGGTGGCAGCGGCAGGGCCCAGCAGAAATGGTAACAGAAAAAAAAGAAAGGCAATCGACAGCGCAAGAACGAAGGCTGCATGCAACAAACGACACCGGTAACAGAAGTCATGATTTCTGGTGGTTGTGTGCTGCTGCTGCTAATGATGATGGTGATCATAATGATGGTGATGATGATACTGCTGCCGCTGCTGCTGCTCCTGCTGTCGATAACTGGTTAGTTCTGGACTAGATAACTGGTTAGTTGTAGCCGAAGCCACGTCGGTTCGGTCATCTTCTGCTGCTGCTGCTGTCACCGTTCTAGTATTATCACCGATCTGTTATGTGGTGAAAAAATCGCTCACCAAAAGAAATACGCAAGCTGACACAGCACGTGTTGATTGCAACTCATTTAATAATAGTAATAATAATAATAATACTAATAATAATAATAATAATAATAATAATAATAATAATAATAATAATAATAATAATAATAATAATAATAATAATAATAATAATAATAATAATAATAATAATAATAATAATAATAATAATAATAATAATAATAATAATAATAATAATAATAATATGGGTTTTTCGGATTCCTTGGGACATCTTCGGCACATTAAGGCATCATGCTGGACCCAACCACTTTGCGCATGTCTGCAGCTACAAGGATAGGGATTCCAATATGCGAACCCTTCCCTTGTAAGAAATGCAGAGATAAAGTTGGCACCGACCACCTGCATCCACTCAGTTGCCTGAAAGGCTCTGGTAGATACCCAAGGCATACAGAGGTGAGCAAATTATAAAGCATCAGCCCTTAATAAATTAAGGATCTTAGGTCTATCTACCTTAAGATCTGGGTGACCTATTGAAGTAAGTCAGGCAGCTTACGTCGCTTAAGGAAAACAAGTCACCACGAACCCGGACGTTAAGCGTGCGGTCACTCGCTTTGACCAATGCTCGTTGGAGCTGGAAGTAAGGCTTAAAGCCCACGTAGCAAAGCGCAAGAGTTCTCTTAGGCAATGAAAGGAGGCCAACGTCGCACAGACTGTGGAACTGAGGAACAAATCACAATGCTGGTTATAGATGAAAGGCGAAAGCAGACGATTTGGCCAAATAAATTAACGAACTAAAATCATAGGAACCGGCTCGCCCACAACAAGCTGTTAGGTCTACAAAGGACGAATCTCAACGACGAACAACTGGGAGCGTTGCTCGTACTTGAGTACGCCACAAAACTTAATCGACAAGATTGGCCGGAGATGACATTCAAATTCGCCGGCCTTTCAAAGGACAGCATCGCAGCGCCGCGCATTGCAGAGAGCCAGAAAAATAATGGGCTGTCCTCGAAAAATTTGCCACCCAATCTCCGCTTGCTGAATCTGGGTGAGCCAAACCCTTCGGGCGGGACAAGTGGCAATCCTAACAAACAACAAACAACTTGAGCTAGTTGATACCGATATGAAATCGGACGAGCACAACCCGACGCCCCCAGTTCAAAAACGCACACTCTGGTCATTCGAGTAACGGGCCTAGAGATTTCCCCACAGAAACTCCTGCCGAAACTCTGCAAGTGCCCCTGAGAAGTGCCACGACAAGCCCAACCCAAAACCAGTGGTCCTCTACATATCCCGGGAGTTTATTGAAACGTCGCTGCGAAGAGCCACCGAGGCCTGCTGCTACTATGTAGGAATTAAAGCAAAATGATAGGCTCCGCCACATAATGCTATGTTTGGCTAAGGCGTTCAGTGCAATCGCAAGCATTTTGTCAAACACTCACGGAGCATTGTATTCTTAGCATCTATTGCGCTCTTTAGATCTCTAGTCTCCGCTTAGCGTCTCTTTAAAAACAAAGACGGCAAAAGAGCTCCTTGGAAGCACCCAGAGGATGGCATCCCTCGGGAGTATCCAAGCGCATCGCACAGACGCTGCTCTGATGTTGGCAGAAGAGATGTGGGCCAACAGAGAGAAGAGTTTAAGGGTGCGTTTAGTTGATAAGGGTCTTAGCAGGCAAATATCTATATCCATCCTACTCGCAGAACTATATATATATATAGCCCGCCGGCAAATTTATTTGTCCATGTTGTCTGTTATCACAATGTGTCACATAACGCACTGAAAACTAACGACTCAAGGCTCTAGGTCCAAGATGGGGCTGGTCCACCTGGCCAAAGTTCCTCTCACCGACGCGGCGTTCCCCCTCTGAACGTCTAACGACAAGCGCTGCAGTAAGTACTCCCCCGCTCTTTTGTCTCCTGTAGCAACCACCAATCTTCTCCCGACGTCTCTGAGTAATTTTTTGGTAAGCAACCCTGGTCCCCCTAACGTCTCAAAAGCTAGAGGTGAGAACAAGTGGGGATAGTCCAGGCTTGAGTACTTCCTGCACTTGGCTGTTTCCGCTAAGGCAACCGCATGCCCAGGGCGGGCTGCGCCAGTACCGACCATTGAAGGGGCTAAAGAGTCGGTAACAGTCGCGTCCCACACCAGCATCTGGCCCCGATCGAATGGGGTCAGAGTCATTCCGTAAGGCCTTTTTCCGTCATCTCTGACTAAGCCGGGGGGCTCCAGCACACATGGGTAGCCTGCCAACCGTAATCCTCTGCAGAACGTCTCGTTCAGGGCCGAGTGGCGTGCGATTCAGCCTGAACTCTGGGCGCAAGAAAGACCGTGGTGGCCTAGGGAGTCGACTTCGTCACCACAACCACAGCGATGGGGGGAAACCAGTTCTGCTCCCACTCTCAAACCGACTAATATTCGTGTAGATTCATCGTCTAAAAGGGTACCCAGTTGAGGACTCGGGAGGGCGTGTAGCCATACGCTTGCACCCGGCGAGGAGACGGCTTGTAACCTCGCTTTGTCCGCGTCGGAAGTTGCTCGGCTCCACAGTATATATATATATATATATATATATATATATAGATAGTATATATATGTATATATATGATATATATATAATATATATATTATATTATAACCTTATATTATACAATAACAAAATTTCGGCGAAGTCAATCCAGGCCTCGGCCCAGAAGCTGCACTTTCCGAATCTTGCATGTATATCTGAGTCTTGGTTGCATTCTTATAGGGAACATCTAAATAGTATTTCTATATACAAAAGTGTTGCTGCTTGTAAAGAAACTCAAGAGGATGGTGGTGTCATCATCGTGATGATACGTGACTGATTAGGTTGAGAATACTGATTCTGCTCAGCCGTTTCTCGGCTGCTCCAGATAAGGTGTGTCGGCTTATCTACGAGGACACGAAATATCGACAGCTTGTGTTTTATACGAAGAATCGTTCGTTACAGAACGACCTTACAGAAACGCTTGAAACAATAATGGGTCCACTAAATGACAAACTGATATATGTGGTTGGAGATACCAATCAATATATTTTTGTCCATAATGCTGTTAATTCCTTGACTAGTCTGGCTTCTTTTGGTGTTCATCTAAACTGCCAGGAAGAAAAATTGAAAAGAGCGTTGTGTCGGAGTAATTCATTATATCTGAGGGCCGCACTGCGTATGGTTACCGCAATGTGAGTTCAGCACTTGCTTAACCGTTTACTCTCTCCCTGCGGCAAACTTCAATATCTGGGAGTGCCTTCCGGTTATGTTGCCCGACAGCTGTCATCTTAAATCAATCTCTCCGGGCACTTTTTAGAGAGTCGCTTCAAGGTGTAAAGCGGATCTGAAGCGACCGCTGAGTGTGTCTTCTCAAAGATCATTAAAATGGTACTTTTCCTTGTCTTTGTCATAACTCACACATTTAATAATAGTAACTTACACATTTAATAAATAAACCGATTAGGCTTACCTCGTTTGTTGCTGAGATCTTTGACCACAGAGAAAGTTAATGCGATTATATACGAAAGCATGCATAATTGTGTTGAACATGGCGACGCATGTCGCGCAATGACTGGATACCAACAAGGCGTTTGACTGCATTAACCTTGACCTTCTTTTAGCCATACTTAAAGGCGCTGAGATGGATGAATCCGCTAGACGTTGGTTGCGCTTGTATCTGAGTGCTTGCAATATCCGGGCGTTCTTCGTTGACCCCTGAACGAGTTACCATACAATTAGGTATACCCCCTAGGGTTCTTATCTCTTTATTTTTTTTTAAATCGACAATTTAGTCATGTTACTTTGAGATGTTAGCACTTTAGAGTTTCTTTATTATTTATATAATCTTTGTCTGCAGCATTGCTGCATTTGCCAACGACTGCACGCTTATCGTCCCTGTACCGAAGGAGAACATTGCCAACTCTCTTGCTGTTGCCAATCAATCAATTGCCAATACTGTGTGAAGCTTTATAGTGGCTGCAAACACCAATCAACGCGATCATGAGTTGTTCTTTTTCGCACAGGGCATTTCTCTGTCACATCAGCTGTGTGCGATTTGGTAATGAATGGTTCTGCTCTTAAGTTCTACTTGGAGATGGCCTTCAGCATGCCATCCTCATCATGGTGTGCACGACCTTCGTTGAGCTCCGGCTGTGCTATTGCAGCATTTTCTGAGATGAAGTGTAAACGATGCCATCAGCTTACCATTAACGCTGCAGAAGTAAGCCACCTATGTTTTTTTTAATTTTAACTTAGATAACCTGTTACCAGTTTCCTTATAATAACATGCGCGCTTAAATTTCAAACAGTTTGTCTGCTTTAGAGTCGGAATTTTTGCATTTAAACTGTTACGTGGCCTCCCTCGGTCCAGTGGCGAGTCCTTCTCCTATAAACAGATACGACTCCATAGACGCTAAGGCTTGTACCTCTTGGAATTATATATTATGATTTATTTATATTCATATTTGGTAATTTTTCTCGCACTGCCACCATGTATTGTATATAGGGCAACGTATCTCATATATATATATATATATATATATTCATACAGACATGCGTATATATAGAGATATGTGAAATATATAGAACGCAGTGCGGCCTTAGCAATCGATCTTATAGAAAATCGCAGAGAGCTCGCAGAGAGCATTAACTGTCTCGACTTGGTATCCTGCAACATGATCTATCACACCGACGGTCACAAACAACACTACAATAGCTCCAGCCATCCATCGCTTATGATCACAAAGCTTTATCGGCTTTCGTGTCCGAATGCGGAAAGGCTTTAAACTCCAGCCTTGCTTTTAGTTGCACCGGTGTCCTTGATACTGCACACTGACACTAACAGCTTTCATTTTACACAACATATTGAAAATATAAGATTTGTCGTAAACAAACATTTTAGCTCCCCTCCCGAGAGCTACGCATATATATATATATATATATATATATATATATATATATATATATATATATATAACATTTTTAACTTATTATTGCATATATAACTTGCAAAATGCTCTGCAAGGATTCTGTTCAATTGATTTGGTAAGTTATTCTCATTTAAAATTTCTTTAAGACATACACATGCATATATTAAATTCAACGATCTTCTTAACGTCCATCCTACAGTCTGCAAAAATGCAAAGACCACCGATGCGTTTGACAGTTCCTCGCACGATACTTAGCGCATTATTCGTGTAAGCAGAATCGGCTGCTGCATTTGTTCTCCATTTAGCAAAATCCACTTAGTGGAACGTGCCAGGTAGTGTTAGCCGTGCATAATGTACCTTGTGTACACATGACGACTAATGCTTGCCCCTCCGTCCCATAGGTTCCTTGTGAGGTGCACACTTAAATACACGACACTTTCATGGCTTCTGGCACTTTATCTTGCCATTCCTGCAAAACTTGCTTTAAAGTCTCGGTGACGGGTGACTGCAGCCTTATTCTTGTTTCTGAAATGTTTTCACTCCTGGCCCACAGCCTACCAGCAGGTACACGAATCGGATCGGCGCCGAACGAGACAGACAGAGAGCCCGCTTCATGTATACGAGAAAACATTTCTGCACCATTTTGCAAGTTATAAGTGAGTTTTACAGCTAATCACTAGAAGCCGGTATATGTGGCATATTTCATAGCACTGGCTCCATCTGACACAAAAAAATCATTTAGACTTTGCGGTTTCATTATGGCACCTTGCTATGCTTAGACAAGGTTTAGAACAGTGCATAGTTGGCTACTACATGTGTCCACTTCGAAACTGTAAAATATTGGGAATGCTAAACATGCTTGAGTTTTTCAAAGATTCTAAGTTTGTGCAATATAATAAGAAACACTATACAAGGATTTCGTACCTGTTGCATTGCACTGGTAGCCGTCGCTTGACGCTATATCTATTTTTCTCGATCAATCCTTTATGCCGAGCGCTTCGATTTCAATAGACACAAGATCCCGTACCACTCCTTAGAGTTCGACTAAGATGAAGAGCATTATAGTATGTTGCTCCAGCCGTAGCTCGAGTGTCCTTGTTCAACGTATAATCCCGGTTGACGTTTGCCTAGCGACGGGGGCGACCTGATTAGTAAGCAGGAAATTATACTTTCCTTGCATTTGCTACAATCACCTGCCAGTACAGAACTGGCAATAAATCCTTAAAACAAGGAGTTCACAAGTCCACTAGAGCTATTCATATTTTTGCAAATTTTCAATCAGAAATTCCGTAAGCTTCTTGTGGCCCACGCTAACATGTTTAGCACTGCATTGGCTAACAGTTGACGGCGCTTCCACTATGCTACAGCTTTTTTTTAATATGTGCACCTGTAGTAATATTGTGTTTATCCGGCAAAGGCATGGCGAGTAAGACTGCCTCCTGCCTGATCTCCTTTTTTTGCCTTGTTTCACAGCTTACGTTTATTAAGACCGCATTCTAATACAGCGCAGGATTGAGCGTGGCTAGAAAACTTCCTTCAGATTTGGGCGCAATTCTGCACGGACACTCCCTGTTCCGGTAAATTGTATCTAACCTGATCTTTGATCCTTATCAGTTATCTCTGACTGTTTACAGATTTTTTCACAGCTTTTGTTGCAATAGAGGTAGCAGGATCCTGCTTGTGATCATCAATCTGAGCCACAATTTCCACGAAAAATCCGTAGAATTTAACGACTGAAGCTGCGAATCTTCTGTTTAAAAGTATCTATTGCCGAACTGTATCGAACTGTAACGCCATGGATTCCTGTGATGGTAGCTTGGCAAACATCAGCCATAGATGCTACCTGGAACACGTTTGCAAATATAACACCGCATTCAGGATAACGCTGAAACATAGTAGAACTACGTAAGTCTAATTTATAGTATATAATGAGCCGCTTACTAGGATATACAAGAAAATGTCTCTCCCCTTCCCTCCCTTATCCGCCCTCACTGGTCAATAGTTAATGAACATGAAATCTGTCATTAGTTTGTAGCAATGTGCATTCAATGCCGGGCATGATGGTAAGCCTAATCTGTGCATGTGTGGTATTATCAAAATAGATACATGGTGATTTGGAAGTTAATAACACGAACAACTATAGCCATAATTAATTAACACAAAGCATCCTCGATTCTTTTGCACGCCAAACGCATCAACACCTGTATCGAGACGTCAACCAATGTCGCGTTGACGTATCAAATTTAACTAGTCTTATCTGACCGATGCGATAAACGGCAAAGCGAGAGAGAGAGAAAGACACTATACTAACGTAGAAAAATATCACCACTCTTTACAAAACGACAAAGTTGGAAAAGTGGACGCAGCATAACACCACAGTACACATACAGATGTTCTGTCAGAGATCTGACTTGTGAGTCTGTCCAACCGCCAGATGACAAATGATAATCTATTTTCCAACCCGAGACGCGACAATCTCGCTTATCTCCCGCCTATCTTAATTATCGTAGGGGGCCGGAGCAACACAGCCGAACGTGTTCTTCCCCGTCCGACAAGTAGCCAAAAATCCATATGTCCACGACGGCTCGAAACGAAAACAAGACAGATGCATGAAACAAAATTGATGTGTATATGTATGTATGTATCTATATATATTTGTATATATATATATATATATACATATATATATATATATATATATATATATATATATATAGCGTATGACATGTGAAAATAGAAACGTCGCTGTCAGTAAAGTCGTCAACCCGATAACGCGGCAGCACATTGGTCTCTTGGCGGCTCCTAATAGGGCCGTGCGGCGTTTGGGTCTTCTGTGAAGGGCCGCGCCGACTACGTCTTCTGCTGTATTTTCCTCTGCTGTCGTGTTTTTATCTTTTTCTCCTACTCCTCCCTTTATCCATTCATCTATCCGTACATCCATTAATCCTTGCATCTAAGAGGCAGAGGGGCAGCAAACCATCTCGTGGGGGCTCAGGTGCATCCCCGCACAACAAACAAAGTCCAAGCCAAGCACAATCATACAACAGGTTAACTCGTTGTAGTCCGACTGGTCTTTGACTGGTCGAGCCCGGTGGTGGCGTGGTGGTGGCTTAAGTCTGCGCCTCGCAACCAGAGGAGACACTAGATAGGTGCGCGGGTTCGACGAGCCCCACCGTTGCCCCACATTTGTATTTATGGGGGTCGTCCGTCTACGAAGCAATGTGAACAACAGTTCCGTGGGCGTTAAATCTTGGCTGAGGGTCAGCCTGAAAACTTTAACTTTTTCTTTGACTTATGGTGTTGTTGTTCATTCGAGCCCCTTGGTCCTGCCGGGCGTGCCGGCCTAGCGTTACGTCCTCTATTTATTGATACTGTAGCATCACCGCTCTGCGCTGCTTGTCTCGGTATTGGTCTTGGTCGTGGTATTGGTGTTAGTCTTGCCTTAGCAAGCTTCGCGTTCATCTTCGCCTTGTCGCGTTGGCTTCCCGACAGAGACACCGTTCGGCACACCATCGAGCAAACGCTAGTTGAATGTTGTTTGTCGTGCTAAATCGTTTGCTGGCGGCCTGCTTGTGGGACAGCCCCACAACCTCCCTGCTCTTCCACCACGGATCGGCGTCATAATACTCTGGATCGTACACACGTAGATACGCACAAAAACACCCATTATGCACCTGTATGTACGTACATGCATACATACATATGATTATACGTGTATACAAACATAGCATACATACATACTTATGGTTACAGGTATATACACATACAGTCGCACACACGAATACAGCTTCCATATCTACATTCACAAATACGCCGCATCGACATCTTTGCAAACATTCGCGCGCACAAAACGACACACACAGAGAATGTAGATATGATGGAACAGGGCGCATCATTGATTGCGACAGCCACAAATGGTTGGTCGGCTTTTGTCGTTTAATGAACGGGCCATGCTATCCTCGTCGGCTATCCTCGCTATCAGACCCGTCACTATTATTCTTCTACACAAAAAGCAAGCACTTGTCATTGCCTTAAATGTTTTTTCTTGCACGCCGGTCTGTCACCGGCTGGAGCGTCCACTCCTCTCGCCACATCAGCAACACATTTTGCTCTGCCACAGCTTATAGTCCAATATACAGCCCGAGAGTCTCCAAATACGAACACGATATTGACAAGAAATGGTCTAGAAAAGACTATTTAGGTACTTTTTTTCGCTTTCAGCATGTTTTGAGACCCATTTAGCAGCGATTGAGCTACTACGTGCACCCCCATATAGAACTCTGTGGTGCAACACGCTGTAGCGTCCCGCATATTATTATTATTATTACAATTATGAGGTATGAATGTTTGAGCCAGGTTAATCATGCTCTGCTGGCTTCCTGTCAATTCATGGCGCCTATAATAGAGTCCACGCTCCATCTACAAACGGCCAATGACATCGTTTGTCCGAAGAACATGGCCTCGCGTCGAAACCCCGTAACGCTTTCTATACGTTTCGCGATGTCGTTCAGGATTTTCGCTCTACCTATGTTCATGAGGCTAGTGCGCTGATTTTTATTATTATTATTATTATTATTATTACTATTATTATTATTATTATTATTATTTTAATTGTCTATAGCATCGTTTTTGTTGTCACGGACGTCCACGTTACTATTGCTTTTGTTGGTATCGCCGACGCCGTCTATGGCGCAGAGATATCAACATTGTGGCATGTCTGTTTCATTGGCGTACTGATAGAGTACCACTCGGTGGGCACCGTTGGCCACCACACGGTGAGGTTGCTCTGCATCAATCAAACGAGTAGTACAGGTCCCGTGGAAATTTGTTGTTGAAATCACCTCGACATTTGAATCGATCGAAGGGAGTTTCAAACGACAATCAGTCGTTCGAGTAATTGTCGTCGCCTCTGTGGTTTATTCAATTACGCATACATTCGGGTGATGCATGAGCAAATGTCTCTTCATACGCGTATACATTCGTACATACGATTCCATACATACAAACAGACAGACAGGCGCACATACACTTAACTGACGGATAACCATAAACAGAAAGTCTAGTTAATGATAATGACCACTCGATCTCATTCGTGATCACCATCAAACCGGTCCTGCTACCACTGCAGTCCAGCCCTGCCTATCCGAGAAATTCGTTCTCTTCCCGGCTAACTTGAATTAGTTCGACCAAACCTATGTTATGTATACGTGCATATTTTCTTTAGTTCAGCCACTATGGCTGAACGGCGAAGACTGCTGTATGTGGGCTCTAGTTCGTTTTTCGCTCCCCGTTGTCGCGAAACGTAGGATGAGCGTCGTTTCTGTAAGCAGACAAAATTATATGTACGTACCCATATTTTTACGCCTGCTAGACTAAATTCTGAAAGTCGTATAAATGCTTAAATTTTCTAGTAAGGAGCTCTCTCTATCTCTGGCCTAACTCAGGTCACCCCATTCTGCATATTATGGAGATGGCATTTCCTATATATATATATATGTACGAAGAAAGGCAACGGTATGTTTGGCTGACGCATCTTGGTTTGCGATTTTTGGCTGCAACCTTTGCTCTTCTTTGCTACTGTCCCAGTGAACTTCCTGAAACGTCTGCTTTTGTGTTTCGCTATCTCCGTTTCTACTGTCACAAAATATCTGTGTCTATCCGTTAGATAGGCACACACTTTTCCCTTTTCTAACTGTAGGTTCTCTACATCTCTCTGTGACGGTCTTGATACGGAAGAAAACCTGCCGCTCTCGTGATGACTCTTGTCACCTTTATGGTCCATTCAATGGGTCATACATCTGGGTGGTGTCTGAGCAATTTGTTATCTCATACGCATGTACATTCGTGCGTCATTTGCGTTTGTATTTGTACGAAGGGCCAAACGACGTTGGTTGTTTTAAAACAGTGTTGTTCGCCACCGGAGTGTCTCGCCGCAGCCTCTTAAAGCTTTTTTGTAACTTTCTAGCGTTATTGCAACAGTACAAAAGCACATTAGATTACCGTCATTATTGCATTTCCTTCCTATATATATATATATATATATATATATATATATATATATATATATATATATATATATATATATTTATATATACACCTTGCGGCGCACATAGCAGGTGCCACCTCTGGGGGCGGCAATAATCAGACGTGCTGGAGGAATTTAGATATCGGGTTCGAGATTGCTATCATCCAGATGTGCATATTATGGTTGGTAAATCTTCTTATCGTAGTCGTTTTATTTTGGTATTACATTTCACTTACAATAAAGCCAAGCTAATGTATATATATAGTAGAAGTATAGTATATATATATATATATATATATATATATATATATATATGTTACTTTTCCAATATTTAATTAACATCGAGAGAGAGAGGGATCGAGATATAGAATGCGAATGAGGATAGGGGAAATACGATAAGGAAGACGTGCACGGACGAATATCGTGCAGTTGACAAGTGGTTAACCATGTCTTAACCAGGTCGTCGGCTTCTTGCAGATGACGTTTCCCCCTACGAGCCCGACGTCCTGATGGAGTGGATGTTGCTATTTCAACGAACGAGCTATCACGTCTGGTGCTGCTGCTGCTGTCGTGTCTCGGTCGTGATGACTGTGTCCGTCGCCACTGTCACTGATGCTGCGTATGCTATCTTTGCTCCTCCTGTCCCTTTGTCAATTGTTCGTGTCATTATTTCAGCGATTATTGGGCCGGCGCTGCACGCCGCATTGGACTGTTCACTACAGGTACGATTGTCCGTCATTTGCATGGGGATCTATCCGTGTCTGCTGCTCGCCACATTGCAGGCTAAAGGCTACAACTTCAACGCTTGAGCTCGTCTCAGCGTGTAGCGCGGCGTCCTCTTTGCGGAAGGGCAAGCGAAATGAGCATGCGACAACGACGACGACGACGACGACGACTGTAGATATGTGTCTCGTCGAATCACCTCGTTCCTAGACATTAGGAATCTCGTCACAATGTTGCGACACTCCTCGAGAACAGGATCTACGCCATTTCCAACAAAAAAAAAACACCTGCTGCCATATTGTTCGTGCTTAGGCATACAATACTGGACCGATCTATCAAGCCACGAACTCTCGTGCCAGCTGACATGACGGAGGACCGTCGCAAAAGTTTAGCAAAAGTATAATCCATGCCAGTATGCCAAGCGTGTGTTACAGGTTGAGCGAGTACTATGTACAAATATTTATCGTACTCGCTCTATAGTATATATATAAGTAACATGAATGTTTCAACTTTAAAATCCATCTAAAAGTATGAAAGAGTTCACCGATTTTATTCACTCAAAAAATACTCTCTTTTGTTAGCCATAACCCCCCCTCCCACCTCTGAACCTTACTAGCAACTTTCGCGGCAAAGAAGTTTGGTTTCTGCATCTCGAGGAATGTCTTTATGTGCGTCTTTACTGCTTCTGCGGAAGTTTATTTTTTCCCTGTAGATAATTCTGCCGACATTTGAATAGGCGAGAGTCCGACGGTGCGATGTTCTGTGGGTGCGGTGAATGCGGCAAAATTGCCCCGATCGAACTTTGTTATCTTGCGGAGGCTGGATAACTTCACATGCGGGCTCGCTTTGTCTTAGAGGAAAGTAACACCCTTTCTGTTTACGAGACTGTCTTCCTTCCCTGGCGAACTGATCAGCAGCACAAAATCTTTGTAAATGCTGTACTCGCCAAATACGCTCCACATATTTCGGACAGTCTTCGGAGCTGTAAGGCCTTTTTGAACTAATATCAAATGCTCTCTCGTAAGTGGCTTTTTTTACTGTCCATTTTGACAGAATTCATAAAGCAAAAAGAATGATTGAGATCACTTTGCGAAGCGTTCATATAGATATCTGTTTTGTAAACGTAGTAGAGTTGTCAGAGGCGTGGCGGGCATTTCAAAAACACATCTAACAATTCCAGTTGCATTTTGTCCAAACTAATATATACATATAAGTGTCTGTATATATGTATATGTATATATATATATATATATATATATATATGTGGATATTGTGTTAAGATTCAGCTGGCTTACTGACAGACTGGCGATCACCGTCGTAAGCGACAGGTGCCGGACGTTGATGTCGAAACGTTGTATCGGGTCGGCCATGACGTTCGTTTATGTCAATGTCTGCTGTCAAGAATAACCCATTTCACGCTGTTACAGCTTCAATCTGCGCATCTTCCGGATATTGGGCATGTTGATGCTTTTAGAAATGTCTACAGTTGCTGTTCCTCGGGCTGCTGTTGAATCTCTTGTGAACCATGTTCTCGCCTTTATTGTTATTGTTGTTGTTGTTGTGGTTTGCTTATACTGTTATTGTTTACAATCCTGTCGTTGTTGTTGTTTCTATCACCGTCGGCGTCGTTGCTGTCATCGATAATGATGTCGTTATTGTCTTCGCTGTTGCTGTTGTTGTTGCCGACGTTGTAATTGATTAATTTCATTGCATTATTGTTGTTTGTATGATGGCTGCTGTGCTTCTCGTCCTCGTGGTTGCCATCAAGTCCATGGCTGTTATCATCATTATGTGTTGTTTCGTTACTGTCTCAGCTGGTCAACACACAGGAGGCCTGTTTAGCAGCATTTCATCGACGCATCTACACGGCAGACATGACACGAATATGTGACCGGTGTCGCGCCGACTTCCACCGCTAGCCATAATGAAAGTAGCAACTACCTAACAAACTTCTGCTTCTATTACTGGTACAATCACACGCCGCGGTAACTACAAGTCTCAACTAGTCGCGTTATCACGTGGATGCGCGGTAACTACAAGAGCGGGAACTACAAGTCTTAACTAGTCGCGTTATCACGTGGATGAACGCGTTTCTCACCTCTTCTTCTTCTTCTTCTTCTTCTTCTCTGTTTCTGTTTTCTAAAGGCTTCTCGGCGGCTTTTGTGTGCACGACCGCTTGCCATTTTCCTTATTTTCGCCCGCCACACCACTACTACACCACACTCCGCATAATCTTTTCATTGCCTTTGCTGCACGGGTTGCCTGCAATTCATACAACTGCAACAACAACAACGAAAACAATAACAATAACAACAACACCAACAACAACAACAACAACAACAACAACAGCAACAACAAAAGCAACAACAATAACAACAACAAAAGCAATAACAACAACAACAACAACACAAACAACAACAAAACCAACAACAACAACAACAACAAAAGCAACAACAACAATATTAACAAAAGCAACAACAACAACAACAACACAAACAACAACAAAACCAACAACAACAACAACAACAACAATGATAAATGTCAGTATCTCTCTTTCTCTCTCTCGATTCGTCGGTGAGCAAAATAAGTGGACGGCCTCCCCGTTGCAAGTGTGCGTCGCGCCTTCTCACAAATGTTTCGGTTTATCTGTTGGACCACACTGGCTGTCCACGAGGTCTGTCTGGCATTTTGCTGCTCACACTTCAAACGACAGAGCAACAACGACAACAACCCATAGATGGACCCAATTGACCCACCACCACCGCCACCACCATATGTCTGTTTGTCTGCCTGCTCGTCGGATCAAGCAACGGACCGATCAATCGAGAGATCGACAATTTGTCAGTTGGCCTCTGTCAATCAGTCGTCACATTACCGTGACGTTGCGAACCACAACAACGCCAGCTGCTGCTGCTGCTGCTATTGCTGCTGCTGCTGGTGCTACAACTCAGAGAGCCGAGCCGTATCGAACTGCAGAACGCGCAGACAACGTAGACAGACCGACTTCATCACTTCATCAACCCACCAGAACAACAGCATAACAACGCGATTACGAACGACCAAAACACGGCGACAACAACAACAACAGCAATATCGTCGACAATGGTGGCATTGCCAACAGTAATGATATCAACTTCAAAAATAACGACAATAGAAAACGATAATATCAGCTTTAACTACAATGACAATATGCATTTTAACAACAACAGCAACAACAACAACAAAATCATCAAAATCACCACCACCACCACCAACAACAACACCAACAACAACAACAATCACAGCAACAACAACAATCACAGCAACAACAACACAACAACCATAGCAATAATAACAACAACAACAACAACAATAGCAATAACAACAACAAGAACAACAACAAACAACGCCAACAATCACAGCAACAACAACAACAACGAAATGCACATCCATCCCTATTTCGCGATCAATAACCGTGCGGCTAGTTGACAACGATTTGACAACTCTTCTGCTCTATCTATCTATCTGTATGTCTGTCTGTCTAACGCCTGGTAATGGGCTGGCCGAGTGAGTACACGAGTTCGTGTCTCCGCATGCATGCATGTATGTACGTACGCGTGTGACTGTGTGGCTGTCATGGAAAATATCGTGGTTATCCAAGAGTCATCAAAATGGGAGTCCATAGCATCCAATAGTAGGGAGATGAGGAAAAGCAGACGAGGGACAGAGGAGGAAGGAAGCAGAGTAACGGAGAGAAATAACGATATAGCAACCGAGAGAGAGAGAAGAGAAAGAGAGAGGAAGGCGAGATAGATAGATATATAGATAGAAAGAGAGAGATAGAGAGAGAGAAAGACCTATACATATATGCATATCTATACCAATGGGACACCAGAGTAGCGACGGACGAGAGGCAAAACAGAGCCCACGCAACGCATTCATTGCGGCGACGGCAATGATGTGGGTCTGTGAGCATGGCGGGAGCTGTTGTTGTTGCTGTCGCAGGCGCTGCCGCTATACGAACATATCCAGCTCGCCCGGCGGGCGGCCCGTCCCGCCAGGCAAGCTTTGATCGGTGGGCTAAAAAGATACTTCGTAACAACAACAACGTAACAACACCGATTTGTTGCACCGCCGCCAGCATCGTCGAAGCAGTAGAAGTGGATGCAGTAGTTGTTGTAGTTGTGGTAGTGGTAGTAGTAGTAATCGTAATAGTTATAGTAATAGTAGTAGTAGTAGTCATAGTACTATGTTAGTAGTGATAGTACTTGTAGCTAGAAGCGCTAGAACGTCAATGACAGAAGCGGCGGCAACAGCAAGGAGCTTTCCTCTTTGATGTAGCGGCAACATCGGAAGTACTGGTTAACCAGCGACGATCGTCAATCATGGCGGTGGCAACGACGACGACGACGACGAAGATGAAAATGAAGACAACAACAACAACAACAACTGTAACTAGGATAAATACGATATGAGATGCATCTCTTCCCGCTACACCTAGCATCAGGCAGCCGTCAAGACAAGTCAGCCTGTAATGACGACAGATGCGACGCTAATCCGTCTGTTTCAAGCAACGTGAATATATATATATATATATATATATATATATATATATATATATATATATATACATGTATATATTGCAATATACGAAAAATAAATATATGCATATACACTACTCATGGATAGTAATGTACTATCCCAGACGGGGCTATCCCCGCCCAGTCCCAAGTAGCAGGACGGGGCGGGGTGGCCCCGTTATCAACCAACCCAAATCCCGCCGATGTCCTGCATGCTGCTTCTGCAGTATTGTTGTAGCAACAGCATGGCGGGATTTCGCGACGAGAGGAACAACGAACTAAACTAAACCCGTTCTCAGTTTCATAGCACTTTGGACTTATGGCTGCACGGACACGTGGACGACGTAGTAATACAATGAAGCTATTGATGCGGTTCTTAACGCACGCTAATCGTCACGCGCACGTCGTTTATCTCGAAAGGCTCTACATAACCTCTGCCGTCGGGGTGTGTCTTACCGGCGATCCATGGTTCCGTGGATCCAGGGTTATGGCAGGAGAGAAAAGGAGCTCTCTGGTTAAAGCTGGTTAAACCACGCAAAGCTAGTTAGCTAGCCCACGCAAAGCTGATGTGGAAATCATTCACTAAGGCGGACGATTAAACCAGCCGCTGTTGTGTGTGCACATTGTTGCCATTGGGGCTCTCTTTGGAAGACACTGTTGGCCGGCTGGCTGGGTGCTTGAGGCTGCTGAGCGCAGAGTGTTGGACGCTCTAATAGCGCTGCGCTAGTCAAAAAGGGCAGGGCTTATCAACAAAGCTCGACCACTCGTCAGTTGACCACGTCTAATATGAATGTACAGAGTTACAGATTAGTTTATCGAACACATCGAACAAGCAACGATAGCGACAACATCGATTTCCAGTCAGCGTTGTAGTCAACGTTGAAATCAAATCAAAATCACTAAAATAGCATGTTTCCAATTGTTTTGCAGATGCCAATGTACCGCTATGTCGTCGACCGTCGCCTGCCTGCAATACCGCACCTCGATACATACCTACTTACGCAAGCCGTACAGCAAACAAAAGTGTATGACGGAGTACACAGGCAACGAGACAGATGAACGAGACAGAAACATATGTCGCCGTAATCGTAGAGCAAACGATGATCTCTGTACGATCTCTAATGGGCTGTCATTTAGTTTCAGAAAAGCGTGGACTGTGAGCCGGTTCCCATCGATCACGAGCGCACGGAGCTCTAACCAACTCAGCCTGCCAGGTCTACGAGGACCGCGTGCCCGACCGCTCTGCTGAGAGCGCGTGTTCGCAGTTCGGCCGTCAGAGACAGAGAGAGATTAGTAATTGGTTAATTAAAAATGATTACCTCACACGAACAGTTGTGTAGTCCCTTGTGCGGTGAAGACCTAACTAATCGTCGACTTAGATATAACATCAACTGTCGCTGTTACTCTATATAGCTACGTTCTCAACCTATACGTATTGTTTTATTGTCTTCATTCAACTCTGAATCTACAAAAAAAAATCGAGCGGCATTGTACGCTTGTTCATGTCGCAAACAAAAATGTACTTTGTGTACGTTGAAGAAATCATACATGTGGTGCTGTCGCTGATAAAGATGCGCGTTTCTCTGCGGCGTTTTAATTTGTCGTCTCCACAGTAGGGCTGGTAGCATTCTCATTGCTCTCTGACGTTTTACCAAAACTGGATGTTCTGCGACAGTTTCACTAGGTGCTTGACTACTAGTTGTTCAACATTACACGACTACAATTTGAGGTGATATTCGTTTCCGCTGCGTGTAACGTGTACTTTAGAAGATGTCGCGCATGTCTATCTTGAGTTGCAAAAATGTTCTCAAACAAATTGAGAAAGCAATTTGCATTTTCCCGCCGCGTTGACCGGTAGTTTTCTAGTCTGCGGCTACTACACTTCTGTGGAGTGTACGAGCCGCAAGCTCAACGAAACGTCATTGTGGTTGTGAACTCTTATATAAACAATTTTTGACAATTATATAATTAAGACAATCATACGTAAAATGCCTGACTTAGCACAAAAACGTATATACCAAAATGTCATGACTCGTGTAAATAGCAGGAAGTTGCACCATGCGACAATATGTTCAAGCGTTATTGCGGAAGCACTGTATAACCATTTGAACACACATGAAGAAGTGAATTCGATTTAGGCCGAGCAGATCCTGCAGTAGAGAAAAAAGGCGTTACGTTGAAGTCTAGGATGTAGTCTAGAGAATATCTAATACGAGACGAACTATTATGGGAAGACGACACAGAAGTATCCTACTTTAGAGAGATGCCGCGAGCCAGCTATGTAAGCGATTCAGTTCCCAAGGCATAACTTCCCAAATAACGGACAATATTCCTGAGAGAAGACCTAGAACCGATTATAGATATTTCTCAAACTGCTATTGTATGCGAGGACTTTAATTGCTTGAACATGAACTGGAAGATCCTAGCATACCCAGGAGAACATGGCAAAACAGAGTCAAGGAAAACCTTACCATGACATCATTTTCTGTGATGCTGGCCTATCGCAGCAAGTCCAAAAACCTAATCACAAGGATGAGACCGTTTTCAACTTTGACTTTGGCAGCGACGACAGCATAAACGATATCGGGACATGTCATGGATGCGTGCTACTTGATCACCAGCTTTCTACTAGAATGTCAAGTTACCGAAATGACTAAACCGAGACACGTCAATTTTAAAAACATAGGTTATAACGTTGTACAGCTAAACCTAGCACTTACAAACTGGACCTATTGCTTCCAACTGTCATGATATGTACAACAAGTCAATTGACTATCTTTGGTCACTTATTAGGGCCACTGCGTCAATAAACCGCCCGAGTCCAGTAGGACCGATATGTAACTATATCACCAAGCTTATAAAGAAGATCAAACGGTCGCAGTCAGAGGAAAAGCTAAGCTATCTCTAGAAACGTCTAGATCGGGCGGTTACACAAGAACCGCAAATTCGCGTAGTTATAATGAAATCTTTTCATATGTCATGCAAGCGCCTTGTGACTAAGGACCAGCTTTGAGCGGTTTAGAGCAAAGACAATGGCTCACTGACTACCGCCGATGCATGATAAAATACAAAAAGAAAATATCAATTGTGGCACTTTTCAAATACCTTTGTATTCGACACCCTCAGAAGTCCAACAAAGCTTGCTCATTCCAGCGCGGAATCCTAGACTAAAGACTCGCAGCAGAGTATCAACGATGCTGACGTCTCGTCACCTTAACTATTGTTTCACCTCCAAAAGATAGGCTACACCTTAGTACCACGTCAAAATAGATTCCTGACTTCTTTAGTCTCAGTATAGCATTCCATAGGCAGTACAAAATGGCTAGGACTTACTTAAGAATGAGTCATTGTGCGTCCACGTGATCCATTTTCTTTTTCGATTGCCCTTTAAATCTGTCACCTATTAAAGCTAGCTAAGGCGCTCCCATACTATAGCGTTTCGCCTGAGCTGATTACTTGTTTTGCTACTTTGCGAAGCAGGTCTTTTGCTGTGAGTAGGCATAGCAATCAAAGGTCCTTTGCTGTCAAGGTACATGACACCCCGTCCAGATCATCTAGGATGACTTCTAGATGCCCAGAAGGTGTGATATTTGGACCACTTATGCGCATATTGTAGACAAACTTAATCACCAATGTTATTTCGACTGTGTCTATCAAGATTTATGTCGATGATATAAAGATACTTCGTATTTTTTATCGTCAACATAACCTGATATAAAGTTTAAAGGAAATACCGAGCTGTGGATACTCTCAACCGATTTTAAAATTTGGCAATGTTATTGGCTTAAAACTATCCATGTTTTCACAAAAAAATAGTTGCTATGCATGTCGGTCACGGAAACTCCACACACAAATACATGATAAACGTAGACTTGAACCACGCCAAGCGGCCAACGATCTAGACGCGCTCACTTTCACAAACCTCAAGTTCTCCGAGTACAGCAATAAGGTCACTGCCGAAAGCAACCTAGCTTTTCAGATAGTTTATTTTAATGAAACCTGATTTGTACAAAAACGTGTTGCCGTGACATTACTGATATTGTATGCGGCGCCTGTTAGACGCCTGGCACTCGCCGGAAACCATGAAGCGTTAGGTAAAATGCAAATGTTTCAATATTTTCCATATCAAATATAAACTACCATGTCATCAATAACAGCAACGAAATGATTTAAGGTAATCCCAAGTTAGTGAATCTTCAATCCTGAGTCAGTTTTTGTCAAAATATACTACGTGTCGACACCTCTCCAGGTATCACGATAAAGAAGCCCATATATGTTGTTTTTCTGTAGATTAATGAGCTGTTTTAGCGTCGATTTTTGGTTCAGCAGCAGATAGCTAGTTCAGTACGTTTTGTTTTGCTGTGCCATATAAAATTTGAGAAAGAGAATATCCTCTAACAGGCATAAAAAGGCCAGTCAAATGATATGAGTTGCAATAATGCTGGCAAATAATGCCAATATAGTCCTAAAAAAATAATTTTTAAAAAGTATTTTTACTACTGGCTTGCTAAAGATATTTGATTAGAGTGCATATTCGTACTGTACTAAACACTATATAAATTATGATATCAGAGTTCAAGGGAAGTAAGAGAGTAACAAAAATCAAATGCCCGATGTAATGTACCCCGACGTACGTAGCATGCGCACTGTTGGTTTGAAGTATACGAACAATCTAGTATGTAAAGGACCTCATCCTTAATTTAATAAATTACATTTAAATCATGTTTGTATATGTATATATATATATATATATATATATATATATATATATATATATATATATACATTTAAATCATGTTTGTATATGTATATATATATATATATATATATATATATATAAAGACAAATAAAGGCACGTTCACACTTTATAGGCAACGTGGAATTGCAACCATGTCTATTCCCTATGCACACATGCCCAAGCGTGTACGTAGAATATGCGTCTCGCTTACTTTAGCAAATAACTTTTTTTAAACATTTGTCCAAATAATCTACTGGCAGTGGTCAGTCTTGTGACAACCACGCTTGTAGATAATATATATATGGGACAACCCGCTGACACGTGTGAATTACTGACACATGCGACGAGCAAGAGTTACATCCGATTAATATCAAAACAACCTGGCAGGAGAACATATCGTTGTAAACTAGCGTAGGACCTTTTAGGACCTTGGCCTACTTTTGTGTAAAATATAAATATGTGTCGTCTAACGACCACTAATAAACAAACTCCCAGCCCTGCTGAGTACAGCATTCGATGAGGACTTCTACGGCATACCATTCTTAGTTAAATCGATACAAACAAAAAAAAAAAAATATATATATATATATATATACCCTACAACGAGCGATTTCAAATACGAGAGTGAATACTTTAGGGTGAAGTTTTTTTCATATGATGAGCTTCATTTATTAATTATTATTGCATACCTGACGTGTGAAGTTCATGCAAAAGATGCATGAAAGACGAACTGGATGAATTGCTACAATCTATATTATCCACCTAAACAAAACTGTAAACACCGTTTTCTTCGGGAGGTCGTGTTCTGCGCAATGAGTTCCTACTTACAATTTTCAAGAGCTAACTTCTACGTTTGACTAACCAATGTTGCTAACGAATGTTTCGATTTTGGGTTTCTGCTTTCCTTGCCCACTGTACTCGGCAGCATCTCTCGCATTACACGAGTTTGTTAACAAAAAGTGTGGAATTTCTGCTGCTTTGTTTGCAGAATGCTTCGGCACTAGAAACGGTGGCGAAGGTTCGCCAAAGTTGATAACGGCCGCTTCGACTTCGGCCGCAGCGGCAGCAGCAACAACCGCAACGATCAGGAATGTCCGACGAAGCCTTTCGTTATCCTGGCTGAGTTCGTTGGCCTCCAACCCCACTCTCGGGGGATCGGCGACCACAAACCTCACTGACGCCGCCGTCGCCGCTGCCGTTGGAGTCAATCAGTCAGTGCGATCGCTGTCGTCTCCGCTCCCCACACCGACGTACACACCTCCGCCGCCCACATCGGCTCATTCTCAGAGCTTGTTGGCAATCATGCAGCCGGGCCACGGAGGGGGTAGCGGTTTTCCGATAGATGACGCGGATGCCATATCGCGGGCGATGGATCTATCCATCACCAACCACTTTAGTGCCAGTATGAAAAAACAAAAGCAGGAACAGCAGGAACAACAACAACAGGAGGAGCAGCAGGAACAAGAACAAGAACAGCAACAATCGCCTCGGCAACAATCGCCACAGCCTGTTTCTGGGTTGACGACGATGCCCGCCTCCGAAACGCCGACGACAGGCTCTACGACGGGCGGTACGCCAGCGCCCCCGTGCGAGTCCGGGGGTTCGGGGTCATCGATGAGTGGTGGCAGCAGCAACGGCGGGTCTGCGCCATCGACACCTTCGGCTACGCCGACACCGACGGCAGGCGGAGGAGGTATCAGCCTACCCTCGGGGGCAACGCTAACTGCTGACGGCGAGAAGAAATACAGTTGTGACTACTGTGACTACACGAGTAGCTGGCCCAGCCACCTCAGGTACGATGCAATCTGCCCGCAGTTTAACCCCATGTAGCGTTTTCGTTCCGCTTGTCCTCCGCTTGTGTCAAAGTCCGAAGGTCGCCGATCGCCTTTGAGCGTCGAGCGTCGAGTCCGGTGGCGTGGTGCATTCGCGAGCGCCTTGAGACCGGACGAGACACGCTGGTGCACGTGGGGTTCGATCCCGTGCACCTTTGCAGATTTATGTTTTTGGTGTTCGTCAATGCGAAAGCAATGCGAAAGTAAACCCGTGGACGTTGAAGGTTGGCTAAGAGCGAGCCCGAGAAAAAGTTAAGCTCCCATCAAACATACAATAGAGGCTCCTTAATGCCACGTTGTTTTACAGTGCAACCAGCAAAATACTTCTTCCAAATCCTGAAACGTCATGATCTGTTGTCGCCGCCTTTTGAAATATTCTTGTCGAAATCAGCGGCGGTTGATGAGGTTAGCGGAGATCAGGGTTTCCCCTCCCCCCGCTTCCTCTCTCCCTAAGTTATGGGGGAAATCTAACGAAACGCTAGCATTTTTGAAGCTGTGAAATATAAGCGTACCGTTTTGTTGATAATTGGTATCTTGCATTCCGACGTTTTAACTTATTTTTACGTTCTCTTTGATTACTGTTACAGGCTTCATCGCATGCGACACACCGGGGAAAAGCCATATGCATGCCGTGAGTGCAACTTTCAGACTGCATGGGTTGGCGATTTAAAACGACATCAGAGAGTTCACACAGGTGAAAGGCCGTACGCTTGCCAGTTCTGCGATTTTGCTACTGCTCAAAAGGGTAAGTAACACATATATATATATATATATATATATATATATATATATATATATATATATATAAAACTAAAACGTTATTACGTTAATTTCAAGTATATCACACACGAACCCCATCCCACTAGGGGGAGGGGGGCATAACATGCAACTCCCCTCTAAGCATTTTATAGAGACTAGTTAGTTATTTTTACTGTTACGTCTATATTTTTAACCAACTACAAAAAAAGCAATGACCAACTAATGGTCAGTTGTCAATGCCGTATATATATATATATATATATATATATATATATATATATATAAACTGACTAGGTAAGGTCAAAATTCGTTAGAAAGAAATATTTAGTCAGAAAGTAACTTGCATGCCGTTATGTTTTTAAGGGACCGAACATAATCCATTATCGACGGCAAATTTATTATATATATATATATATATATATACAGCAAAGCAGAAAATGCCCATATCTTATGCCCGTTATCATCACCTACAACTAACTTAAAATAATGATAACACAATTGTCTGTTCTTAATAACAAATTATACATCGTTTGTGAGTGTTAAGCGGAATTATCATTAGGTATAATCCAGTATAATCTTTAAATTATCTTTGGGAATAAGAACCATGCAAGAAATAAAAACATATCTAGAAAATTAGGCTTAACATTCGCAAGACGATGCGAGTGTTAAGATTATTTCGATGCTAGGCGGACGATAAAATGACTAATGGTCAAATATGCTCGCACTGATCATTTTAGATGAACAATATGCAAGTAATGACTTTCTTCTGCCCTCAGTCGGTTAATTGAAGTACCTTCTTCACTAGCTTCCTAGTGTCATCCAAGTATGTCTTTATTTTGTCGCGGCATAGCAAAGATATTAGCTGTGCGTATTTTCGAAGACTACTCTTATTGACTGAGTTTAGTCTCCTGCAGATGCCGTTCTTTTTCCAGAACATCAACTCGTTATTTGAGTAAACAACATCTTCAAACTTTGCCAAATTCTCTTCTATAGCAGGATTGTTATTTGCACATTACATATATATATATATATATATATATATATATATATATTCAGTTTTTCAAGTATTCCGTTTTTAGACGTCACCTGCTAGACAACGACCGACACAACGTATCGATCGCACAGGTGTATGTAGGTAAATGGCGGTGGCCGTGGCTTCGGCTTCGGTGTCGACAAAGAAATGATGCCTACGCTGAGAAATACGCAATACTAACGTAAGTAAGTGTCCGTGTGGTAATTGTGCACAGGCAATCTGAACACGCATATGCGACGCTATCACAGCAAGACCGGCAGTTCGTCGTCGCCGGCGAGTCCGGCCAGTCCCGCCGGGTCCCTCGTGCCGCATCCGGCGCTCACGGTAGGGTCTTCTCAGCTCGCTTTCGAACGCCGGCAACCTGCAGGCGGCTGTAGCGGCGGCGGCCGCTGCTGCCGCAACGGCTAACGTGGCCGATCATCCATCATCATCATCACCACAATCATCACGGGCTGGGGGGGGTTGGTGGTGGCGACTCGCCGTCACCATCGATCTTTCATCAGATGTCCACTCCACTGTTCCCGTTGGCAGCCGCGCTCACGCAGAATTCGCCGGCGGTGTTCGCGCCGAGATCGCCCCCTTCGGCGGGCGCTCGAGGCACGCAGTCGCCGAGGTAGCGGCGCGGGTGCCGGACGTCGACGACGAGAACTCACTACACTTGATCCATCCGCCTCACGCCCCCAGAAGCCACTCGACACAGAGGCGGGGGCAGAGGAAGGCGGGGGCGCAGGGAGGCGGATGCAGGTGGGGGGGGGGGGGGGGCGCGCGGCCAGAACGGCGAGCGTTCGAAGAAGCTGAGTGTTGGCATACAGGCTGGTTCCAGTACAGGTCAGACCGTGATGCAGATGCCATGATGCAGCTGTTGCTACTGCTGCAGTTGTTGTGATTGCCGGCAAGAAGAAGATATGCCGAAGGAAGCGGAGGAAAAAGAAGAAATAGAAGAAGAAGAAGAAGAGGAGGAACACAATTGTAAGAGACCGCAGAAGTTTCGACTCGATCCTGCATCTTAAGGGAGTTTTTAGCCGGGTTTACCGGGACAGCCAGGGTCGAAGACAAGGTGATCGTCAGTCATCTTGGGCTCGGCAGTTGTTTTCCTCTCCTATGTATACCTCGCTTTGCGCTTCTTCGTATCAATACCTAGGTTTTTCAGTTTCTGTTGTGTCTTCGAGTGTGCTAGAGGAACTTAGATTGCTCATCATCGTCTTCATCACCGTTTACGGACAGCGCTCATGGTTCAGCCTTTAGCCTCGGCTCCTAAAACCTGCGCTCCGCCGAAGAGTCGACAACGGCGGTACGAAACGACGTGTACTAGCTATGTGCAATTTTGACCCGAGCCTGACAAAGAATTCCTTTCAGTGTCCTCAGTTCTGCTAAGATTACTTTTTGTGTACGAATATATCGATGGTAACCGCAACAGTATCAGTACAAGCAAACAACGCGCGGACGACGATACAGGGATTGCAAGGCAATTATTTCAAGGGGAAGTTCTATACACAGTACAGTGGAGATTCTCACCGCGCAGTGCCAATATTTATATAGACTAACAAAATCGGCAAAACCGTACAACGAGAATATACACGGCTAAACACGATAAATGCAGAGGGATTTTTCAAACGACTGTGGCGGCCCAAATATGAAGGTAACAGTAGTAACGCAACGTATCATGATATTGCTTTTATATTTACAGAAAATAGTGAACACAGACCGATGTAGACTCATTAATGAATACAGTTAACGATTTAGTCGAAACCGAAAATTGGCTGCAGGCTATATATATATATATATATATATATATATATCGTCCAAAACGTATACAACACGAAAAAACACACTGGAACATACATCATGATTTGTATATTTTTAAGTTAATTTTGAACGACGTAATACATATATATGTGTGTCTGTACGAGAAATTCAGTCTGACAGAAGTGCAATTGGCACGTTTCGCTGGTGCGCCGGAAACACGCAATACGATGAATACCATTTAAAGCCCCGTCTCATTTGTAGAAGAGCAAGTGAGACTAGATATCCTTGAGAACCTAGCTGCTCCGTGTCCCCCTCACGCACCTCCCGTGGCATCTCCTATCGACTCCGATTCCATTGCTGATGGGCCTCCTCGTTAGCTCTACGGCCGTTCTCGAGCAACGTTTTAGCCCTCATGATGGCATCTTTACGTCGAGGTCTTTATTATATATCTTTGTATGGCGGTTGGTGTTTAATCCACCGATGTGTGCGCTGGTCATCTCCATATCAACTTTCATTATATTGAAAGCACTTAAAATTGTGTGTCTAACTGAACGTGTTCACCTTCAACTTAGAACAACCTTGGTCTGCAACATTCGGTAAGCGACTCTAAAATTGAGACCGAATTGGCGTAATTTTTAACATCGGCTAGAATTAAAAGAGCAAAGGCACGCGACCTAAAAATCTTGAATGTCTCCTCTTCGCCCCGATGAAGAACCCGCCCAAGTGCATCCGTCGTCGACCGTCCCTGTCTAAAAGCGCGTTGCGCATCTGACAGGGCCTGCTATGCGGCAATCTCAATATTGAGTCGGCCCACTATAATTTTTCCCACCAGCTTGTCAAGTGTGTCAAGCTGACAGATTGGGTGCAATGTCTTCTGTTCCCCACTTCCTTCAGGCTTAGGAATCAGAACCAGGTCAGCTTGTTCCTGTTGGGCAGTGAGGAGATTGTCATTTCCGCAGAATGTTTGTGATTTCCTCCACTAAATTCGAGAGTGCCGCTTCGCTAGTGTCCGTATTACTTCGGAATCTTGTCCGGTCTCGGGGCCTCTTTGTGCTTAGCCTATGCCTTGCGTTTTGAAGCTCCTCCAGCATAACCGGAGGAACATCCTCTCGGCAGACTTAGAATGCCTTTCGGGATCTCTCAGGTTGATGTTGCCCTTAACAGCTCGGTATACCGCTTAGAAGATGATCAGATCTCTTGTGGTCAGGTCTTATTTCTTACGTATAAATTACCGGTCCGTACAGCTTAACTCTTACGATCCGTAAAACCGATTTATGTCATACGTGCGAAGGGATGTATCGTTAGATAGATTCAGTCAATGAATCATCGGATCTAACTGATATATAGAGGGCGGACGCGGCTTTTAGTTTTAATTGGTTAGACAGAGCAGACAAGCCGTAAACACATCATTACCCACATAAAAAGTATACAATTAGCGGAATTCTGCGAGGATTAGCAGGCTATACTGGCAGTGAACTTAAACATAGTTGATACAAGACGTACCATGAGAGCGTGTGTTTTGCCGTCGTTGATCCGACGATGACCGGAGCTTTCATGACCGATCCAATACCACTGCCGAGCATCAACGCTGGCGCGGGGTTATACGCGAATGCTAGTGTTTATCGTTGCAGTGCTGCTATTTTTTTATAGACATCTTGGCTGTAGCCTTAGAACTGAGAAACTCTCGCTCGACGCCAGCTCTGTTGAGACGTCAAGACGCGTCAGTGACGCGTGATTGGGCTTCGGCGGCGATCTGTCGCTGACAGCGAACGGCATTAATGCTAATGATGGAGAGTCGGCCCGTCATACATGAACCTGTGCTGTGCAATACTGTGACATAGATTGTATATGTTGTCTTTTACCTATATATATCCATATTCCTCTGCGTATGTATATGCATGTGTACATATACATATTTTCACAGATATACATATTATCATAGCATACGTGTGTGAAATATATTTTTTTTTTTATCTCAATAGACAGGGAGAGACCAGCGTTTAAGTTCACAGCTTCCATTAGGCACGTAATCAAATAATGTCTCACTTTATTTAATCTCGAATGTGGGACATACTATTTGGGTCCCTGCGAACGTGTACATCGTTACGGGGGCATCAGTGTAGAAAGAACCCAGCCATCTCTGGAATACTTCCCGGACCGAGGCCGCATTGGCCCCGTTGCACATTCAGCAGTAGCAGCAAACTGCGAGAGGACCAGCCCGGCTCATCAAGGGTCTCGAAAACAAGTGGGTAAAGCTCGTACGGGTGCCCGATGTTCTGGAACTGATGACGCAACGTTGGCTGGAGACCTTGCCTTCCGCACCTTGCCTGATTCGGCGAGAGCTGAAGAATGACTGGTCCGGGCCGCGCAAGCGCTAACCACTGAAGGGGTTAATGAGTGGGGTAAGTGGCGCGTTTCAAACCAGCATGCAACCGCTCTCCAACGAAGTTAAGGTTAGACCGTCAGGTCTCTTCACGCCCTCTTAGTCAAATCCGACGGGTTCCAGGACGCACGCTAACCACTGGATCGTTAAGCTCTGCTGTAGGTATCATTCAAGGCCTGGTGCCTTGTTCGCCTGCTCGTGCTAACGATACAAGACAGCTCCTGGACCCGCCCGTTCGGACGTGGTGTCGGCAGACACGGTTTTGATCCTACAATAGGTCAGTCCCTAAACAATGTCCGACGGCGGTCCTCACCGACTCGTCACTTTAGAGTTTCGATCCGGGCACAGAATAGAGCGTGGAGCCATGCGCACGCCTCTGTGGAGAAGACGGCGCGGAACCCTACCGTGGTCCGTGGCGCATCCCGAATTGGCTAGCGCCCAGTTTCGGCGGCCTCGAGGCTCCACAGGGCAACTGCTCTTCGTCGGCTTGTTTCCAGTCGAGCTTCTCGATCTAAGAGCTACGGCAATCGCTACCGAATGGTTATGTTGCGTAAACCTATGGAGAAAGCCTGCCAGAGCACCAGGCAACCCTTAGGCCACCCCAAAGAACAAGGGTGGAGCTTGCTGGCGTACGTCTGCGAATAGGCTGAGGTTCAAGAACGCCTTTACTACAGCCAGCAAGCTGTCGGTAAATCGCTCAAGAAGTCCAAGAACGAGTAAACAGTCTGCACCTCTAAACAGGTGATTGAGACGTGGGACCGAAAATGAGGATCTCAGAAGAAAAAGGCCTCGGTGAGACTCTACCAAGCAAATGCGTGACATCGCATATTCTAGCTTGGCCTATGCCTACAACAAGTCCATTGTTTATCAGTTTAGTAGGCTTACATTACCGTAGTAATATTGAATGTCTTCTAGTGTTGTATTGCTTGTTTTACCAGTAAATGAACGATTGGTGCATTATGACAGTTAATAATAATATATGATTACTATTTCTATATTAACACTGTTATTTTAGTAACTGTGGTGATGATGACGGCGACGGCAATAATGACTATAAGTGCACATAATTGCAGATAACGTTTGTTAGCTACAACGACACTTGTTGATACGGTTTCAAATGATGGTGAATATATCTAGCCGTCTAATTAATTTTAATTGGGGAGGGGGCGGGGGGCTGGGATTGAAATTGTTGGTTATGATCACTAGGCGCTTGCTTAAGGTGTGACTAGGCCGGCCAGTGGTCTTGAGCTGACTGGCCTTAAGAGTTAGTTAGTAACTTCTTTTGCTGCATGGGCGTGCCTCAGGTGACAGCGTCTAGCCATGAAGTGAGTGTGATGAATGCTGACAGTGCAGCCTAACTCGATAGGATTAGTTAACCGCCAACGGCCTGTTTAGTCGTGGGCGAATTCGAAATCCGGCCAGTATTTCCTAGACGGCGTTGATGAGCTCGTCGTGAGTAATGACATGCACTGAATGGTGGTGACAGAAGGAGTTGTCTTTGAGGTCGGAGTACAGAGCAGCAGCTGCTGTGATGTTGTTACTGCCTCCTCGAGGGAGGCCACAGTACCTACCAGCTAGGGACTAACTCATTTTGGGGGTAGCCTCTGCTATCTGCGAGCGTAGTATGTGTGCCTTGTTGTGTAATGTACGTAGGGCATCTGTCTATCGCGTCTGCCTGTGTGAAGAAAGGCAGATAAAGGCAGTCGGAGAGAGAGAGAGAGAGGATTGAGAGGGCGAGAGAGAATGTGTGTGTTTGTGTTAGAGAGAAGGGAGGATAAGAGGATAGAGAGAGTTAGCGAAAGAGAGAGAGCAAAGCATAGTGAGAAGGAGAGACGAGGAGGCGATCATCAGGCGCTACATACGTAAGTGTACGCATGTTTATATTTAGTATATTTTATTATTATTGTTATTATTATTATTATTATTATTATTATTATTATTATTATTATTATTATTATTATATTTACTATATTTTTATATACGTGTGCACGTGCGTATGTAGGCGTGCAGGTGAATCCGCCAGAGATGTGGGCCATCTGTGATCGGTGTGCTAGGGTAGTATATGAGTTCTGGCCGCTCTTTGCTTGTCTCGTTTTGTTTGGCCTGAGTCAGAGTGGCAAAAGTCAGGGTGGCTGCTTGCGCAGCTCCGAGTGAGAGTAGTACAGATCAGAGCGTCAGTGAGGCAATACGAAACAGCGACCGTAGAAGAAGCCGCAACAGCAGCAAACGTCTCCACTTCTGTTCTGACTGTCTTAGTGTCTCAAAATATCTAAGCAGGACAGAACGCTGAGGTGAGCGGCAGCTGACGACGGCTCTTTTCTGACGGGTTGAATCGTTTTGTCTACAGCCAACTGCATCTTGTTAAGTGAGATTCTGGAGAAGGCGTGCTCAGCAGCAATTGCGGCCAATTCATGTAAGCAACGACCACAAAACGCAATCTTGGAAACAAGTGCCTATATATATATATATATATATATACGAGAAATGTGAAATAGTAGTTACACTGTGTTATAATCAGTCGTTCCCAACACAAGTGGTGCATGAAGACGAGTGCCTTTCAGGTATTATCTTTGCAGGAGAATTCACACATCGGAAAATGCCGTATACTAGTTAGAACTGTAGCCACACTGAAAGACGTTTGTTTTTTAATTTGTCCCATTTTTACAGCTTCCGTTGCTGCGGTCGCGTTAAAGCTCAGATATATATATATATATATATATATATATATGTATATATATATATACATATATATGTATATATATATATACATATAGCTTAGTAGGTAGGAAAAGTTAGTGATCCATCATCATATGCACCTGCAATCATTCCTTTTAAAGCTCTTCTGTAACCTCGCTCACCCAATCTACCGACGCGTTTTCCGTCTGGGCACAGTAGTAGTCATAGTAGTAGTAGCAGCTGCAGCAACCGCAGTTTGGTCGGACTGGGACTCTGGATGTTTTTTGATATGGGACATTTTCCAATATGGGTTGCCATCAATTGGCCAAAGCACGCAAGGGTAGACAAAGGTGGGATGCAATTTTACCAGTCAAGTGTATAATATACTACACGGTCGTGCGATAAAGTTACGTGTTGTCGGTGCGCCGGGTGTGCACGTGCGCATTGTCTGTGTAGGACTAAATCATGGTTGTACATAGTAGTAGTAGTATCTTCAACATCTCGAGTTATCTGGGGAAGGAGACGGCTGACCGGTCCATGGCGAGACGGTGGACAAAACAGCATATTTACTGGCAGAGGTATTTTTTGGTGACAAGTGCGAGAAACATTCTGAACGTAATGCATACATTATTGTTTTGCTGCTATAAATACTTTAATGCATTTCTCAATAGACTTAATATGAATGTCATTGTTTTAAATAATTTTATCTTAGTTATTACTTGTATTATTTAAAGTAAAAGACTTGCGTTTATTATGGGCGTGAGTACAGGACCGCGGTTTAATTACCTCCAGAGACTTTCATGAACGGGAACTCAATAGCTAGAATTAAAAACATTTTTTAAGGAGGTTGTTTTTAATTCTAGACTATCCTCCGTCCCCTATGGGCTTGGAACTTAACCTGAGGTATATCTTCAATGCACCGAGGGCCGGACATGATAAGATATCTAGGGTTTCCCTAACAGTCCTTGTGGCAGCATGGCCGCTGACTCTCAGCGGTATGGTTTATCATCTATTCTCAATGAGCATCGCTCAAAGAAAATTCGATCAACAACAGGGATCGAACCGGCGACACCCCGGTAGATGACAACCATGACTAGCGCACTAGTCCCCTAGACCATGCCGCCACCTTCCTCATAGCTCAATAACTCAATAGCTGGGATGCCGGAAGTGTGCGTATATATATATATATATATATATATTGGGTTGATCTATGAGTCCTTTCCGATTTTCACCCATTTTTGAAGACATATGTCTTTACAACGGAAAGCATTTATTTAATCCCGCTTCCCAAGTAATGGTCTGTATACTTTTAACACCATCCAAAGAATCGAATTCTTTGCTCATAAGGGATTTAAGGGACCGAAACAGATGGTAATCCAATAAAGTAAGGCCAGGACTATACGCATGATGTGGCACAATGTGCCATCCAAATTCCATTAACTTCTTGGTGCTGAGCGTGCGGTGTTGCGTTGACATGGTGGAAAATCACTCCTTGTCGGTTCGCTAACTCCGGCCGCTTCTGGTCAATTTCCGTCGCCGAATTGGTCAGCTGTTTACACTATTTGCTCGTACTGATCATTCCGTTCGGTTGTAACAGCTCATTAAATATGACCCCTTTGCATCCCATCAAACACTTAACATCACTTTTATTGTATGGGGTCCGGGCTTCGCAATTGCTTGGAACTCACTCCCTTTTTAAGCCACACCCTTCTGCGGACAACGTTCTTATAGAGTATTTAATTCTCATCACCTGTCAGCATGGTGTCAGCGGAAAAAGGTGCGATGTTCGTTTTTGTTTTAAGCTGATCGCACACTAATACGCGCTTTTCCAGTACGCGATTGCTGAACGCGTGCGGCGTACAACTTTCGGAACAGACTTATGGATCAATCAAATATATATATATATATAACTCTTGAAATGGTGCTCATATAAACAGGGTTTAAGAGAAGCCTATCGTAGGTTTGAAACGATTCAGAAAGTGAACTCAAAAGCCCAGCGGAGAGGAGTACAATAAAAACGAAACGCCCCAAAATGCGGCGTAATATGTTACTACAAGTATCTGTGACGGAAAATGTGCCATTTGTCAATGAGCCTAATAGAACATACTGTTTCCTTTCTTTATTTCTGGTTGTGCGGGTGGATTGCACACTTTAAATCTTCTATCAGACAGACAAACTGTTATTCGTTTTTTCGCCACAATCGCTGCCAGCAAAGTGTATCAGAGTAATGTTTCATCTTTCTCTTCTTCGCAATTTTTTCGTTTGGAAAGGGCAGCAATGATGACTGAATATTCGTCGTTTTAGACCATTCTTTTCCAAGGCAATTTGGTCACTGGCTAGATATAAATACATACATATATGACGTTGGATCACCTCTCAAACGAGCTTTCGCGAATACATTATCACTATTATTGCTTGTAGTTAAAGCAGTGTCATTATTTAAAAAGAAATGTATTTTGCTGTGGCAAAGTTGTTTTACATACCATTTGACCATACACATTCTCAAGTACAACCTTGACGCAGCGATATATGTGTTTAGTTCAGGCGTATGACGATATCGATTTGCTATATCAATACTTATTATCTAATTGTTGTTTTAGACACACACATTTTAGTGCTATTAAACCAATTCGTAGGCTTGTCATTGGCCTAAACTGAAATTGTACAAAAGCATTATATATATAAATATATATATATATATATATATATATATATATATATATATATATACATATAAATATATATATATATATATATATATACATATATATATATATATATATATATATACATATAAATATATATATATACATATATATATATATATATATATATATATATATATCATACATTTTGTCAATCATTGTGTCAAAGCATGCATACTTAAGTTTTGGAAGAGGGGGTATTAGAATAGAGAAAGCCGCCTACTGTTGCATTAGGCGAACAATAATAATAATAATAATAATAATAATAATATAAATTATATTAATAAAAGTAGATAGTCAATGCGGCTAGTTGGTGGTCGCCAGCCATCGAGGTTTAACGAGAGCAAATATGATCGTTTAGACATAGGGTGATCGCTCTATGTAGATATGATGATATTTGTATTGTATATACGGTTGTTACTGGTCATTTGTCGTCTTCACGTGTTTTGGGCGTACGTGCTGAATGCGAAAGTGGCATGCGCCTCTCGCGCCGCCGACTATGCTGTATAGGAGGATGTCTGCGATGATGATAAGATGACGAAGTGCAGGCCCGCTAACGACAGTCAATGAAAGACGAGAAATCGAAGTCAATGATGGAAACGAAGTCAAATTTATATCTTCTCCCCAATAATATACACATATATATATATATAAAAACATTTACCCAACACGACCCGCAGGCTCGACACACGACCTACACGTTGATAGAAAGGCTACGTGGCGATTCTAGTTAAGCTAGATTAACTAGCGGAAGCGACTATTTCGGTGGCAATAATTATGATAACAATGATGATGATGATGATGATGATGATAGTAAATACGATAATAATGATGATGATGGTGATAGTAAAGACGATATTAATGATGATGATGATAATAATAATAATAACGATGATCCGATATGGTGGTGATGGTTATGGTACCATCAATAAATAGAAGCTGTATGAAGAGCTAGATTGAGCGATTCGCGTAAGCGGTGGCTGAGGTTGTTGTGACACCTCAGGCGGAATGTAGACTTAAAGTACGACAATTAATAAAATGTATCAACATTATACTATTACTTATTTATGACGTAGCACCTCGTGTATTTATTGCGCAGCCAATACAATATATATATATATATATATATATATATATATATATATATATATATATATATATATACATATATATATATATATATATATATATATATATATATTATATATATATATATATATATACACGCTTTATTCAGGGTAGAAAGAAAAATATACCCTTGCATATTTGCATGTATGTCATGTGATCAACATGTAGTTATAATCTGCAAATAGTGCAGGGTGTTGGCGGCCCCTAACACTCATGAATATGCCTAGAGATCCTCCATGGGTATAGGTCGCTGATGTAGCGCTTCCGTGCGATGAACACAGGAACCATGTTGCTAGCCTGACGCGTTGTCGTTAGCCTTTCAACGATCATTTTGTTAAATAGACGCGGGTTCTGTCTCAGCTGTAGCAGCATTTTTTGATCAAGCTTCTTAATCGCGTCAATTGTGTGGGGAACGTCAACATAGCACCGGTCAACATAGCAGCGAAATGCGACCCGTTTTGTGAATTTCCGTTCCACTCGTTCCAGGCAAGCTTTTTCATTAATTAGACACGGAAACCACGCCGGTACTGCGTATGTCAGTAGTGGCAGTACATATGTAGTATACAATTGGACGTACAGCTCAGGAAAGCGTACAGCAAATGATCGGAAGATCCAATTTGCACGTTGAGAAGCCCTTGTGACAACATCAGTTACATGTTCGGAGTACCTTAATTTGTTGCTCGTGAAGACTCCGAAGTCTTTTACAACTTGAAGTTTGCACAATTCCGGACCCACAATCTTATAAGGGTGTCTTGCGCTCCAGGAAAGTTTTGTCTCAGAGAAACGCAGTGAGCCAGTTTAATAATGCGTTCTTCAATTCCGAAGTGGGGTAGAGTTTGAAGTAGTTTAGAGTGCGTGACTGTTTCGAACGCTGACTTGAAATCGAAATAGACAACGTCAAAGCAATCCGAGTCGTTGCACATTTTTGCCCAATCAATTTGGGTTTCCAGGAGCTGCAACGTCGTGCTTAAACCTTTGCGATAGGCAAACTGGGCTTCCGATATAAGACCTTGGTCGTTAGCGTTTGTATATATGGCTATCACCGTTAGCGAGACGGGACGTTTATTTGCAGCATCGGACTTATTGCTTTTATTTAAATATATATATATATATATATATATATATATATATATATATATATATATATATATATATATATATATATATATATATATATGTCTTATTGAAGGTGCAGGAAAAATCGTACGGAGCCAATTCCGGCGAACAGAAAGTTGCAAGAATACAGAAATCGAATTTTTCAACAAATAATCCGAAATCAGTAACATGTGTGTGTCTTGTCGTAATGGAGGGTACAAGAGCTATTTGTTTAGAGTTCAGGCTCCTTGTGTCGGAACTCTCATGCAGTCCTCTTAAAATCGTGCAATAGTATTTCTTATTGACCGTAAAACCAGCTTACAAGTCTTCACTTTTACGAGTGATCCATGAGATATCTTCAATTCTTAAGATATCTCACTGATAGTAAATCGGCGGTTAATGATAACAATATCACGAAGTTTTTCAACGTCTTCAATAACAGATATTGACGTCGGCAAAATTCAACGCACCAGAATTTTCCACGCGTACTCTTTATTTAAAGCGGCGTTTGAACATACCAAGTAGTGATAACCATGCACTGTAAACCTGGTGTATATGTGGCGACTGTCACATGCAGGACCAGATAAGACCAGACCAAATATGCAAAGGATTGAGTACGTTCAAACCCCCCTACTTCTCGTCTGGTTTCTTCGACTTTCGCTTCGTACTTCAAAATAAAGCTTTCATAGAGTACTGTACGCGGCATCTTCAGCTTTAGCAGCATTGTCTCAGTAGCTGTATCCGATTTCTGATCAGAGAACGCGATTTGCATCACGGGCTCCTCGACTTCTGGTGTGAGATATACAAAGCGGCTTCTTGCTCGCATAGAAAAACTACGTACTCTTTTTACATACGAGAATGGTAACACCTCTCAAACTGGCTAAACATCTTTAGCATGTGATGATTCCATACGCCAACAGCATACGCCAACAATCTCAGACATAAGTAGCCTAACTGCTAAGAGTCTAATTGCTAAGAGTCTTCGGACATTGAAGACTTCCCCGCCGAGACAGAAACCGTCCGTACTGTTTCGCTCATATGAACTGTAAACGTCCTTCTCGTGTAATGAACCCTAATGCCAATATACAGGGAAGAATTAACAATTTGCAACGGTTGGCCGCAGCGACGTGTAATATCTCTAGCAGCCAATCGATCTTCACGCATGACTTTTATGTCTGTAGCTTTTCTGATGCTTATCTTAAGTCTCTTCGAAAAAAGGAACGCCTCTGCCATAGAGGTAACACGCTTGACGGCTTGATGTGCAACCACGATATTGCCTACATACCTCACCACCACGGCTTTTTAGTACACCTGTCTGACGTAACCAGAAGAAGAGTAAACCAGATGCAGCTTAGTATGTCACCCCATCTGTGGCGGTAACACAACGTTGTTCGTTTTGAGGTAGCATCTTCTGTGGAGTCTCTCTAAAAATCTCCTCTGTAATCCTTCGATCCTATTTATTTACACAAACATGCATGGCATACGGGTAAACAGTATAAACGTTTGGATAACACAATCGATTTGTACAAGCAAATCCTATATACTGTAGGCTCTGTAGAGTGTCACTGGAGTACACTCTACAGTGCCTGAGTACGTAGAACCAACACAAACAAGATCTTGTGTGCGGTGTGAGCAATTCAACTGCAATATGTTTTCTCCGAGTAAGTCGCATCAGACAGGTGCGACATTTAATCGAGCTGAAATAAGTATGCACACTACTTCACCTCCTCTTGGGCTCCGATCCAGCTGGAAATAATGGAAATCGTTGTTGAAAAAGAGTTCAGCATCCGTGGCTGGTGCACCGTCGCACTTTTCGATCACGTTCTTTCCCAGGAAACGGCCAAGGAAAGACTTTATGATAGCTCAAGACGACCCAAAATTGGGACCTAGCACTATTTTCTCGTCCTCATCCTGCACAAATAGACACAGCAACGAGTTTGTGTTGTATTGTGATCGAAGTTTCCCTAGTGATAGTGCTGATTTCAGTTTAGGTGCACAAACACATTTATGAATGTCCAAAGCTGTGTGCAAGGCCTGGAGCGATCCTGGTATAATAAAGGGCAAAAGAGAGAAAGTTTCTTTCAACGCTGCAGTTTTTCCGATACACCCACACACCTTTGACATAAAGCTAGAAGCGTATGTGATCTTCTTAAATTTGATCTTACTTTGTATAGGCGCACGTAGAGAGCATGTTCCGCGCTCTTGTGTCGCTTGTAAGTTGGGATGTCATTGTCCTTTCCAAACGCTCTGTTAGGAGCTTCTGGGAAAAATTGTCGGCTTTTACTACTACAACTACGCATAGTGCAGCAAAATGGTCACTGAGATCTCAACACCGGGATGCAAGATATGTAGAGATGGGAGGAGGTTCTGCAGCGAAAGAGGGAGAGGTTTGACTTGAATATGAGTAGGACAGCAGCAAATGTGTCAAGTTTTCAGTAAACGCATCTCGTTTTTGTTATCAATCATATTTATTTCACTCAAATAGAGTATGTACAAAATAGTTCATGTTACTATTAAACATAAATACTTTTTGTCCTGCCGTTCCATCGAGAGAGGAAGTGTAAAGATCTTCGTTGCAGTGCCGGACAATCAAACGCGTGGTACTTAGCGCATTGCTGCGAACCGACAAATACACTGAGTACTATAGCCTTCATTAAACTCTCTACGGGAGCATACGAGGTGATGGAACCCGTGTACGATGTACCTGGTATATACATGCCTGTCATCGCAGGCCACCTCGGCCCACAACCAAGGAGACTTAAAGACGTCGAGCGTTCTTACCTCCGTCGCTGCCTCCGTGAATTTGCGTCGCCACTCTCCCAAGAAATGGTTAAGTGGCTCCGTCACCGGCATACGCAGCCTAAGCTGAAGCATCTCCACCATCGGCGCACAGACCGACAATACATACACGAAGCGGCTTCTCTCCTTGAAACGCATCTCGTTTTTGTTATGCTAGTGCTTAAAAAGTATCACAACCCAGTTTACACGTGCGAGCTGATCTCCTACTAGTCCTCCGTAACGTCATTGTTTGAGCATTCAAAGGTAATATATGGTTATTGTCGCTGGTTCGACGCTACACACCACGCAGGTGGGATCTATTGCTGGCACATAGTGCAGTCTGTGGCTACTAGTTCGAAACATACCTGCTCGTTTCAAAACTACCAGAGATGGGTATTCGTATAAATCACTGCGTTTTTCTGTGACCTCTAGGCGTCCTTCTGGCTTCAGTATAAGATGAGGCCAGACTTTGCTTGCATTAAAGTCGACTACTTCTCTCTATGCAGGTCACGTGCGTTTTAGCCAGGAAATGCCATGCAAATCCGGGCCAGAGATGGTGAAGAAGAATTTCGGTTAGGGGCAGTTCTGAGTCGCAGGGGAGTCGCTGCTAACGTTGTAAGTCCATCGTGCATTCCCCAAATCTTCCATGTACCAAAAATATCACGTTTTTCCTTTACAAACGTGAAGTTAAGTATATGCGTATACCTTCATTCTCCCTTGCATGGGTTTATAGGCATAGTCTGTCACTAGCTCCTTTATTATGTACTTTTGCACGCGACCTGCTTTAATCGATTACGATCTTGCAAACGAATGATGTCTATCACTTCAAGAATGGTTCTCGGCCGTTGGTGGTTATGGACGTGAAGGGCTGAGAAACCATGTAGCAGCAGTGAATATAGTCGTTAGTTTTTCCACCACAGAACTATTACCCCAAAGAAACTGCATTTGGCATTCTACCAACCAATCACCAGTTCTGTAGCCCAACATTTTTAGAAGAGAACAACAACTAACTGCGTCACAGCTATTAGACGACATGTCGCTTGACGACATTCGGTCAAACTAGCGTCTTTTCAGAGGCAGTTCACTTTCTTTTTAATAGGGCGTGCTCAATATGACCTGCTATACCTTAGATCAAAACACTGTCTGGTGTCAGGTGCTTTTTTGGGAATGCTTGCTAGAATACCCGTCGTCCATGACAGGCTGTACGTCTGGCCTGTTCAATCCACCGACACAATGAGGACCTTACTGCCTTTACTGGTAAGATATAGACTCACATAATTGACCACAAGCACCAACTCGTTTTGAGGATGTTTCTAATTGTGTATAATAACGATATTTTAATTAGAGAGTTTGGGCAAACTATCATAGTTATGCGTGCTTACTACTAGTAATCATCTATCTGTTCTGAGTCAATTTGCAACCATCTTAACATGACAACAATGCCGTGGTGTACGTAACACATAACTACAATTCATTTGTCCAAGTCCATAGCTGCGCCAAAAATTCCAAGCATGTTTTATTATGGGGGTAATGTGTAGAAACGTGTAGTAACTGTTTGACACAGCGTCCGACGTGTCGATCGCTATGTCGTACAGTTGCGCACGTCGGTTGCCGAGAAAATCGTGAAGCTCATGCTTGAGCACGTAAAAAAATACAAGACATTAACCGTGCCCTCGTAGAGAAGGTTTTGCGAGACGAGTAGGCGCGGACGTACAAACCAGATTACGCCAAAAAAACAAGCTCTTGGCGCGAGACTAACCCCACATTCGGGAAGTCGTGGGGTCAAGTTCTGGACCAGCCGCTTTTAGACAATGTGAATGCCGGAGTGAACTATAATCGGCCGTGATTGGATTGAAAAAGAGTACCACAGATGTTTAGGTTGAGTTTGAGGTGTGAACGTGTACTCCTTGTCTCCTCTCAGTTTCTAATGCTTATTCCATGAAATAGACAATACAGGCGCGTTTCGTCGACACACTGCGAGCGGTATTATTATTATTATTGTTTGTATTATTATTATTATTACTATCAAGGGATGCATGCTGGAACCCAGACTGGGACTCCATGACGACTAAAGGCCCGAAGATGCCATCGTTCCGCCATGGAAAAGGCAAATGCCTGGTTTGGGATGCGACAGTCTCCTGCACAACCGCACCGTCTTATTGTGCCACAGCGCCACCGAGGCGGAATGGGTGGCCGAACACGCCGAAAAAGAAAAGTGACAAGCAAACATCGGGGATATTGTTCGAGAGAGGGGTAAAGGCTTTTAGTTGGTAGAACACACAGCAAAGTCCGTAGGAGTAATACACTATTCGGCGCTATGTGTAATAGCAGCACGCCTTTCATCTTCCTACAAAGGCAAATGCACGGCAGAAGGTGCAACTAAGCTCGTTTGGCAATTAACACTTGTGACGTGCCGCATATTATATTTTCTCAGCAAGACATTAAACCACGCCACATTGGTAAGCAGGTACGATATTTAGTATTTACCACAGTAGCCCAATATTAAAAAATGCGCTGTTGATAGCAAAAAGCTGCGTTTTTATGCAGTATGATACGAGTGTTACTTTACTAACTATATATCATGGAGCAAGGTGTGCGTACCGCCCCAGACAGTAGCTAGCCAGTCCATATACGGCTCAAGTATTTAATATTTATTATTATCGATATGAAACATATTTCCATCAGCGGCTGGTTCATGGCTTGCAACATAAACTGGTAAATTTATCACTGACCATACTTGTGGTACTATCAAATATAAGTAAGACTGCATTCGAAATGATAATTTAGCCAATCTGAATGACTTAAAATACGGTAGTAGCTAAGGATAATTACGATCAAAGGATCTTCAATTGGACGGTTACGTCCTACAAGAAAAGGTTCAGACAAATTGTTGCAAATCATAAATTCAGAAAAAAAGAGGCTTGAGATTTTGTCTTTTCTCGCGTCAGCGACATCATGCTGGATATATTCGCTGCCTTTTCCGCTGCTATTTGGCACAAACAAAAACAATTTTACATGTGTCCAACGCTAACGAAAACTCTCTCACATGTGTCAAATACTGACGAAAACTATTTTAAGACGTAGCACTTAAAGTTACCGATTGGCCGCTAATCACCACCTTGCACCTTGGGCACAAATGTGAGGGATTGGTGACGACTTGAAGCTGCCGCTCAACCACGGCCAGAAACGTGGCGTAGTGTTTAAAAACAATAATCATTATTTATTTAATTACTTTTGTTAGATATATAGAGAGTTGGTGTAATTACATGGTCAGAGTCATTAGGCTAAAAGAGAGAAGGCACTTGGGGACAAACTACCCTATGGCAATGAGGGCAGAAGACCCCACAACGTGCACATACAATAATAGTGCTTAGATGTTTTTTTGACAAATGCTCACCCCACTATGCGGGGTACGAGACATAATGTCTAGGATGTAATGACAGCTGAATGAACTGATACTAGCAACGCAAGTCACTCTTTTTAATATAGCTGACTTAAATTCGTTTTTCAGATTATTGACCCGAGGCCTAATGCTCAACTGAGTTTTCATAAGGATACCCCTCCTTGACTCGAATGTACGATTTTTTGTAACTTAGGCCGGTAATGTGCTTTTGAACAAAGCAGTTTTTCAGCTTTTCTCATATATGCCTCAAACGCTGGAAGTGGTCCGTAATTAACTCTCATAAACCAAGGTAGCAGGATCTAAAAAAAATCCTATTTCAAAGACAGCCATCTAACTAACAATAAGAACATGAATAAGGTTTTAGCTTAGCGCAAATACCGTACCCTGGCATTAACTTATAGCATACTTGAGCCATGTTTATCGTACGAAAAAACACTTATGGTTACAAATAGATAGCACTTATTAACAACGGTACGTTACGTCTTTCAATTTAACTACAAATGTGCTCTACTTCTTCTTATCATAGTAAGTCGCCACTATTGCTCAGAGAATCTTCATGGAGATATGTCTAGCGTAAGTTACTGCAAGTACCTGCTCCATAATCATAATTAATTCCTTTACCATGCACAATGCAGGTGCGTGTGGATTCCAATAAACTAATAGAGTACGAGGTAGCTTATCTATCTAGAATAATATAGCACAGTGAAATGATAACAATACCCAACGTTTTATTTTAACAATAGTATAGGCGTACATGTAAAATAATCTTACTCAGACGCTAGGGGAAGTCGTGGTACGCGCCTAACCGACCAGCAGTCAAACGTTACCTAGGTGGCACTCATTCACAACTAAACACCATAACAACAAAATGGTACTCATAGAAAGCAACTTGCATACGAGAGCAGCACGGAGACGCAGAAACGTACCATTATTTCCATAGGATTAACCAACCCTCCTAGTTAGTCTCGTAATCGTCGCTTACAAACAATATTACGTCAAGGCGCCCTCGACATCTACCTTCGATTTCCCCTATTCTCCGTTGGTCGTTGTTGCCGCCCCGCAACTAATCATCGTCTTCGATAGTAATTGTTGTACTGGTTGACAGCCTTGGCGACGGTAACGACGGAGTCGTGCAGCGACGTCGAGTTCGGCCCGCCGAGGAACAGATGAAGCACCTTGGCGTTAACCGCCACGCCTGCGAGTTCCTCCGGACTCGATACGTCGATCTTGACCGGACTGAGGCTGCCCAGCCTTCGGCGAGGCCGAGCATCGGCGTCCTCGGAACGATCGGCTGTGGGGGTCTTGCGTCGAGTTCCCGACGTGTCGTCGGGCAGATCCTCACGCTCCAGCGACGGACGGCCATCGCCAACGGCATCGCCAGAGCTGAACTCTGTTGTCGTATTCATCAGGCCAAACAGCCAGCTGGTCGTCGTTCCACTCACCGTGGTGGTGGCGGCGGCGGTGGGCATCGCGGTTGTGTGACGAGACGGCCCCCTTCCTGACGAGACGTTAATGGCATTCTCCTCCGGATTGCCTCCGCTACCATCTCCGGTCGCCGGCGGATCTCCGAACACCTTCGGAATTCTCGAGCCCGGCCGACGCGGCCTTGAGCCGCTCGGTGGCGGCGGTGGCGGCAGCGGCAGTGACGGGGGCGCCGGCAGTTGGTCCGGTATGTCGAATCCATGACCATCATCATCATCATCACCATTCCCATCCTCTGTGGGCGTGGTGGTAAGTTCTGAAACGGAGGTTTCCGTTCGCATAATGACACGCACCTGGTCGCTAGCAATGGTCGGCGGTCGGTTAGTGGTCAACGCAGGCGGCGGTGGTGGTGGTGATGGTGGTGGTGGTAGTGGACTCTTGTTGCGTGCAGCAAGCAGAGGAATGGGCGGCAAGGACATTGTTCTGTGTGTGCCGCCAGCTTTGGCGTAGTAGACACGTGTGGGAGAAGGGGATGGTGGAATAGCTGGTGGCATGGCAACAGCAACAACAGCGACTCGCGATCGAGCCGGGTAAGTACGGGCTGGCACACGATAAGCATTAGCCTCTGCTTCGTCGTCATCATCATCATCATCATCATCATCATCACTATCATGCATTGTTGTGAGTGTCGGCATGCTGACGTTACGCTCACGTGAGGAAGGAGGTCGAGCTGTGACAGGCAACGGAAAGCGGCTACGCCCGCTGTCGGTATCGACGGCGGCTTCAACATTATCAACAGTGCGACTGTTGTACTCACTATCCTCGTTACGGTCGCTCGTGTGATTGTTATTACTACTACTACTACTACTACTACTATTATTATTGTTATTATTACGACTAATATTAATCGTTTTATTGCTGAGACCCTTATTGGCACTATAGTTGCGATTAACGTCAACTTTCGCATTCGCATCAATACTACTGCGGCTATTATTATTATTATGGTTATTATCATTATGAGAACGGTTATTATAGCCTCTATGAGTGACGGCGTTATTACTCTCCTCTTTCTCTGACGACGACGGAGACGACACATGAATCAAGCTCGCATTAGCAGCCGAGCCTGCCTTCGGGTGGGATGCGGTCAGTTGCGTAGCACGATTAGCAGTGGTCGCATGCGCATGTGGTCCTGTTGGTACGGTGAGGCATGCTGTTGTCATGGACACGTGTCTTGCAGACTTTGCTGTTTGGTCTGCGACTGCCCCCCTATCGCGGTATGGTAAACGCAACCCTGCTGTTGCTGGGCCTGTTCTAATTCTTCTCTTTCTTCTGTACGTCTTAGCATTGTATGATGTCCCTCTTACGGCAAATCTATCGGCGGTAGTCATACGAGTGGAGGAGCTAGGTGGCTGTGTTGTTGCCTTTGTGCTTGCCCATGCTGTCTTTAGGCGTTTTCTGCGGACGCGTCTACCTCTTAGCGTATTATTATTATTATTATTATTATTATTATAGTTCGTTATCGCTGCTGCATTCGCAGTTGTGCTTACTGGTGTTGTTGGCGTCGTTAACCGTCTACGACCATATGCCGTGAACTCAGCCATTAAATCGGCTTTTTCTGTTGTTTCTTCTGTGTCTTGTTTTGGAGCTCGCATTTCCGAGCAGGGACTAGGTTCTGGCGTCAGTGTTGTGGACTCGGATTGTGGTGTTTCCGTTCCACTTTCAGTGACTTTAGTTGTACCTCCTATTTGAACCGCTGGCGGCGGTGGCGAATCAAATGATGCATTAACTGTTCCTGTGTCCATGTGTTCCTCGTCTTCACCTAGACCTGGTTCGATTGGCTTTCGTTTTATGGCAATTCGGTCTACTTGTTTTTGCATCGGTGCTGTGTGCTGTGTCTCGACTTCTGCTGCTGCTGCTGCTGTTGCAAATGGTGTTATTGTTGTCTCTTTGGAGAAAAGCGGCATGCGATCTGTAGCGCTGCGAGAGTGGTTAGTTCGATCTCGAAGCTTGTCGGTGTCCACCAATGTCGTTATTTGCTCAGTAGTGGCCACCGCGGAAGTTGTTCCTGTATCTATTGAGGTCGAACCCTCCGTAACTGTCGTCGTTGTTGTTACTGCTGCTGCTGCTGTTGTTGTTGTGTCAGTAATTGCTTCTGGTATTGTTGTGGTTGTTGTTGCTGTATCTGTTGCTGTTTCTGTATCTGTTGTTGTTGCTGTTTCTGTATCTGTTGTTGTTGCTGTATCTGTTAATGTTGTTGTTGCTGCTGTATCTGTTGTGGTTGTCATTGGGGTTGTTATTGTCATATCTGTATCTGTTGTTTGTGCTGTTGACGATAGTGCTGTTGTCGTGGCCACCGTGGTGACCCCTTCGGCGGCAAGATCATACGCTTCGGGCAGCGTTACAGCATCAGAACTCTCAAACGATTCGATCATGTCGGTTGTTGTCGCTGCAACGGTTGTCGCGGTTTCTCCCACCGTCTGACCGAAGGTGGAAATTGTTGTATCTTCGGTCGCATGCTGTTCTTTGGCACTCAGAGTGGGCGGTGGTGCGGTCATGGATTCGTGCATCGTCATAGGTATTTTGGCGTCGGGCCTAGCAGTTAAGCGGGTGCCCACGGTGTGTGTCATTGTCGTGCTTGTTTGAGAGGTTGCATAGTCTTCCGTCGAGCTGTCGTCATCCGGGAAGAGATGCTTGCCGATACTACTAGTGTGCATGTGGGTTTTCGTTGTCATTTGAGAACGAGTAGCAGGGTCATTCGTGGACACAGGGTCATCATCGTCTCCTATGGCTGGAGACGTTTGTCTCTCGCTAGGTTGGGAAGTTGGCGGCAAAGTCGTTCTAGTGTCGGCGTCATGTTGAAGTGGCGTGCTTATGGTCGTCATTTCGGTTGTAGTCATGAAAGTTGTCGTTTCTGCTTCTGCTGTTGTTGTTTCTGCCGTTGTAGGTGCTAATGTGGGCAGTTCCGTTGTTGTTACTGTTGTTTGCATTGTTATTGAGGGTGGTGTACTTCTTAGTTCTGTTGTTGCAGTGGTTGTCGGTGTTGTTGGAGTATCTGTTATTGTTGTCGCGTCTGTTGTTGTTGTTAATGGTGGTGTAGTTGTTTCTATGGCTGTTGTTGTTGATGATGGTGGTGTGGTTGTTTGTATTGTTGTTGGGTCCGTCGCGGTTGTTGTTTCCATTGTTGTTTGTGCTGTCGCTGTTGTTGTTGCTGCTGCTGTTGTAGTTGTTGTAATTGCTGTAGTGGACGGCGGCTCTTGAGTCTGTGGCGTTGTTTCTGTGAATGGCACTGTAGCTGTCGAGGCTACAACTGGCACTTCGGTTGACTCTGTAATTGGTGTGGCGGTTGTTGTTGTTATTGTTGTTGCTGTTGTTGTTGTTGTTGTTGTTGTTGTTGTTGTTGCCAGTTCAGTAGTCGCCGGTAAGACTGTTGGTGTGGTCGAAGCGATGGTCGAAGCGTCAGTAGTGACGACCTCCGGCTCATCTGTGGTCATGTGGTCGGGGGGTGGCGTGTCCGACTCTGTAGCTGGCTCCGTTGTTGGCGTCAGCGTGCTCGTCATACCTTCAGTAGTCGTGGCGATGGTGGTCGGTGGCATTGAGGTTGTTTCTTCGGTCGTCGACGGATTCTCCGTCGTTTCGGACGCTTCGGTTGTGGTCGTTGTTGTTGTTTCGGACGCGTCGGTTGTCGTCGTTGTTTCGGTTGTTGTATCAATTGGCATTTCAGTGGCCTCGGTGGTCGACATCTCCGGCTGCTTCGTCGTGGGCATTGTCGACAACATTTCTGTCGTCGTTGTCGTAGCGGCTTCAGTTGTTGTGGTTGCTGCTTCTGTTGATGTCTCGGTGGTGGTAGCGGACGGCGTAGTGGGTTCGGTCATCGTTTCAGGAGTCAGTGGGGTCGTCATGAACTGACCGTCCTCGTTGGTCGTTGGCTCGCGAAATCGCGTTGACGACGATTCGGCGTCCGACGCTGTCGTCACTTCGTCATCGTCCGTCGTGCTGGCCGTTTCCATGGTTGTCGTTGTGGGTGTGTCGGTGGTTGTAGCCTCCTCCTCATCGTCCACGGTCGTTGTCGGCTCTGTCGTGGTCTCATTGTCCTCGTCCTCGGCGTCGTCGTCGTCGCCGATATTCGCCGTTTCGTCCTCTTCGGTCGTGGTCGTCGCCTCCGTGGTCGTCGTGGTCGTTGACGGCGGCGCCTCGGTCCAGATGCGAGGATTCATCTTGATCTTGAACATGGGCGAGTACCGAGGAGTGTCGGCCGGCCAACGGCGTTTGTGCGCCGCAAAGTGTATGGGAGAATCCTGCCAGTTGATTTGGGGGTCCCAACCGGTGCCATTCTTCGTGGCATCTCCCTCAGCGTCGGAACCCCTATGCCCGTTTTTTGAACCGTGCTCGTCAGTGTCTGCCTCGTCGTCGTGGTGGTGGTGATGGTGGTGGTCATCAATGTAGACACCGTCGCCCCATGTCGCCCTCGGCGGAGACCACGGCGATGCGGGCAGATAGTGGTATTCGTCGGGCTTCCAGCCTCCATGGGAGCTGCCCGATCGTTGCAAACCGTTTCGACGCGGCTTCAGTCTGATGCGATGCTGCACTTGTGTGCTAGCCGCAGTTTCGCCAGTGCGCCGTGTGACGCGTTTTTTCTTGTTGTTCCTGCTACTGCTGCTACTACTGCCGCCACCGTTGTCGCCGTCGTCGTTGTCACGCGAGCTCGACGAATTCTTGGTCTTGCTCTTTGAGCCGGTTGTCCGCGACCGGTTGCCCGAACCCCCCCTACTACCTCTACTCTTGCCGGAGGATGAACTGCGACCTCCACTCGAGGAGGAGGAGCCTTTTCGCTTCTCGACCTTGCTGCCACTGCTACTACGGGCACTCTTTTTCTTGCCGCTGTCTTCTTTCTTGGCAAGGTTGTCACTCTTCTTCTCGTTCTCGTCTTTGCACTCTTGACTGTCCTTCTGGTCATCAGCGGTGCAGTTCTTCTTTTCGGGCCACTCGGCATCGGGCCACCACGGCAGCTGTGGAATATCCTTGGGTCTCTCCCAGGGGAAGTGTTCCTCCGGCTCAGGTGGTGGTGGCCGCTCGAGAGGATCCTTGCTTCCCGAGATGATCTTGACGTTTGGCGAAATGTGAAAACGGAACTTCACGGGAGGCATTCGCAGTTTGACGTCGTTGATCTTGTACTGCGCCTCGGGCTTCCAGCCTGCGTCGTGGTGTTTTTCGCCGTCCCACGGATGATGGCCCGCGTCGTCTTTGTCGCTCCAGTGCGGGTCCGGCGGCGGCCTGTGGCTTTTGATTTTGATGTGACCCTGACGTCAAGTGGTGCAACACAGAAGTACGAGAGAAGCTGATGTTACAATCGACGAAATGTGCACATACTACAATAAAAATTGTTTGGTATTCAGAATGGCGAGAAACCGTGCACAATGCTCAATGATGATGCAGGCGGCAACAAGACAGATTCAAATTGCGTTTTAGTGTTGATTTGAGTGAAGGTGAACCGACATTCACTGCTGGGAGTGAAATGCAGCGGCAATTGCGCAAAACTGTGTCCCCCCAAAAAAACGTTTCCATGTGACGCGATGTAAAATCATAATGTCCACAATACAAATTTCATTTTTTACATAATTACATAATACATTTAATTCCATGGTTACACGGAAATGTGCTTTTGTTTTTTTACATACTCTATTATAGTTACAAATGATCAGACGCAATTTAATTTAGCAAGCATTTCCTTGATATGCATCTTTAGAATTGAAAAGTATACATATAATATATAGTATAAATATATATATATATATATATATATATATATACACACACTGTGCATACACCTCTTTTCTTTATTATGCTCTAGAATTAGTTATTGGGGGGAGCAATACGGTACTGTTCGAAATGCAATCCGACTTTAAATTGAGCTGTATTGCGTCGGCGCGAGTTTGCGCCGTCTACTCACGTCGTGTGCCGGGTTGAGAAGAGGCGCTTTGTACTCGTCGTGATGGCCGTGATGAGGGTCGTCGTCTTCGATCACCTCCTCCTCCTCCTCTTCGATAACGTGTTCCTCGTCGTCGTCGTGCTCCTCGACGTCGTGGGGGTGTCGGTGATAGTCGTGACGGTGGCCGGTCGGGGGGTGCCACCCGCCCCGACGTGTCTTCTTCCGGTTGAGCCGGTGATGCCGGCTTCGTCCGCTGCTGACGGTGCCGCCCCTATCGCGGGGTCGTCCCACAACTCTGGGGCTGTCTTCGCCTGGAGGCGTAAAAGGGCCGCTGCTGCTGCCGCTGCTGCGACCGCGCAGTGACGAACTCTTCGATGGCGATTCGGATTTGTGCGGTGAGGGCGGTAGGGGTGGTGGTGGTGGTGGTCGTGGGGGGCGCGGGTCTGCCGCCCTCGCCGAGGTAGCACCGGGGTCAGGCGGAGGCGCAAACGGCGACGCCTGTGAGCCTAACGGCTCATCGTAGGCGCGACGAGTCCGATGCCGGGCCGATCCGGCAGCGTCAGGAGCGCCAAACCGTCCACTAAGACCGCCGAGAGCGTTGCTGCTTGCACGAAGCGCGTCATTTGGGTGCCATAGCTGAGAGATAGGGTCGCCGCTAGAATTGATGACAGCACAGCAACAACAGTAACAGCAACAGCAGCAAAACCAACAATGAGAGGAGACATGGAACAATATTCGTCGCAGAAAAAGTAGCCGCAAATGTGCTCAATCGGAGCACAGTGTATATACATATATATATATATATATAAATATATATATACATCAAAATCTTATGATAATATATATTTAATTACAATAGGTTTGACGTTGTTCACCGTAACATGGCTGCACCCATTTTACACGTCAACGTTTAACGTAATAACAGTTAGGCTGAGTTAGTTATTTCACGAAAAGTGTCCCTACATACTAGTCCCTACATAAGTTCATCCCAAGCATCAAAAGAAGCTTCTCTCTGAATATGTTTTGCAACATATTGGTGTTAAAAATCCCACGCCAGCCGTAGATTAGATCTAGGTAGGTACGAGTAGAATATTATCAGACAAAACTAACTTTCTGTTTTCTGTCACGGCAGCATGCAAACATGCACAAAGGTAGAGGTGGAGACAAAGCTCAATCAAGAAGAATTGCAGGGACGCCTCTCTCAGAGCTTCCAACAAATGTATAGAGCTTGGCCGGAATTACGCCGAAATATATATATATATATATATATATATATATATATGTGTGTGTGTTTTCGGTCATTGTCGCTGGGTCGCTCTGGCACGACTTCCAAGGTAGGTGACGACGATACAAAAGCATAGGCGTGCTGCGTGGCCTCAACGACAATAACTTTTTAGTTCAACGAGATCCACGCAGCAGTTTAGAGCGCCGTTCAACAAACGATCCTGTCCCTGTGTACCATGGTGACGTGCATCGGAAAAGTCTCTTCTACTGCTTGTAGACGCTGTAATGATATTTGCGTCTGCTAAGTACTTTTGCAAAACACACAAAGTACGCCTACTAAATGTGAGGGTTGATTTCCCTGCGCGAGTGTTGCGAGTGCCACCTGCCGAACAAAAATGGAAGCTATATAGTCCTAATGTTTTGTCTCAATGCAGTACGGGTTTTGTTGTACTTATGTAAATTTGGTTGTGCTTCTGCTCTACCTTTCTACTTCTCTCTCTGCAATTAAACAGGATCGTATCACATGCCAGTTTTGCTATGAATTCAACTGAGAAGCGGCATATAGCACTTAAACGATTGAGCAGCTTTAATTTCTTTTTTTTTAACCCTAACTTCCATATTTTGACCTGACTTAGCACATCTAGCAGTATATCTTCTGCTAAAAAAACACAGATCCAGATAGAACTTCAAAAGTCATGTTTTCATTACATTTTCATTTTATATTATATATTCATTACAATTTTAATAATGAGAGAGAGAGAGAGAGATAAATAACTTTCAGAACTGCACCGAAGACGTAACATCGATTGCTATTGGTGCGGCTTCCTGTTGATATAGGGTAAGTAATGTTCAAAAGCGAAGGTTTGGATATGTCTAAAATATTTTAAGAAGTTAACATTCCTGACAACCATTTTTTTAGGTCAAGACACAATTTTATCATGTTTTCGACCCACGGGAGGCATCTTAGATCTTCGAGGTCCCCCGAGTAGACCACCTTCGCATTCACTCTTCGTAAGCCGATGTAGTCACTTTTGCGTTTATCACAATAATTATCATAGGAATGTATAATAGTGGCAACTCAGGACGTGGAGGTTCCATAAAGTGCATCTTAAGAAACTTCGTTGTCTCGTGCAATTTCTGCATTTCTGAACAACCGGATCGTCATCCAGGCCGTAGGCCTTAATCTTGTCGTATAGACCAGCGTGCACAAAAGCGTTGATCTAACTAACGAATCTTTCTTACAGGTTGCAAGAGGGGCTCACGCAATATACGCCAAGTAGGATCATTCACTATCAACATTTTGACTTCTTTCTGTCCGGACTCACATGAACACGTCAGTGGCTATGCTAAAGGGTCGATACGGTGATTGGTCTAAAGAGGCACGTAGCAATTTCTCTGAAGGGAGGAGGGTGGAGGGGTCAGCCTTTTATGCTAAAGGGTCGATACGGTGATTGGTTTAAAAAGGGACGTACCAATTTCTCTGGGGGGGGGGAATTAGCCTCCTTTTAGAAAAACAATCATGACTGTGTGGCTGCAAAAATATACGAGAGGGCAGTATGTAGGAGCAGCTTCTACAGAGGTACCCATTGGAATTCGAAAACCTACCCCGTTGGATCGAGAGCGCTTTGATGCGTGACGAGTCCTTACACGACTACAGGCGGTTTTATGAGAATGAAAGGACGATTTGCTCTACCTTTGTTCTCGTACCCGTAAGCTACATAGTAGTGTTATAAAGGCTACGAACATTGCCCATGCCAGGAGACAAAGAGAGCTGGCAATGAAAACGCCTTTCACAGTAGCAGAAGAAGTAAGCACCATCATAACAGACCTCAAGGATAGCAAAGTATGGGATGCACGAATAATGCACGAAACAAGCATATAAGCATTTTACACAGCCCCAGGCACATCGCGCTTCAGTAACTAGTAGAACTCGGTGTTCTGCTGAAGATATTTTATTTGATTAGAAAAGCACCACAGGTAAATTGCTACGTATAGACGATGGCATACTCGAGTGTGATACTCTTATACATATAACGTGTAACGTCCCTAAGGAAAGTAACATAAGTTCGCTGCTATTTTATATCCCAATCGCCGATCTTTCCTTGTTTTATAAACGAACATTATCCAGCAATCGGCATTATAATATATAATTAATATAAGTAGTATGCCTTGATTTCAGCTAGCACATTGCCCACGCTCCCCAGTCTTCAACTCTTATTTGTAAAGCAGATCTCCAATCAAAATGTATCAGGCGGATTTCTATTAGTAGCAATGTTGTATCAAATAAAACTGACACCAGTTGTTGACCTTCCCGGTGCAGCTGACAAACAAATGTACGACAAATTGCTGAAATCGAATCCCGTTTCTAAGTTTTTTAATGTGAGGCAAATTTATATTCGAGGTGGCCGATCTATTTTGGCGGTAGCGGTGTTAAGACATGACAGTAACCAGGCATAGTCAAAATGCTACTTAACTTAAATGCTTTTTTACTTCGCCATAAAGTGTCATTCACGCAAGTCACTAAAAAATTAAATTGCCGTGCAATGTCCTGGAAAATGTTTCGTTTGTTCCCCTTTAGCAAATGAGGATGCTATAAATTAAATTTAATAATAATCTCCTGACCAGCGTTACCAAGACCAAGGCAGCATTGAAATGAAGGACGTCTGGCAACAACATGTTGTTGCATTACTTGCTGTTTCTGCTTGGTAATGTGTCTTATATTACCAAAAAAAGCGGAAAAAAGTGACAATGCCAAGCATACCCTGCCTTTTTTACAGGGGCGAGGAACAAAAATGCATAACGCACCCCCTTTGGTCTGGGTAGTGTGGGACTATCAAACCCACTAAAAACCTGGTGACCCCCTAACCTACATCACCATGATACTTGTGGTATTACTTCAGTGCAATAACCTGCCTGGAGGAGCACTTTCTAACTCAAAAAGAATCTAGTTTAGTCGTTTTGCGGCGATTCCAATCTTCTTCTCGAGGACCACGGGAATATGCCAAGGGCTGGCGAACAGTCACACTATATTCTGTAGAACTATGCGGCCTACCTCATTTTCGATCACCTTCCTCCCGGCCGATGCGTATCGACGACAGTGTCGGTTTAAGTACATTGGGCATTTTAAACCGGTTTCAGCAGTAAAGGCCTGGTTGTTGTGATGTGAATTCCGGATACGCTATGTGGTTGTATAGCGGTGGTTTTAAGGACATGGCAGCGTAACTGACTGGTTGGTTTCGTGGGTGCTGCGTGAGGGTCGTTGTGGTAATGATAGTGTGTTGTGCCTAGGGTGAGTCGGTTGGCCTGTGAATTAACGGTGGCTAGGTGGGCACGCAGGGAGTCTTCATCTAGAATTAATTGCAGGAAATCAATAGCCCACAAATTCATATGATAGTGTCAGTCTATTCCCGCCTACACCAATAGAGTAGAGTGCACACTCTCTTGGCCGTCAATGGCGTTCCAATTTTTTAAAATGCATTAAGCATGCATTTCTACGACTTTTCATTCGCACATCCATTAATATTTGACCCTACAGGCTGTGATAGTGGCCGTATATATATATATATATATATATATATATATATATATATATATATATATATGAATATATATATAAATATATATATACCGATTTTATGCTGGAATTAGATTTTCTATATATTACAATGATATAAAAAGAGTAATTGGCTACACGCACGACAGGGGTTATAGGCTGACATATGATTATATTCTCAATGCGATATCACTCAGCCAAAACAACGCGACTATTTGCAAGAGTGGCTACTGCTTAAAACAGTGTTTAAAACTATCATGCGGACTCCCTTTGCGTCGTTATATTTTGTTCATCTCCCGTGACCTTGATTGGGTGTAGGCAAATAGAAACCGACCGAGACAAATCTTAAAAGTGCCACTCCCAGCGCAGGCGGCGCGTTAAGAAACCAAACCAAAGTTCGATTGCTGTGTGGCAACACTCCCTTCGGGACTGAAGCAGTTGGTCCCGGTTTATTTTCCTGTGCGAATGGGACCATCTGAAGTCATGCATATATATATATATATATATATATATATAACCCAGTGTTTACGCACTACGACGCAAAGATTATAACTTTGTTGCTATTGACTTTAATGGTTGATGGTAATGGTAATATTGACTAAATGGCCCCTTGATCGATTGCAACAGTTGCTTCCATTCAACCTATAGCGTTTTTCTCCAGAGAACACTTCTATTGAAGCAAAACATTGCACAAATCACTTTTTTCCTTATACAGCGGGTAATCAGAACGGTTGGCCCTATTTTTGGCTAATGGCAGTATCTGTTCCATATGTTGTTCATGTAATCTTTAGATTATAAATCTATTTTGCACGGTTTTCGTACGGTTGGAACACTAGGCACAAAAATTGAATGTAGTTGAAACATGGATCCGCAAGGCGTCTTTTTTTGGCTGGAGTCATTTCCAACTCGTCACCAAATTATCGGGCACATGAAAAAAATATTTTTTACGAAAAACAACAAAGCAGATATACAATGATTTACATCCACAATTGGGGGAAATGTTCATAATTATTCTATGCTTTGCAGATAGTGTTTCAACTATCTACCGCAGATAGTGTTTCAACTATTTGCTGTGGTACCGCTTACCAACGAAAAACCTACGAGAAAACTTCGAGTTGTTGAATTCCCTACTGTGCAACTAAATTCCTACAAATTTAACCGTTGATATTCTTGTAAAAAAAAACGTTTTTATTTTTATGAAGTGCTTTTTCTTGAAAGAATAATAATAGCAAGAGCGCTCGCTTTTTGCTTCAGTGGGTGACGATGATAATTTTTTGCTGAGTTCCTGGCGCATAACAGTTTTTAAATAGCTGCCGCAGCTGTGTTAGCAGCCTTTTTTCTGAAAGCAGTTGGACAATTTCCGACGAGCGGCGATCGCAAAAGATCGTAAACAGCATCGTTAAGCTAAATAAGTAAAATGCCATCAATAAGAAAAACTACTGAAAATGGATTAGATGAGGCGAACCATGTCACGAACTGGTTATTCGTTTAGGAGTTTGACTGCACACACGCGGTTTGTATGTGCGTGGGCGTTCAGCTCATACTTATTTCGTTCTCCGTGAGGGACTAATGCAATGAGAGGTGATTTTTTGGTGGCCGCCACGCATTCACGTTTTGTCGGGCTTTGAATAATACCAAGCACTATTCTTGCCCACCCTAAATATTTGTTGTTCTGCTAACTATCAATCTGCGGAACGGTACCACCCGTGGAATATAACTGCGTAACTAGCCGGCTTACAGAATATAGAGATGAACTCCTACGACTTATCTTGCAAGTGCCCTATATATATATATATATAAAAATGATATTCCGCATAGATAGACTTTATGTGTCACGGTCTAAACTTTCTGAAAGAAGCGTTGTGGCGGAGTATCTCCCTAACTAGACAGGGTGCGACTGCTTCAAGCGATGACGCAATCTTTTTTGTGGTCGGTAGGTTGGTTTGCTGAGAATGACACCTTGAGGCCTTGAATAGCGGATGACCGCATGCGTGATGATGCGGCGGTAGAAGTATTTCACTCACAGAGTAGCAACTGCAACTCCATCACTTTCTTAGTGCCACCGCTACAGGTCACCGTAGTACTAGCCTTCGTAACCCTGCATTGACTAGTGAATTTGAGCTGTCATTTTACCACGTGTAGGCGCTGCAGTTGAATAGCCGCGAGCCGCATTTACGTACCCATATACATACAACGTGGTTCAACGACACTCCAATTAAAGCTCTAACGGATGGAAATCGCGTTCCACGTGTCTGGTCTGCCTGCAAGATTGCCTCATGGAGACAAACTCGAATTCGACTCTCAAGAAGGCAAAGACCCTTACATACCTTGTGCTGTGGTGTAAAGTACAAAGCCAGAAAGACATATATTCACGGCATGTACCTGGAAGTAGGAGTTGCACGCTGCGTTCATTTTACCAATATTAAGCTCGCAGCGGGAAGGACGAGTTTATCTGGACATAGAAGCCCCAGCGTAAAATCAATAGTTGACTAGTTTGTGTCAGAAACACTCTTACAATTTCAGTGGCCAGAATATTATCAATGCATGTAAAGGTACTATTAATTGTCATAATGACAGTACCAATGACAAAACTTTAATACAGGAACAAGAAATCAGTCATTAATTGACTATACTTTAGATCTCATTCGTTGATTATATGTTTATGGAATATAAAAAAGATACTATAAAAAAACTGGCTCGAGTACTCATGTGTTAACCTCTAGAGGAGAGAAGTGACCGCCAATCGCAGTACAGAGGCTGTATACTTTCGAGTGTATATATTTGCAAGTACTCATGAATAAAGCTATGTGTATCATTCATTCATTCAATGCAGAATTTCATCGAGTTTATAGTAAGACAAGTATGATCTGCTGCATTACAGATAAACGTGTATGTATATATGTATATATATATATATATATATATATATATATATATATATATATATATATATATATATACCGGCGATTTGCTATTCAATTAGAGGGCGTTGGCTTTAGCCTCCTTAGAACATTCTACAGCCAGAACGGTCCGAGAAGCCTACGATCGTTAGCCTTACGGAAAACAATAATAGTATAGGCTAATGCGCGTGGTATATTGCAGACGGCTCTATGTGCGGATATGGCAAGCATACTAGTCTCTAACATTCGGCTACCTACGTGGCCGGGACATGATAAGTAGATGTACAGAATTCAAATCCTGTATAGCGTTACATACAAAAAGAACCAGATAGCAGCAGCCTTTGTTTCGTTGTATTGACCCTTGTGTGAGGATGAGCAACACAGTGACCAGCATGTAAGGCCGATCGCATTTCGCACGTTACGAAGATACGTGATCCATCACATACATGAATGACTCCTATAATTTAGCACTATATTTTGTCTCGAATTAATTGAAGGGAATAATTGCCCAGCCTGTTAAAGTTTCGAGCTGCAAATTGTGTGTTCTGTAGACGTCTCCTTGCGTGCGTGTGAGCGTATATGTGGATGCTTATTTGTAAACGTTTACTAAGAGTTACTTACCGACTTAGGTCTGCATAGTGTTGATGATGAGCGGAGACTCCGTGAAGCTGGCCAGGTTTCGGCAGCACCTGAAGCCGTGACTCCTGAAGCCGAAGTTCTCGCCTCTGTAGCGGAGCTGATCGATGTGCAGTAAATGATGAGGTGGATGACGATGGTAATGTGAGTGCGGGCGATCGGCGGACCGGTTTCCGCCGATGGTGGTGAAATGGTGACGATTCGGCGTTTGCATGGCCGAGAGGCCGAAGTGCCGATCCAGCCCATACGAGCACGAGCAGACAGACCGATAAATACTACAGAAGAGCGCTCCAGAATAGGCAGAGATTGTCCCAAAGGTCAGGGGCCGAAAACATGAGCGCAATCAATACACATTAATAGAAAAAAAAAACAAAGAGAAAGAGACAGAGAAAATAGCGCCAGCAAGTTAGTTTTGGAACAAGTTAAACATGAGGGCAAATGTCGCCCTGCCGCTGCCTTGTACTGGTCAAGCATTACATGATATCGTGTTAGTCAGCCAATCATGGAAGCCAGATGTGTGTCACGCCCCATGGATTATTAAGAAACTGATACTAGCAACACTAGCGACAGTTATGGCGATGGCAACCATTGCAAGGGTGAGTTTAGTATTGGTTAGTAATACATTGCCTTATTAATACACACTTAATAATAGTTTTTTCGGTGCACAGCGTAAGTACATAAACTGTATATGCAGCAATACTCGTCTGGGTGAATTTGAATACTTTAAATAAATATTGTTATATACTCAAATAAGTATTTACATATAAATACGTTTTCATAAATACAAATTTCATTTACTTGCTAGCCCACTGAGTAATTACACTAGCTACTGTAAAAACGCTTTGTTAATTTCATCTCAATAAGCTATATTTAACTCACATTAATCGATACACACATGCACATCAAAGCGGAAAATTGGTTTAAAAAATTTTCGACGAATATTTCTTTTCATACGTCGTACTTGAAGAATATGTACTACAGTTCGAAATGCACTAGAGTGGAGAGACTCCTTAACTTTCTTTTGATCCTAGTGGTGTAATTTTAGACATTTATAGCCGTCTGGCAATCTCTTTCCCTTTGTTTAAAATCATGTTTATGCAGTTCCCGATCGGTTGCGGGGATTGGAACATAACTGGTTTTTAGCGGGTTGAAGCCTCACACTACCGGCTCACACATGCAGACGAGTTCTCTGTGGTGGCGCCCGCGTGAGCGTACCGCAATTTTCAGTTAATCTTCTAAAAAAATTTTAAAAGCTATCTGGAACGCAGCAAAAGCTTAACGAGCCCGATTGTTCATTAAATAACAGTATATATATCCGCGCGACCTTTATGTAAAACAATATAACAAAAGGGAGCAAAAAACATTGGTGAGCCTGTTGTGCTACACTATATTGATGCGTTTTTATATATATATATATATATATATATATATATATAATATTAAAAAATAAAATATATATATATATAATCTTTAAAAAAAATTATATATTTATATATATATACGGATTTCTACATACTGCGTACTAACGTGACTAAAAACGCAACGATTTTTAACAGTAAAACCTAGATAGCAACATGACCATCTATTTTAAGGTTATGATTGTATCGTACACCCGGCCTTAGAGTACCATCCTTATGTCGGGTGGCATCGTCGTGAAGACAAACGAGCGCTATACTGATAATGCCTCGCCTTTTCGTTTAGATCGCACGGTGTGACAAAACGCGTTAGCACTGACTGTGCAACTCCGTGACAAGACATTTTGCCACGGGGCAAATGATGAGTACCAGACAAAGACCTTGCTTAACCGAAAACGCGGGCGACAGGATTCTATGACGATGAAATTCAAACGCTGGTCGTACGATCCGAGAAATGCTTTATTATAAGTGAACATTTTGTTGAAAAGTAGATTGATGTGCAGTGCTTTATGTCAAAATAAAGGCAAACAAATGTGTATATAATTTATATTGAGCGACAGTTAATTTAAGCTTTAAAACGCGTTATATATATATATATATATATATATATATATATATATATATATATATATATATATATATATTAGAGCATTATATACAGTCCAATGGCAAGTTAAGCCGACCACGACAAAAATGCAGCGGATATCGTTCCGGCTCCAGTGTGACTGTGGCAAGTATCGCAGCCGTAAATGCCGACGTGTGTTCTATCTCTCTCTCTCCCTCTCTCTCTCTCTCTTGTTTTCTCGTTGCCCACTTCTCAGGTTCTCTGTCATCAGCGGAAGCCAACTGTGAATGTTTACAGTTGATGTCCTGTCTAGACGGTCGGGTGGCGGATGCGAAAACCCGCCTATAAACGGAAAATGAGGGCGACCGACTACCATACTACTACTTCAACTACGAAAACGGGATGAAACGATGCCTCAGTTCCGCTGTTTTCAGCCGCCAAAGTGGCGGCGGAAAAAAAAACATCGAAGCCTTGCGCATTGCAACTCTGCCCAAGCGTTTCAATAAATCAGGCGGGCTCAACTACGTTGAGTCAGTCGTCAGTCATCAGTCAGAGACGAAAATCTTCTTCTTTTTGTTTAGATGAAGAAAAGCAAGCAATTACCTACCGAAGGCAAAAACATAGGCGGTTCTAGATGAATGATGGCTGTTTGCACTTGTTTCCCCTCCTTCTTCCAGTATGGCCACCGCCAGCAGAGGCGAGGTACCATTACGGCTGTTACTTCTGCTCCAAGTATAGCTCCTTATTGACTTCATAGAGCCCGTCGCTTGGCGTTGTGTTTTTGTCTCAGTTTGACTGTTTTTGTTTGATTCGTTTGATTTTCTTGCTCACATCCGACGAACGTATCGGCACCTGTCTCTAGCGAAGATTGAGGTTCGCTTGGAGGCAGGGGCCAGCAGGGATGTGACCTTGGGGGGCTGTTGGCTCGGAGACGAGGGACTATGTCTGTTGTGAACGCCGACAGACCGTAGAGCGGAGACAGTTTGAATTGCGCTCATCTCAAAAATCAGGTTGGGCGCCGCCTGATTAGAGTTCATTCGTGAGCACGGCTTCGATGAGAGTCCCCGGATAGTTGTTTCCGTTTGGCTGACTGAACGATTGGCATCGTGTGGCAGACTCACAGTACTTTATGCTTGTTGACAGCCCAAGACAGACACAAGTAAAATATAGAAATAACACCAAATAGAGAGACAAGCTCAATAGTGAGAGAAAGGCATGGAGGAAAAGGAAAAATGAGCAGCTGAGAAGACGCTGCAATATAAACCATACAAAGACCATTATGGCAGCGGGCACGAGAAGGAAAACGAAGAGATACGAAAGTATGGATACCGAAATACCTTCTTGCTTCTCCCATTGCCCCACACACACATATTTACACAGAAATAGGGAAAGCCTCTCATACCGAAAAAAAAACGACAACAATGGCGTCATCAAGAAAAACAAGAACGCCATCAATAACAACAGCAACATAAGCAATACCAATAATAACAGGGACAATATCAACATTAACACCAGCAGAAACCATAAGAACACGAAGAACATCAACAACAATATTAAACTAACCCATGCCAATGAGCATTGACAGTTATGTCCAACCAAACAACAGAAGATACAAAGGCTCTGGTGGTAACCAGATGTTGTCGCATTATTATAGGCGTTTTATTTTTGGGCACTGTCGTGCTCATCTTTCTTTCTCTCTCTATATATCTCTCAGTAGATGTCTTAATTTAATTACCGATCGCGGTTGACTCTATGGCAGCGTAAGAATGGAAGCACGAGGCTGTATGAGGCGTGACAAGAATAGGGGTAACATCAGCAGTAAGTGGGGGCAGAGCGGTAACAGTGGCGGCGAAACAGTGAAGCAACATTACGTAACGTAACGTCACCTTTTTCTACGTAATGCCTTTTGTCTTCTCCTTCACTTTCGTCTTTTTCTTCTTCTTCGTCATCATCATCATCTTCTCCTCCATTCTCTCCATTCCTCTTGATCTCCGGTCGGATGGCGACGGTGTTGGCAGCTATCGGCGGGCCTTCGCCCCACACACCACACAGCGCCCGCACCCAATTTGCCACCACGAGCGGCGTCGGAACGACGGAACCGGTGATATCTATATACACAGCACCATAGATATATAAATGTTAACCTATGCGCATATATATATATATATATATATATATATATATATATATATATATATATAATATATATATATATATATATATATATATATAAATATATATATATATATATATATATATATATATATATATAAATATATATATATATATATACATACATACATACATACAAATACATGCAACTGTAAATTTAGTCGTTAATGGCACCTCAGAGGCGCTTACATCCCACATCGCCGGCGTCGTTGGTATTGGGAATCATCATCAAAAAGAACAACAACACGAGCAAACCTAAATATTAATCTGCAAACCTAAATATAAACCTAAATAAAACTATTATCTTTACTATGACCGCTGCAATATTCCACTACTACTACTACTGCCGCTAATACTACTAACTACTGCTACTAGTACTGTTAGTGTCAAAACTAGCAAGTAAAGGTAGGCAGATGTTGTCACCTCTTTATAGGCGTCTTATTCTTGGGCACTGACGTGTTTACATCTCTTTCTTTCTCTCCGACTCTTTCATTTCTTTCATTAGTTGTCGTTAACTTATATCAGCTGTTCACTAGCTGATATAAGTTAATGTTAGACACTCGGCTGAGCAACATGCGGCGGCCAGTAGCGGTAAGTAAAAGCCAGCACACAGTTTCTATGGCTGCCGTAACCACCATAGACCATTGCGCCTGGCCCTGTAGCAATATGTCCAACAAGCGGTCCCCACTAAATAGGTGCGCCATTTAAAACTTGAAAGCTTTTGGCAAAATCGCTTCTTAGGTAACCTACCGTTTATATGTATGGGTGTTTATTGAAATATTCGTATATTAAAACGACTCCTCACGTCGGAGGCGAGCATGGCTCAGCCAATGACTCCAGTTTCCTTCTCCCAGCGCTCCAAGGGTCTTTTGGCTCGTTTAATGTGTACACGCTGGATTCGTCCCATAAACCTAGTGCTTACACCAGCTGGTCTTCTGTGAGAAGGTCGTGCGCAACAATATATATATATATATATATATATATATATATATATATAAATCAAGGGAATGCTAATTAAGTTAAATCTATTCTGATTATTTGTAATAAAAGTTAAAAAAAATAAATATTGTAAACATTACAATTTTACATAGCTTAAGCGTAGCGATATTTTGAACGTTGAATCTGGCTTAAACGTTCATACCTCCACAATTGTAATAACTAAATGAAAAATAAAAATAATATTTTTTTTTCTGGAAACAGGGGTTTATTATTCTCAATAATAATAATAATAATAATAATAATAAATGTTGCCGTTTTTCCTAAGTGCGTGGATGTTTACCAAAAATTGCATAGAAGCCTATATTCAAAGTTGCTAGCAGGATAGTACATTGAGTGGTTTTCATTCGGTCGCGAACTACGAAAGTGACGACACAAACAAATTCAAGCGGTAGTCGTCTACTACCTGACATTCAATTGACACTATTAACATTCAACGCGTCTTTATACTAATAATCCGTAGAGGGTAGCCGAATAGAAGAAAATACTTGCCAATGGAACGGGGTGGATCTGAAATATTTTGTTTAATAGTGTCACTGAAGTCACGACTTGGTGTTATACTGATGTGAATGGAAAGTCAGAACATCATTGACATTAAGTAGACAATTAGCTTGGATGTGTTTGTTGTAACTTGTTTGTTGCGTTTGAGGATTTCTTGGAAAAACTGGTCCGAATTCGAAATTCAGAAAAGCCATGCAGATTTTTAAGTGTGCAGGTACATTCGCTTCATGCAGCCCACGAGGTTGTAAACTGGGCTAACGTTTTTCCTCAACTAGGCTGCAGGCAACATCTTGTCAAAGATCATTTGCATACTAGAAGAATATAAGAAGGTGCAGTTGTTGCGCTGGAATTGAGTCTTCCGGGATTCCAGGTGTCACCAACAGGCGCCGGCCCTCTTCTACTCTTTGTCTCATCGACAATTGCGTGCAATTCTTTTTGCCGGCTAGCATTAGTAGCATTGTAATGATGCATGCGTATTTATTTTGCAATGTGTGGTTGCGTATGCGCAAGACAGTATTTGCATAGACAAAGACAGTTACACTGTCTTGCATTGTCTGAGCGTACGTCACATGCCTGCTCATTAGCCCGCCCTTTGTTCACCGTCAAACGTCATAAAGCCAATTTTCCTAGCCGCCTCGTTCAGCGCCCTCATTACGACGGTAGCGTTTCTCTCTCAAGCGTCAAGCAAAAACCTCTGCCTCAAAGACGCTTTGCGACCTGCATAAGTTCGTTTAAGATAAGGGATCCTGCCAATTCTTTTAGCGCAAGATACATTTCTTGAAGATTTACACGATTGCAAAGCGTTGCTTAATCCGCTGCTGACGCGTCATGGCGTAACTTTACGAATGAAAGCGTATTCTTCACTAGTTTGCTAGATAACTAACTTTGTACATGCGCGTATTAACTCCACCCTCTACCTGTATGATGTAAATAAGGGTGCACTTGATTCTAATTCAATATTCCTCAAGATTAACTATGTAACTTCTGATGTTTATATATATATATATATATATACATATCATTTGCATATTTATAAATAATACTACATATATATGTATATATATATATAACAGGTCATCGTCCTTTTTCAAACAACGTCCGGATCTTGACATACAACGTGGAAACGCTGCCTCCGTTCGGGGCACACTTCTGAAGTGGTTTTGGCCTGGCCTCATCGAAACGAACACGTGAGAGTCACAATACGCGCCCACTAGGCACATTGGCTTAGCTAATCCATTGTAATCCATTGTAATGTAGCATATACATAATGTGTTAGACAGAAAACAAGAGCTTTAAAAACAAAAAATATATATATATATATATACATACATTTATACATATATATATATATATATATATATATATATATATATATATATATATATATATATATATTCTTTATAAATATACATATATATACATACATATATGCATATACATAGTATTCTTTATAAATATACCTAGGTAATAAGATCTTTACAACAACGAGCTGCACCTTTGTCTTGCCAACTTCGATGTTGGGCAAACCACGGGACAATCTGCGGCCTAGTTCCTATCGCACTTCGCTTGACATCTCTTACATATACACCCTTCGTAAGGCTAAGGAAACCTTTAATCACATACAGATGTGGTTGCCGTTGCAAAATGCACATTCTTTCTCCCTGTTTTCGCCCTCGTATTGTAAAGACCCGAAAAAGTATTTTTGGGTAAATTCTACTGTCTTATATATTGTATATCTCAAACGCCTTTGTTCTGCTTAGGAGGCACCGCGTCTAAAAATTCTGTTTTAACAGATTATTCACCTCCAAAACTCTATAATTCGGATTCTGCAAGTATTAGACAATCTACACGCATAAAAAAAGCTCATCTGCACACAGAATGTACACACAAAAAAGATGGCTCATTACGCCCGATCGCCTGTTCCTTAGTCGTTTGCCGATTGGCGGCCAAAATACACTGTTACGATAATAGGGATGCTATTTTAGCAACTCTTGATCAACACCAGCTAGGATTCGCCACCCCTAGGAGTACAGATAGAGTAGAAGTCCACTGCGTCCGTGCATTTTTGCAATCGTACAAAATGCCGACAGTGATGGTCAAACTGAACTTCCGAAACGCTTTCGATAGCGTCCGGAGGGACCATTTGCCATTCAAGTCGTGGGCACCATTACTGTTTCACCAGAAGGAACCTGGCATATGGTCCAGAACCATCCCATTTAGTCATGCCCCATAACGCAATGCTATCGCAGACAGGTCTTCAGCAGAGTGATTCCCTGGGGATCGATCCGAAATCGAGTGGCAAGCAAGGTGAGCGTCTTACTGCCTGAATTTAGGATTGATCGCTAATGGGTACAACTTAAATGCATGAGATCATGTTTGCCTTGCAGCGGCGGGTCTCTCATGTAGAAACTACAACGTATGTTGGTCTCTGCTGAAGAAAATTGGTTTTGTTTTTTGGCGCAATTGGGCTACGTTTCTGCTCAAATCAAAGACATCTCAATCGTATCTGATTGAGTAACCAGTTCAACATTTTAGGTTTCAGCCGCCGAATTAAATGGCCGATTCGTAGACATGGTATAAGTAAGGCAAATAAATCCGACACACTTGAAAAAAAACACTATATCAACCGAGTAGTGTGCTCTCTGGATAACACTTGCATTATCTAATGAGCAACAGACACAAATGGGCTCTCTCTGTAAGCGCATGATATGACGACCCACGACGATTAACCTTGATGCTAGATTGTTGTGTTATAATTTTTTCCTTGAAAGCTTTTGCCACCGATCTTAGCGCTGACGCCGGAATGCGTTGTTTCGAAAATATGCGAAAGATCTTCGTTCTAAGCGTTGGCTTGGCCTGTCTTTTCTTTTTGTCGTCTTCGCCGTCCTGTGAGTTTTGCCACCAGCAACAAAATTACTGTAACGAAATTTCGTTAAACGACTGATTGCAGCAATATCTCAGCTGGCGCGTCACCCGGAAGTTGCGCTGCTGGCTCGCGTCAAAAGCGTGCAACATAGCCAGACGGTTATATAAGCGCTATCGGGTAGTCCGAACGCGATTAACTCAATTGCAGCGTCATTTTCGTTTTCGCTGTTATCAGCTAGCGCGTTGGTTAGTTACGTAATTAGAGAGTTAATTAGAGAGTAACTAATGAATAACTCTGTTACTGGCGCGAGAGCCGATTCAGCCACTCACAACAAAAGTCCCAGCTTTTCGCACGTCCCACGTCGGCTGTTGTCTGCTAGCATCAAATAGTTTACAAACATCGAAAACAGACAGGGAAATATGATAAGAATAACTATTATTGTCTGAGTCGTCTGCGGCCAGCATTGTTACCGGCGGGAGAAGCAACGCCGTATTCGGCAGCCAAAGCAAGGCCAGCCGCATAACAAGCTGTAACGATAAATCGTAAACATATCACTATAAATCAATTGTAAAAACATTCAATGTAGCGCCAACAACAACAACAACAACAACAGTAACAACAACAACACCAGGAACAATACCAAATTAGCAACAACGCTCGTAACATTGAAAATACACCGTCAAGATCAATACTTGCAGCTGTTGTTGTTGTTGTTGTTGTTGTTGTTGTTGGCATTGTTGTAGTAAGAAACAATATTAATAGTGCAGGAAGAAAAGCAACAACGACAAGCAACGTAACAACAACAAGGTTAATAAAAACAGCGGGATGAAAGACCGAGTTCGTACTAATAACAACAGCGACAACAACGGCAACAACAACAACGACGACAACAACGACAAAACCAGCTAATCTCACATCCACAACATTTACAAAGGTTGCCATTGCCATGAGATCGAACGGTACCAAAACATAATTCGATCATTCGTATAACGATCGGATGAGGTCACTGGCAAGGACAAAAAAATAGAGGTGAACATCAGAGCAAGGTGTTTTCTACTCTCTGCACGGTCTGCCACTCGCCACACGCGTGCAAGAATGCGTTCGCAAGTATCCGTGCACAAACCGCCCGAATAAAGCGGCAATTGGCGATAAGAGCAGCAACGCATGGCTAGAAGGAACCATTACGTAAGGAACTAGCTTGCGCGCTTTTAATAATCGCAGCAAGATCAAGAACACGAACGACCACAAAGCGAAACGATGGAATGGCCAAGTCAAACAGTAATGGTTTTGCGTGTAACAACAACGATAACAACAACAGTAAGAGCAACAACAACAGCAATAACAACAACAACAACAACAAAGCCGACGTCGGCGACGATGAGCACTGGATGTGGCTGAACAAAGGTATGACGAGGTCAAAGTTCTACGCGAACCGACATTTGCATTGACTAGATGCTTGCCATTGTTGTTGTTTTTATTATTATTATTATTATTATTATTATTATTATTATTATTATTATTATAGCATGCTATGTGAGCTAGAGGACCCTGTGGGGTGTCCGTTTCATACCTGCTCTGCGATCAAACAAATCGACAAAAATGCTGTTTTTTTGTGTTTGCTTGCTTGTCTAATATCTGTAGGTGTTACAGGAGTCATACACTGGGAATAGTTAGCTATTGAATACCCACGCCAAATTGCTATGGGTTATCCGCACTTGGGATTGTCGAAGAGAGCATTCGACTTGACACTATTCGTAAAACAACGACTGCCATCGCTACCATAACTAGGTCGGCCATTATAAGCCTCTGCTGGGCTAATTGTAATCTAATTAGAGCCAAAGTAACACGCACAGGCAACATAGGAAAAAGAACCTCTATAGCTGGCAAGCGCATTTGCCTATTATTCGCCTATTATTCGATGAAATGCGCAATTGGGTGTGCGGTCCGTTAGAAGTCTGCGCATTCGCGCGGACTTAGTTAGAGGTCGGTAAATGGGTAAATATCAACTGTTGGATGTTCTTTTCACCAATAGAGGTACTCTCCAAGTGGTCCGAATCCTGAGGATCTCTTAAGTGCCCGCCAGATTTGCGCTGCGGGTAGAGCGTCTCCTTCGTTGCGACTCCATTTGAATATGTTCCCTAAAAGTCTCTACTTCCAGGAGCGTGTTTTCTATTGCAGTATCCGTGACTCAGCAAGTGTATTGCCACCGGCCGTAAAACCGATTTTCCTCTCTTATAATTTATATTTCTGGAGCTGGGCCAATTTCTCCCTCTCAGCCAAAGTTTCCTTCAACATTGGAATATTAGCGTTAACTCAAATGTGCGCTTTATTGCGCTAACACCGGGTGTCCCTTTTGTGCGGTGACACTGAGCTATTCTTTGTGCTTTAATTGCTTATCTTACCGATTTTATTTACCAGGTCGGTCCGACCACACATATTAATTTTCACAAGTTTCGCTATATGACACGTAGATTTCTCCTTTAAAAGCCAAGTGATCGCCGCAAAAAATGTTCGTCTCCTAAGTATTTTGTCCTCGTTCACCGTTCCATGTTAACAAAAGTCTCATTTTGCTTCTCCCAGCGTTAGCTACCTCTTGATACTCCAAGTTTAAGGATGAGAGCATCTGATCGGTAATTGAGAAGAGATCGTCTGATCTAAGGTCTATGTTTCAATCATCATCTACAATCATATGTTCTAGTCCTTCCGTTCTTCCGTGTGGTTTATCTCCTGTATTTGTTGGTTGTAACTGGGTAGGTAAACGTTAGCTGCAGCGCAAAGTTCTAGCCCCATAATTCTTAATTTCAAAAAATGTACAGATGTAAGTTTTTTAGTCTGCTTCAACGACGAGTGTTGCTCCGCCATACTGTGAAATACCAAACTGTTGGAGTTTACATACAAATCTAATATTTATAGCTACAGATGCATGTATTACGTTTTAGATGACGTACACCCGCGACCTTATCCTAGTAGCCATGGCAAGCCAGTTGTTACTTGCCTCATTTAACTCTCCATAGGGAGGTCTATGGATAGCAGGATGCCGATATATATATATATATATATATATATATATATATATATATATATATATATAATCGTAAACACGTCATGCGTACGTTCCCGTCAAGTTCAACGCTGTTCCCACACGTTTATTGCCACTGTGTTTGTGTACACTGCCAGCACACAGCCAGGTCAATAACACAACGAGCAGAATGATTGTATTACAAACCATTCGTAAGTTGCCGATACATAGGCAACCTGCCCTTTAAGCAAGATTAAGTCTTTGCCCTATATATATATATATATATATATATATATGTATATACATATATATACATTTATACAGTGTGATAACACTGAAATTCGGGTATTAGCCCTACTATTGGGAAATCTCTGCACACGCGTAATCACAAATTTCAGTCGATCGGGGAAGTCACAAGCCTGCTCGCACCGCACGAGTATCGGATGCGTTATCTAAAATGCCACTAACTATTCTTTCTTCCTATGAGATCGGAGACGTCGCGTGAGTTTTCTATTAGCAACACGACTCGCTTATGGAATTTATCATTTTCTTCTCAAAACTCGCCTATGCATGTTATGTGCGCCAATGTGCACACCTGCGAACGAAACCTACAGTACTTCCTTCTCCTCTCAGTCCGAATACGTTTTTTCTTCTCTTTAGAAAACGTATTGTTAGGACCGACTCTTTGAGGCAGCTATCTAGAAGTGGAGTGTGACTAGGGCAATTTAGTCAGCGACGGGAATTACGAAGTTACTAAAACTAACACTTCGTGTTCACAATTTTCGCATCAAATACAGAAAAACGAGTTTTTGTTCACAAATTTAAGTAAGGAATCAATAGGCGTTCTTAGCTGTTAACAGCAATAATAATAATAATAATAATAAATATATTGCTATTCGTCTTTTTGAAAAAAAAAAATAATTTTCTAAAATATTTAAAAAAAATTACTTTAATTTCGTCGATGTATGCGTTTTTGGTGTTGATGTTGTTGTGGTTGCTGTTGGTGTTGTTGTTGTTCATATTGCTGTTGTTGTTGTTCTTGTATTAGCTCTTGTCGCTGGTGTTCTTGTTGTTGCTGTTGTTGTTATCGGCGTTGCTGATTCCGTTACACATACGTTGCAGTAACGAAGACTAGCCGCAGCGGTAACACATGTTGTTGTTGTTTTTGTTGTTGTTGTTGTGGTCGTCATCGTCGTTGTTGTTGTTGTTGTTGTGGTCGTCATCGTCGTTGTTGTTGTCGTTGTGGTTGTTGTTGTCGTTGTCATACGTTCATTACAGTACTGTACCTAAAAGCGGTAGTGATAGTAGATTGTGGAAGTTGGTGTCGTCGTCGTTGCTGTCTTTGCTGCTGCTGCTGTTGTTGTTGTTGTTGTTGTCGTTACTGACTGTATAGGAGTTGTTATCGTCCACGTTGCTGCTCGTCTGATCGGTTATGTTCGCATTACGTAACGGCCATTTCTAATGCCACCGACGTGTTCCTTGTATCAACACACACGCACACACAGACACACACATATATATATATATATATATATATATATATATATATGTGTGTATATTCAGCCGGACGATTGGCATAGTCCGTTGCTCCTTTCACGTATGTTTCTCCTCTCAATTTTTCTCTTTATCTATCGTTGTTTTGTTCTCTCTTTCCACACGCTCACATAGACACCTATATATATATATATATATATATATATATACACATATATATATATACACATATATATATATATATATATATATATATATATATACATACATATACATATATTTGCTTGAATGTACACAACTTTGTGATGCGTGTTGGCGGCAGTGGTTTTGTGCCTGGCGAGCCGCCGGCGTGGATCGCGTCGCATCGCATTTATTATGGCCAGCTCGGATGGAAACGGTATCGGCGTTGCGTGAAACCGCTCGTGGATATTGCCCCCAGCTGTGGTCGCACGATGCGGCCTGTGGTGGTGCGGCCGCCAGCACAACCAGCAGCAGCAACAGCGACGCTGTGGGCCGCTTCACCACTGGCCGAAGACCCGCACAGGCATTGCCGGGGCTACGTGAGCGCCGCCGGTCAGTCCACCCGAACAACCTCCCTAACTAATAATGACCTCACTAAGTGAACAGCCATTACTGCGTAATCGTAGTTATGGTTGTTCACTTCGACTACGGATATAACTCATTATATCACTATGACTTTTGTTGTTGTTGCTGTTGTTGTACAACCATGTTCATCGGAACTATATATACTTTCGGGGCTGACTCTCAGCCAAGATTTATTGTCCATGGGACTGCTTTGCGCACTGCTTCACAGACGGGCTCGAACCCGCGCACCTATGTGTCTCCCCAGGTCGCGAGGCGCTGGCGCATGCCACCACGCCACCGGGACAGACATGTTTTTGTAGGAACTACGTTCATTTTTCTTCACTGAAACTGGAGCTTCTTCTATGCGCTCCGTGTATTGTCGTTCTATTTTAATGTTGGTCTTCAGCCGCCGTTCCATCTCAATCTTGACTCGTCCTCTATTTTTAAGGCAAATTTTTTTCATTTTGTTTCCATTTACCAGTCTGATCTGGCTTTGCTCCTATTTGCGCTCATCTTTGAGCAGAGCGGTGACTAATGATGTCAGCAAGAGTTGCCGGTGACTCCTGTGTTACGTCTTTAAATGCTGGACAAGATAAACTTGTGTGGGTCACGTCATCTTCTTCTCATGTGTCTCACATGACACACTTCGCGTCCGGAGCCTTGTTTACACTCTGAAGGTATTTTTGGAAGCACGCGTGCCCCGAACGCCAAGTATGTCATGTGCGACGCCGGCAAGAAGGATGACATGGCGGGCATAATTTTCCACTGCCTAGCGTTTGACTTCGTTCCATAGAACTCATCGGCAACGACGTCAGTCGGACGTCATGACGGTGCACTTCGCTAGCGAGGCGAGAAGTCTTCTCTTGATTTTAGATGCTCACCCTGTTTAGCTCTAGTGTCGCATGTCTCCGAGCCCCTTTCGGCGCGTGAGAAAATAGCGCCCCATTTTTTTCGGGCGCTAGCTCGAGGCCGTGTCCAACCATTCAGCCGTTCACCATATCAAGAGCTGCTCGTGCTCTTCTTTGTAGCGTGTCTACTTCACGCGCTGTGACCAAGATGGCTAAGTTGTTTCGTTAAACGATCGCCTAAACGCCCTCCTGTCTGCAATTCCAGTTCTTTGTCGTATGCCATGTTCTAGAGCAGAGGTCCTAGTATAGACTCCTGTGGGACGCTGGCACTCATGACGAATTCTGTGATTGTTCCGCTTCTGAGGTAAGAGGTCATTCCATCCGGATCTGGTGCTTTGTCAGATCCGCTTTAAAGTCCTTTTCCACTAAGATCGCTTTGGACCGTCCCTCGCGTCCTCCTATTTCTTGCGAGAGGTCGTCTAGATACTTGGTAAACTTGCGAAATTGACATGATGTATCTGCTGAACATGGTCGGCCCTCTAACAGTTCTACCCAAGCGGTGCAACCTTCCCCTAATCGTTGTGTTTTGGAACGTTGCGCTGTGTCGTCATGTTTGTTGTTGAGACATTATTTGCTTTGCTAGAGAGTCACCTTCTGTTGGGTGAGAATGATAAATAAAATTGAAATCGATTTGTTTTTGACATTCTTGCCCTTTATAGGAGCGAAACCTTTGTCCTGTTCATCGCTCGCGATGCCAGCCTGGAGCGCGTCGTTCCCTGTTGTAGTGTCGTGTACCCGGGCCTTGTGACGGAGCAGAATTCTTTGTTTTTATCCTTATTTCTCGCCTCACTTTTGCAATCCCTCATACCATTTTTACGACCTCTATTAACATGCCGAGAGCAGCCAAAACAAATGTACAAGCGCCAATGTAAATTACAAAGACATAATGTCAATATGTGCCAATGTAAAATACAAATGTAATATACCAACTCAATATGAGTAAAATAAATGTGGTGATGATTACTGCTTCTACTGCTACTAATACTACAAACGGTAAATGATGACAAATAAATAGATGAAAGAAACTGCGTTATGAGGATCGAAATCACACGCAGCTCATTTTAGGAATTGCGGAATCCTTCCATACTAATGCTCTAAAGAGCCAACACCTCACACCCACTGGATAATGTGCGTGACTAGGTGGCCCACCTCATAAGCCTTCTGTTAAGGGTCACCTTAAATTTAATTTTTTTAAGAAGGCTGTTTCTAATTCTGGACCATCCTTCGCGCCTGCAGGCTTGGAACTCACCGTGGGGTATATCTTCAATGCACCGAGGGCCGGACATGTTGAAATATCTAGGGTTTTCCCGACAGTTCTCATGGCAGCAGGGTGGCTGAGTTTTCACTCAACAACTCAAGAAATGGGTTATCATGTATTCTTAATTGGCATTGCCCCAAAAAAAATCGATCAGCAACAGAGATTCAACCGGCAACACCCCGGCAGATGACAACCATGATCAACGCATGAGCCTTCAGACCAGTAGTGGCCGCAAGAAAGTTAACGTGGATTTGCAACATAAATCCGCCAGGTATATGGCTTTACTAATCCTACGATATATATATATATATATATATATATATAAATAAATCATAACTCTATAGCGACTAGCTTCTGCGTACCCCTTTGTCTGGTTAACATCGAAAAGTGTTTTCCCAGCTTTAGACATGCCTAATATAAAAACCAAAGAAGATATAAAAAGGGGGAGGGCCGAGAGAGCAAGACGCTTTACGCTTTCTATATTAGGGCGGTGGTGGAAGTCACCCGGCGAGTACAGGATCCTGCCGAAGACTACTAAAATTTCAGTTTAAATAGAGTTAAAGCGACAATGACTTAAATAGCAACTCCGTGGTCTGTAGAGCCTCTTGCATCGTATGGCCAAAATATTAAGAAAACCGATTATCGAAATTGTGTGCCCGTTTTTGACGAACCCGTACAACAGCACCTACAACAAGCCCACTCAGTAGTGAAAGTTTCTCTGCTTTTTGACTTGAGAAATTATTATTATTATTATTGCTCGACGTTTTAAAGTCCGGAGAACAATGACCTACTGATCAATAATTTCGTTTTGTAGAACGAAACCTCTCAATGAGTGTCTGACTTTTATGATGAGATATATATTTAAAGATTCGCACACAAGCTAAACGTATGCTGCGATGCGACTAGCATCACTTACTCTGCGTGAACACTGAGTTTGTCGATACTGCTCGCTGCAATGGATTAGATATCATAGAGTCAACTGTGCGGCGTGTACAAGGTGCTACTCCACTATGTCTCCCTTTGGATGATTACCTGACAACAATCGAATACATGTTTATGTAACATGCTAAAATGTCGGGATACATTCATTCAAACTTTAATATTTAGTTACGATTTATTAAATTATGATTAAAACAATGTCAGTTAAAAGCTTAGGAAATATCTGATTGAGTTCGGAGCACATCTCTGCAGACTCTGCAGGGAGAACATTTAACCCGCTGGTCGGTGCAGCACATGCTTGTGTATGAACCGAAGTGGGATTTATGAGATTTTGCTTCGTTATTAAAATAAGCATCTAATTTGCTTTGATAAAATTATATGTCGAATGGACCGTATATCATCTTTCCTGTGAATGTCTATCACCGTGGATAGACTCACAGATATGCAAGGGATACCAATACGACGCCTTCTAATAGCCCGAGAGAACCTGTTACGGCCCTATTCCAGCGGCGACATCACTGGTCAGGTCAAAAGTCGTATTGTATCGCAGAACATGTATATATATATATATATATATATATATATATATATATATATATATATATATATATATATATATATATATACACACTGAAAGCATGAAACGAACAGTAGGCTAAGAAGATATACCCGGTCATTCGATCTAGGCCACCAAGCCCGAGATACGACTATCAATCCAACTGCCTCTCGTAATTTATGGCACAGGTACTCACCGCAGACACGGCACCTCTCAGTGATACATACGGCGTATGCGAAACGCAACCTACCGTAAGGTCCTGCTATGTAACAGTGGTGAGAACCATAACGCAGGACACAGTTTCGAGACATGTACGGCATTTGATAGCCAGCGTCAGCTATTAACTGGTCAGCTGAGGTTATGATGCTTGCGCACCAGAAAGCGAGTAATGGGGATTCCTCTAGAAGAGCTATTAATGTGACAAGCGGTACAAAGTTTTACTGGTAGTATTTTGGCCAAAAAAATAGTGCTTTAAGAGCTATGTTCTTCATCTTGTGCCGGTAACGAAATCTAGTCGGCGACGAGGATTGCTGAAGCAACGTTGTCCGTCGATCCGTGCCAGCCTTTTGGCGTTCCCACAAAGACGCCTACAAAAATAGGGGTGTAATGAGACTTGGGTGCAAAAATGCATTCTGCGTGTATAAACAGAAGACATTCTAATAACGACAGAAAGCTAAGCCAGACAGACTTAGCCATGAGGTCTCTGTCGTTCAAAATATATAGACATGCATTTGTACAAAAACAGAAATTATGTTTGTTTGCCACGGCCGGAGAGCGCTACTTTTACGTATGGTTAAACATTGCCCCATATAAAATGGTTTTCAAAGTTTTAGCAATGAATGTTTATATACGATTCATCGCGACTATCTCATTGTAACTAGCAAAGGTACCAATTAGACACTTTTACTTGTAACGTGCACACGTCTTGTAAAGTCTACCTGATAACGTTTGCATGCACTACTATACGTGGCAGGTCAAACACAACTCCCAGTGTGTTGATTGCCAGTGCACGTAAAACTGACTACAGTCAACTAAAGTCTTCTTTTTCGCGTTTGTACTACTATTCTAGTAGAATGATTTGTCATGCCTTATTACGATATTTTTTAATCTCACTTAATATCACTTATATATATATATATATTTTACGCGACAAAATTTAGGGTGAAATTGACATTATGCACAGTCAATTTCATCCTAAATTTTGTCACGTAAAATAACGACACGTAGTTTACGTTGTGGCCAACAGGGCGACGCTAAATTAATTTATTAATGAAGAACAGTGCAGCGTATCATTGCAACATTGTCCGCCACCGACGACTCCGTGACGGTGGCGGTGTCAGCACTTGTCAAGCTGAATTGACACACCGCCGATCGCCGATGTCATCACAAAAACATCACTACCACTATTGTGGCGACGATGAAGACGAATGAGTGTGAATTTGTGTCGTTTTCTCACTGACGCCGCTAATCGGACAGGGTCGTACGAATCGTACCGAAGACATCTGAAGTCTGCCGCCAACCAGCATGCCGCAGCTGGTTGTGATTGCCGCACGGCAGAGGCCTCAGCGGTAGCGGCCCGACTTCAGCGCAGCTAATCGCACGCATGATGCGATGAAGTCTGCGACTAATTCATCGCAGACAGACTTCATCGCGTGCGACCTTATCAGCAGCAAGGCGCCGCCGCAACTCTTGCTGCTGCCGACCATGCGCATGGGGGTTTGTTTGCACAAACCCCCCGCATGACCCCCAACTCTGCCTCGTCTTCAGCTGACCTATGACACAGACGCCCCTGCATCTGTGGAGCGTCCACGTGCCGCCCACACGTCCCATAAGTCATCACGCTTCCGCGCTCATCCGGTGGCGGGCTTGCGATGATTTGACTCCCCCAATTTCAAACAAATTAGCTGAATGGTTAGCGCAATTTTGCCTTTTGTTGGCGGCCAATTCGGCCGTTGTTCCACTGTTCGATCACAATTTTTAACAGCTGATACAACAACGAGAACAGATAGCTTGTGCATTGATTTTATGCGCAAGCAATTTGTTGTCGTACACACACACACATACATATATATATATATATATATAGAGGCGAGCACTGCCGAGTGTGCATACGTATTGTAAATGATTAATAAATCATCACAATATGTTCTATATATATATATATATATATATATATATATATATATATATATATATATATATATATATATATACTCCTTTTTCGGAAAATAAATAAGCGTCAACATACGATTTAAGAGTCTGTAGCCGTCTTGCTGGCAGTATGAGCAATACTGTTGTGTTGATACGGCCGAAAATAACACCTTTTGTTTAGAAGTTAGCATGATATAAGAGCTATTAAATTTGCTGTAGTAGCTGTTGTAGTGGCATTAAAATATTGTTGATCTCACGATGTTGTTACTTTAGTTTAGTCGGGTTCGCATAATGTGCAATGTCTTGCTGTGCGTTGTTGTTGTCAAAATTTGGTGATATTAAAATATAACGAACAAAATAATCAGAAATGTCTATCATACGTAGGCCATTTATGACGTCACAGACAATGATAGCAATACCAACAATAATACTTTTAGAGCAAAATTTACACAAAAATGTATGAATGTATGCATGTCTTGGTCGAGATAATATGTTAGAAAATATTTATAAATATACAACAGCAACAACAACATTGAGGACGATGACCGCAACAACAATCCCAACAAAATTTGCAACAATAATATTGTAAATGTAAGAGCTGTTTAGAGAACCTGGTACTTCGTTATCATAGCGACATAAGAAACAACATAAACAAAGACGACAATGGAAGAAACAGCAACAACAACAAACGCGAAAACAGAAACAAAATCATAACAATCGTGCAACAACAACATTAACAACAACAACAGTCGGGAGGACTGGGTTCGAGACCCAGACCGGACACTCTTAAATTGGTTTGCATGGTTTCCACTTTAGACAAAGTGAATGCCGGTTTGGATTAAAAAAATTGCCACGACATGAAAAAACCGTACACGAGCATTAGCCTTACGAAAAATCTTTAAAAATAAAACAACAACAACAACTCCAACAACAACAACAACAACAACAACAACAACTCCAACAACAACAACAACAACAACAGCTCCAACAACAACAACAACAACAACAATCTCAACCGGTAACTAGACCAAGGGCTGGCATAAACAAACCAAATGAACAAATGGCCCTAGAACGGAGCTAGCTGCCAATACGACACGCGGTAACAGCGAGTCGCTGAGGTAATAACGGCAGCAGCAACAACAGCAACAACAACAACAACAACTGTGGTCACTAACAGTGAAATCAGGGGACAATTATTTGCATTAATTGGTGGAGACGATCTTAATCAAGCAAGCAGCGGTGCATTGACTGATGCAGTTGCTAGCGTTGCTGCTGTGGTGCGCGTGGCCGGCCGCCGGGATCTACGACGCTTTGCCCACGAATGAACCCCTCGACGCGGCGTCATCGACAACAGCGGCGTGCCGTCTGCTTTCACCCGATGACGCAACCGTCCAGCCGGCTTCATCGGCTTTCCTGTTATTGTTGTAGTTGTTGCTGTCGTTGTTACTGTTATTATTGATGCTGTTGTTGTTACTACTATTATCATCATCATTGTTGTTGTTGTTTTTGTTGTTGTTGTTATAAACGTTGTATATGTTGTGATCTTTGTTGTTGTTGTTGTTATTGCTGCTGTCGCTGTTGCTAGTGTTGTTATTATGAAGGCTGATGTTATCACGGCAGTTAGATTTGTTCGCTCTATCGGATGATGATTCTTCTTTTCGATTCAACGAACGCAACTGACGCGCGCGATTTGTTGTTGTTGTTGTTGGTGTTGCTGTTGTTGTTTTTTTCCCGCCCGATGTAGGCGGGGGGGAGGGGGGCAAGAAGAGGGTGGAGAAGTCTTTTTAAGACGGCTGAAAAACAGAGCAGGAGAAGATGTGAACTTGTAGTGGCGACTGGCTCGTCCATCGCTTTATCGATGTAACGCACCGACAATAACAACAACAACAGCAGCAACAACAACAACAACAACAACAGCAGCAGCAACAACAACAGTAACAACAACAACATCAACAGGAACAACAATATGAACAGCAGCAACAGCAACAACAACAACATGAACAGCAACAACAACAACAACAACAGCAGCAGCAGCGGCAGCAACAACAACAACAGTGACAACAGCAATAGCAACGACATCAGTAGCAACAACAACAACCACAACAACATCAGTAGCAACAACAACAACAACAACCACAACAACATCAGTACCGACAACAACAACAGCAACAGCCAACAGCACCATTCGCGGCAACACAGATGTCGGTCACGCATCGACGCTGATCCGGCAGATGCTGCCCGGGCTAACGGAGGCTCTCTTCGCGGGCGAGAGGGAGGGAGGGGAGCGGATTGCCGGGCGAAGCTCTCAGCACAGCGACAGTAACGAAAATGATACGCTAACAAATACCTACGATCGAAGAAATACCAGCTCTTTGATATCGCCACAGCCCAGCTACCCAGTCAGCGACCGCCATTGTCATCTTACATATAGCATTATTAATACTACTACGACCACTGTGTCAGCCGTACTGATGTCCTCGTCAGTTCTTTTTCATGCCCTGATACGTTCGTGCAAACCAAAGACAACGATCTAGATCGGTGGGCTGATGCCTCGTTGAGAAAATACAAATTAACCCATTATATTCATTATATATATACTGAGATAGATGATGTAATGATATATATATATATACTGAGATAGATGATGTAATGATATATGATGATATTAATACTGCACTACGGATGCCTAATCTGGTAAGCGTTCGTAAGTGTCTGACGATCAGCGACAGCAACATTACTATCAGGCGAATTGAGGATCCGAAACTCACAAAAGCAAAAATTTGATATGTACAGTTCTAAAACGAACTGTATCTATTCTTACTCATGATTTATCGTACAGCTGTTCTAGCGTAAGTTCCATATATATATATATATATATATATATAAGGATCCGAAACTCACAAAAGCAAAAATTTGATATGTACAGTTCTAAAACGAACTGTATCTATTCTTACTCATGATTTATCGTACAGCTGTTCTAGCGTAAGTTCCATATATATATATATATATATATATATATATATATATATATATATACGATTTTGATTCGATAGCAGAATGACTGGCAGAGCGTAGCCCGCAGTGTGGGTGTGCAAGCCGTATAAGAGAGATCCGTATTGAAAGCGCAGTGGTGTAGAGATGCAGAGATGATCGAATACTCTGTCCGTGTATCTGAATATTCTACGCTTAACTTTCGTCGGTGTTGTTTTGCTACACGTTTTCTTCACTTCAAACTGGGGCGGAATTTCAACGCCACGTTTCAATTAAAGCCGCATTACATTGCGATTATTTTTAGTACAAATAAAAGGGACCACATTCAATTATTGTAAGTTATTACAGGGGACACTAGAGCTGTCGAGTACCTGCCCCAGAGACTATCGCTGGACATTCAACGGGGTAACGCCGCCTCTGTGCGTGGAACTCTGCTAGACTGGACACGCCCGAACCTGGAGGATATGTGACGTTTTCACTTGATCCTTATCCGGTTTACACGTTCATAAGGAGACAATTGTTGCCTCTTGCATATAAGCAAATAAAACAACCGAATCAAAGTTAAACGACTTACGTAAAAAAGAAAAACATATTGTAAGTTCTCACTCACTCACTCATTCGGACCCATTTGCTTAGTCAATCACATACTTTATGCATGATTAGCTAATTAGTGCTCGGGGAACTAAAAAACCGCCACACGTTCTCTTTCTTTTTTAGTCTACTACTGTCGGCTAAAACAGGCATACTTTTTCCTCTTTTTTGGGAATTTGCCGGCCGAAACGGCAATCCACGAAAAGCAGGTTGAGCTGCAGAGACGGCGTTGAGCAAAATTAATGAATGCTGAGAAATTTTGATGGGTCAATGTCAACGTGGTCGTCGTCATCATCATCATCATGATCATGATCATATTTTTCCTGTTTGCTGCGTAGTTTGCGACTTTTAGACCAAGACAATAATGCGCCCTGTCAGTGCGTAACATTTGATACCTAAGCTTTGATATCTATCAATACAGCGTTGATATCTAAGCTGGCGATATCGTTCGGCGGTAAACCGGCAAGCAGCGAAGAACGAGGCAGATCTGCTCTCACGGCCATAGATCGGCGGGGGTAGTTGGATGTCAACGACCCTATGGCGGCACTCTCCCTCATCCCCATCCCCCCGGTCCGGAGCGTAACAGGGCAACGTTGACAAAAGGAGCCCCACACTGCGGGGCTGCTGCACTGCCATCGGTCGGTGGATAGATCAATCAATCAGTCAGCAAGTCAGTCAGTCAGTCAATCAATCATTCGTATGATGGACGCCAGTCGGATGGCCGCCACATTGACATCAAGGATTGTTGTTATGTAGTGGGCATGTGCAGTCGCTCGCCAAACGCCTCCCCAGAGTGAAAGTCGGACAAGACAAATTTTGCTGCCCACTCACACTGATTAAATACATCCTAGTCCACTCTTTGTAGACGCGCACAGACATCCTTGTAGTAGTAGTAGGATGTGGGGTAGCCGGGGAAGTAGTTGTTGTGCTGACATTCCCATGTTGACAAAGTTGACCAGAACACTTGTGAATACGTTTCGATACGTATACGATGAGTGGTGAATACTAAAGTATACGATTAGTCATGTCCGGTAAAACAAACGTAAGCTGAATATATAAATATAATTTTCAATAGATATAATATTCAGGCCTTTTTATTTGCTCATATCCCGCAAACTGCACGCAAGCGCAGACATGCAGTTATATATATTGAGGCGAACACTGCCGAGTGTGCAAACGTATTGTAAATGATTAATAAATCATCACAATATTTTATATATATATATATATATATATATATATATATATATAATCAATTACCAACGGCGGGAACATGACAACTGGGTACCTGCGAACGTTAGCACTTTTACGAAGGGTCCAATATAGGGATTAACCATATCTGTGGTGTTCCCCGGACCGAGGTCGCGTTGCCCCGTATATATATATATATATATATATATACTGAAAAAATATTCAGTATGGCTTAGTTTAGTCAATTACGGGTTGTTCTTAAGCAGCAATAAAAATATGAAAGGCAGGCAAAGGAAGATACCTGTAACCGTTTACAACATTTCGGCATCGAATTTCTCAGTGTATACGTCTGTGTGTTCTTCGTGTATATATGTACGACCGTACGTACCTCCTTCATCGTACTAGAGTTTGTTGTGTTTCCGACAAGACGACATATGTTGGGCGAGCAATCGTAACGGTGGGCAGAACGGTGTCACACTGAGAGCGGCAAGCGACTTCGTCGACGCGCTAAAGAGCCGCACCCTCACTCGAAAACACCTCGGACCGCCTCGACCCACTGGCGAATAGAGTTGGTGCTGGCCACGAAAGAGACCGTCGACAATATTGGCAGGTCGACTAGAACGGCGATTCCGGTGACTGTTCTCCGGTAGCAATTGCAAGCAGCACAACACTGAACCCAGCATGTGTCGACGGTGTCGCTGGTTCGACACGAAGGGTTCGTGTCTGCTTCATTCCACTCACATGGCGCCGACAACAACCACAACACCACCAACAACTACAACAACAACAACAGCAACAGCTACAACAACAATAGCGGCGATGTCAAAGGACAAGGTCATACGGGGGTCGTTGTCATGCGGCAATGACCTACAGCAGCACAAACTGTATCAGCCACACTTTGACAACATCTACACAAACGACAACGACAGCAACGGCAACACTCACGATCCTCCACACGCTCGGTGTGCTTGCTGTCAAATGCACTTCAAGCTTGTTTTTACTGCTCGGCGAAGTATACTACCTAATCCTTTTGGTACAACTATAATCACTGCCCCAGTTAATCGCCAGTTATACACTGAAGTGCTCGTCGATCATCGTCGTCGTTCTCGGCTTCACTGTGCTCTTAGTGGAGTATCGTCGATATCACGGTCGTGCGTATAGTGCGGAGGTCTAATATTCGTCTAGCTTCACGGCTTCAGACCAAACGACGCGAGGACTGAAGGGGTTGTATTGAGGTGTTGACGTTTGCGTCTTACGTGTGTATGAGTGTACACGTTTTTGTACTCTGTGCGTCTTACGTGTGTATGAGTGCACACGTTTTTGTACTCTGTGCGCATGCACACTTTGTCGCACCGGACGCGATACGACGATTACGTCAAGCAGTTTCACACCGGCGGTATCGGTTTATCCTCTAGAACACACAACCTGCGACATCTGCAGCTTGCGAGTAGGCTTGTAGGCACAATCGAATATATAGATGTCAACCAGCCGAACCTAACGGTTGACCGCTCGAACTAGGCAGCACGACCTCGCACATGTTTGCTCAATTGTGCTGTGACGACTGTGTGTTGAACCCGTCGATCTGGCCCGTCGATCTTATTATTATCCGCGCTTGAACTCCGAGCGCATCTCCCAGCAGCATTGCTATAGTAATAGCAACAGCCGTCGAACCAGTTGCACCACCAGCAGCAGCAGCAGAGTAGTACAGGTACAATTGAACAGTTACAGCGGTCGTCAATCAACTGCACCACCACGACCACCACCACCACCACAACCACCACGATGTCTATTGCTCAAAAGTGCTACAAACCGATCGACCAGCCGGCCAGCTGCGATCTGCGATTTTGCTATGGACTATGAAATCCGGCTATGGACTGGCCTAGCGTAGAGCCGGTAGGACGTCAAATCTTGGCTGAGGGTCAGCCCGAAAACTGTTTTGTCAGGCGACACAGTCTGACACTGTAGTCAGTACGGTAGAGCCGGCGGCGACAGCAGTAGTAGAACACAGAGCTGCTTACTGCACCACGGGAAGTTCTCCATGTTCACCAGACACAGCGACGGGCACAACGAGAGAACAGCCTGAGAGCGACGACGATGATGGCCAGTGCGTGTTTGTCGTCGCCGTATATTGTCGCGCATTGATGTAGTTGTAGTTCATGTAGTTGTAGTTGTAGTTCATGTAGTTGTCGTTGTAGTTGTAGTTCATGTAGTTGTCGCTTTAGTTGTAGTTCATGTAGTTGTCGTTGTAGTTGCCGTTGTCGTCGTCGTTGCCGTTGTTCAGGACGGGGCAAAACGATGTTGGACCACTGATGACGCTGCTCGACAGCGAGTGCACCGCGTCACGTCGGGGCACAGCACTGAAAACGAAGAATCGCCATCTATCGACGCTGCTCGGCGCATGCACGCATTGTGCCGCGTCGATGTCGATGTCGATGATGACGACGACGGCGATGGCGACGGCAAAGACGTGAAGCCGTGACGACGGATAACAAGTGGCAACAAGTGGAAAGTGCCTGAACACCTCCCCATGGCCGCGCGTGGTTGTGTCTGGGCCAGCGTGCGTGAATGTGTGTGTGTCTGTGGGTGTGTGTGTGTCTGTGGGTGTGTGTGTGATGTGGCCCTGGCCCTGGATACTTGCTTACATGTCTGCCTGTCGGGGCTGTTGCTGATGCTTGCTGCTGCTGCTGCTTCTTAGGAAGGGCCCGGACGCCATCCGGAACCCCGACGAATGATAATGATGCTGCCACTGATGATGATGATGGCGATGACGATGATGTTGATGGGGATGCTGCTGTTAATAATGATGATGGTGATGATGGTGTGATGATGATGATGATGATAGTGTTGCTCATGATGACAATGATGAGGGCGAGGGTGGCGGACCCGAAAGGAGCCGAATGCCGGGCCAACGGACGGTGGGCCGAGGGCTCGACGAAGACCAAACCAAGGCTTCATAGCTGTCGTCTTCGGTAGCGTCATTGTCGGCGTTGTTGTTGTTGTTGTTGTTGCTGCTGCGATGGTTGTTGTTGCTGTTGTTGCTGCTAGTGTTTTTGTTGTTGTCGTCGTCGTTATTGTTGCAGACGTTGTTGTTGTTGATGTTGCTGTTGCCGTTGTTGTGGTTGATGTTGTAAGATGAAGCACTTTTGGTCGTTTTGACTGTAACGCAGTCACCACTGAGACGACGCTGCCACTCTACCGATGCCAATTGGTATTGGCGGATATCCAGTGTGGCTCGGCAGACGTCTGCGTATGCTGTCGAACGGACACATTATCATCAAATCGATGTTCGAATAGATGGTCTTATATATTTATATATATAGAATATTAACTAGTTAGTGTGAGTAATTCCCGATTGCCCTTATCGCAGCAAGATAATAACTAGATGATAACAAGGACGACTAGGCTGAAGTCGACGATAATGAGGCATACGGCTACGGAATTGAAGTTACGCTGTATCATATGGTAAAACGAAGGTGCGTGAGTGAAAGTCATCTGGAAATACTAGTATTGATAACATATGTATATATATATATATATATATATATATATATATATATATATATATATGTTGAGTGATGTTGTTATAATCGTTTATTTACTACTATCATCAAGATAAATAGTTTCTATCATGTTTATTTTGTTAATCACTATAACCGTTTGACGGATGGCCAGCGCTGAATCGTCGTAGATATGCACAACCTTTTAGTGGCTACTTTTCCTGCAATTGTGCTAGGTTCCCTAGAAAGAATGAACATAAATTAGTCCGAGGAATTAATGCAATATATATATATATATATATATATATATATATATATATATATATATATATATATATATATATATATAAAGGCGAGCACTGTCGAGTGTGCAAACGTATCGTAAATGATTAATAAATCATCACATTATTTTCTATATATATATATATATATATATATATATACTTAATTCTGACTGTTTTGTAAAAACAACATTCTTAACGCTGATATTTCTTAGCTGACTTGGCCGGTTAATGTCAACATGCTTGCGTGCTTAGCATGCTGAAGGAAATAGTGAACCTTACGATACGTCACATATACTTTTGATAAATATTATAACTTCACCAATTTATGTAAGCGCTTCTAGTTTGGTCATTAACCATAGACAGGGGAAACGTTCGGCCTCAGCCCGCCGAATTATCTACTTAACTGGATGTTTCTTAATTTCGTAGGTAGTTGTTGACTTGCGCAGCTTAGTAGGTTGGAACCATAGGGGGCTTTATTTCACTGGGGTTTTACCCTACATGACCCCTTATCGGCTACCTTTATTTTTTCATTATTTTTTATATTATTATGATTTTTTTAAATTATTATTTATCTTAATGCCAGCCGTATGCGTTATCCTGAAGCGGCGACCTAGATTTGGTGCTATCTCGAAATGGTGCCTTGGCGCCCTTTCCTCTTCTATGTATGTGCAGTGAGTTTTCGAGCGTATGAGTGACAACACGCCCTTGCTCTCTCTCTTAAAGTGAAGGCACTCTTTGGAGACGTAAGAACTTGGTCAATATGGCCAGCAAATGAAAGCGGCCGCCAAATCTACCGTAAGTTCGAAGCATGTACAGCACATAATGTTTACAACTTTATTCTATGCCACCGTTAAAGCTAGCTCCGTGGCTACCTAGCACTAACACAATGAAAAATGGCTCATAGATTGGAGCTGCTGCTCGAAACTGATCACTATAATTTTAAGCAAGTCATTGAACGTATAGGCGATCATAGAAAATAATGTTTGACTCTGTTAAATGGAGTTTAATTGGAACTACTTAATTTACTACGTGCAAGTGAAGAAACTGTATCGAAGCCTACTGCTGCAATGTGCGGGTTTAACTTTCCGGTTTCCCATTCCTATTACCCATACACATGTGTATCATTAACAGATATTCACTTTGAAACTACTGAAACGAGTTTTGTAGAACGACGTGCTTTTTACGCTACATTTAGAATTGTATTTCTTTATTGAACATGGGACGCAAGTGTACTAACATAACATAAAATCAACTTTATTGTCACATAAAAGAGTGTGTGGTATAATCATCATCGTTATAGATATATTGTTTTCAATATACGTACGTCTGAAATAAAAACGTAACTAATCGCCAAATGGGCGAATGCTAATTAAATTTGCATGCGCCTATTTGGTCATCCGCCAAGCAAACAATCCCTTTACGAACTCACCGCGGGCCACGGCTTTTGGTGTGATTGATCGCTACCTCCTTAGGTTATTGGAGCGTACATCAAAGGAGTGTTCTGCCAAGTCACATTTGCGTGATTGACGTTATGCAGATATGTTGCCTTGCATGTAAAGTGAGTCAATACTAGAAACAACATCACCCACCACGCTTTGAGGGCACCTGATCTGCAGGCGTCTCAAGAGCGTGTCTTGAACGCCAGTTCCACTAACTTTCTGCATTTAGACAGATATCCCAGACCGGAGAGCAATTTGTAAGTTTAGGAAGAACAAAATATTTATAAAGACGAATGTACACATGATGAGTCCTCAAAAGGAAACGGCGATAGGTTGTATTTATGACGCGCAATGACACCTCCATAACCTTGGTAATGTAAAAGCTAAAATTAAGATCAGGCGTAATATATATGCCTAGGTCCCGTATATAAGAGAGAGATAGTCAGTTAAATGCAGTCGTTAATTTTGTACTCAAAGTCAAGTGCACCATGTTTCACCAGTACTACGCATTTGAAGGGTGAATGAATCATGTTGTTTTCAGAACACCTTCGAGCAATGCGGTCGACAGCTGACTGCAGAACAGCATGGGAGTTACTAGAGCAAACAGGGTAATAAAGCTTTAAGTCAGCTGCATATTTAAGATATAGGCACACCAGATAATGCAGGATGTGGTCGACTAAGTTTGCCACAGTTTACTTGAAAGTGACGGTCGCTCAAAAATGCCTTCATCTATTGCTCGGTTCGTGCGTGGATAGCTAGATGCGTCAATTTGCGAAGCACGAGAGAGTAGTCTACTTTGGTAGATGCGCTCTTTTGGTCAAAATAAACACAGTGAAACGTTTTTCGAGCGAGCATTTATAAACATAGCCCAGTCCTAGGTCATCTCCAAAAGCTGTGTGCGTGTAGACCGATGGGTGGTGAAGCCATGTTGGACAGGGTCAAGTAAGCGGTTTAAAATTAAGAATTTATTTAAGTTGTTAACTAAAACTTTCCCAAAAATGAAGCATTGTATCGAGCATTACGAAACTGGCCGACAGTTTTCAGCATTTGTTTTCGAGTCTTTCTTGTGGACAAGTCAGGTCAAAAAGGTCAGACACAGCGTCGTTGTTATAAGAAATTTCAAAGTTGAGTTTTAGCTTTAGTCGGCTAAAAATAACGCAATTTTTTTAATTAAAAATATATGAGGGATGTTTTAAACTATACTGTGAAAAATATATCCATGAATCTTTCGCAATTACCTACTGCTATATGGTCAATACAGATAACTGAGGACAGACGAGTAACCTTATCAAGACGATGATATTCCAGTATGTCGAGCAGCGTGCCCCTCTTGATACAAATTGCTAGAGCATACCACAACAATAAACCACAACATTCCTTATTTGTTTGGACTACCTAAACATTGTCGTATTGACTACTTCATGTTGCTGAGGCACACATAGAAGTGGCGCGTAATCAAAATCCCATATCCTGCGTCCTTAAGTCTATCTGTCGACCCACTACAAACATTGTTTTAAACCATCCCTCACCTGCGCGCTACTCCGTCAAACCAACGACTGCGATTAGCTATAGGCGGTATCAATATCGCTTTGGTAAAGAGTGCGTTGATCATGTCCCGGCCACCTAGAGTTTTGATATTGGCGGACCGGGTTACCGCTCCCTAACACATTCTAGCTCGTGCTTGAGCCTTATTGGAAAAGTAAAGCAAATTTGAAACGTACGTCTGGAGCAAAAGATCCAAGATAATTATTAAAAATATCAGAGTCAGTTCCCCAAAACTGCCTGATAGGCTGGTAGAACAAGTCGTCGACCACATTCCCTCAGTTGGAGTGGGAAGAGGTCTTTCTCAAGACGACAGCAGAAATTGTCGCAGCCGGCCAAACGTGTAACGGCGGTAAAGCTCCTTGCCTTGACGAAGTTTCTCTCGATGCTCTAAGAGCCCCGCTTGTAGAGAGTCCTGACACAAGAATCAAGAGAGCCTCTGGCAAATTCCTGCTGGTTGGAAAAAATCCAGAAAAGACAGATATTAATACCAAGTTGGGCTCGGTGGCGTCGTGCATTCGCGTGCGCTTTGCAACCGGAAGAGACACATCCCGGGCACGGGTTCGATCTCCACCGTTGCACGTTTGTTCTTAAGGGGTCGGTCTCATAAAGCAATGTGATGGCAAATCCATGGCTGACCAAGTACCAGCGGCGGCAAACGTAGGATACTTGAAACAATAGCCCAGTCAATTTTGTTAGACATTGCCCCTGTTTGGAAAAGTCCTCGAAAAGCCACCGAAATCAGATGCACGAACTTTTGGCAATGAGAATAAACCGAGCGGGTAGACCCGTATCATGGTAGAGGCTGCCATGAGTATTGCCGGCGTGGCACCATGGGGCCTCATGGCCTCGAAGAGAAACCAGCGCTGCTTGACGCAAGTAAAAAGGGATGATGCAAGTACAAGCAAGTTGGAGAAATGGCAGCACGAGGAGACGACAGCCCCACGTTGCGATTTTGCCAGGTTTCCTAAAGCTTTTAACCCAAAATGCTTCCTTTATTACAGCACATATTTTGCTGCGGTGCTCAGGGTTTACCGAGAAGAAAACTCCGCTTGAGGGCGCACAGTATTGAGAACATGGTTCCACTTATGTTGCAGGATAAGAACTTTTGAAACTCAGTGAGCGCATACGTAGATCCTGAAATAACAAACAAAGGGATTCCCGTGATAATGGGACAGCGCAGGTAGTGGCTAACAGAAATGATCCATTAGTCAAGAAGTCTTACGTAACACATCAGTGGCTCTGGGTACGTTGAGTGAACACGGGGGAGGCCTAGGCTTTTATGGATAGGATATGCAGAAAGTGATAAGTCGCACATTAACTATTAGATATGTTTATGTGCGTAATTGCAGTTCCCATCGTGCATTTTGCATTATCCTGCTTTAGCCGAAGCAGGACATGCATTTGAAGCCTTCGTCTCGCCGATATAGGGCAAGATGTCGATTGTTTTGATTGCACTGATTGCACGATGTTCAGACCTTAGCTGTTGAGAAAAAATATTTCCCGGATAGGCTTGCGCTTCTGGATTACGCATGCCCGGGAAGGGCGGCCCGCCACTGAGTCCAAATGTGTATAGCAAAAATTCCGGAAGCAGTTAAGGGTTGAATTGAACAGCTCAAGTACTGCTCATTAGCTGATTGTCTTTGCCCTAGTGAAAAGATCGTGGAAAGATAAAGCCACGGAATTGCCCTCAAAGAGAAGCTTTGCCTTTTCACTGTGTTTTTCCGTTTCAGTCGCGATCGAAGCTCCTTGCGGTCATTGATGGCGGGCAGGACTCCTTGCGGGCGGGCAGAGAGCTTGATGTACCGGCCGGCGGATGGCTGCCTTTGTTGTCTTCCGCCCTTAAGACTATGCATGCATGATACCTCATAGGGATTCTCGCCGCGCCTTTTCCGACGGACGGACGGTCGAACAATCGGTGATGATTCAAACAACGGGAATAACAGCGACAATGCTGACAATGAGAATGGCTGATGGCAGTTGAAGACACGTTCTTCACGTGTGCTGCTGCTGCTGCTTCTGCCTAGGCGACTTCTGCTCCTGCCTTGGCGGCTTCTGCTTCAACTGTGATTTGCACGCCAGTTTCTCTGACCCCGTTCGGTGCATAGAACGACTCTCTCTCGTCACTGCTACCGCCTTCGTTGGGTGCTGGCTCAATCCGCCGTTAGCGCCTGTCCCACTAGGGATTTTACCACACTCAGAAGGGTGACGACACTGCTTTGGGTGGCATATAGCAGGCCGGAACGCTTTAGCGTTGACAGTAACGATAGCACGATATCATCGTTTCCTTTGGAAGTGTTATTGTTGTTGTCGTGGTGGTGGTGGTGGTGGTTGTTCTTGTTGTTGTTGTTGTTCTTGCTGTGCGAAGGTGTCGTTGTTATTGTAGTGCGAACGAGTCGTTGTTGTTATTGTTGTTGTGTGAAGGTGTCGTTGTTGTCGCTGTGTCGGACGTAGTTCGACTGTTGTTGTTGTTGTCGTCGTCGTCGTCGTCGTCGTCGTCGTCGTCGTTGTTGTTGTTGTTGTTGTTGTTGTTGTTGTTGTTGTTGTTGTTGTTGTTGTTCTTGTTGTTGTTATTGTTGTTGTTGTTGTTGTTGTTGTTGTTGTTGTTGTTATTGTTGTTGTTGTTTTTGTTGTTGTTGTTGTTGTTGTTTTTGTTGTTGTTGTTCTTGTTGTTGTTAGTGTTGCTGTTGTCGTTGTTGTTGTTGCTTGCGTTTTCTTTATTGTTGGTGGCATATGCAGGCAGCTGTTGTCGATATCGCCTCGCGAGTCGTATCGGTACTACGTCGTACTGCGCAATTGTTGTCGCCTGCACAACGCGTATTCCGCCTATATGTGGTCGTCTCCTCATTCATCATGGCCCACAAAAGCTGCTTGCTGTCCATCAAACCGCTGCTGTCAACGGGGATTGATCAGAAAGAAGGCAGGCGCTACTGGAGCCCGTTTGGGTTGGGACGCATGCCTCGGGGTCGAACCCGCTAGTTGTATAGTGTACGTATCGTGGGCATACCCCGTTCAGGTTCGGGGTTTTCCTGCTTGACACGCCAACTTGAATTGGCATTATGTTCGCTCGGCGCGCTCCCGCCACCAACAGTCCTTGGGCGGTCCATTATTCATCTACCTGCCTACCCGCCAAGCAAAGCTCTGGTCATGTTCACACTGTTCTGTTAGGGGTTTGCAACGATATTCAGTTGTGTTCATCATATGTATGTCTTGTGTGGTTTAGCAAGCCAGTCAATCTGGAGAAAATGTGAGAAATGTGTATGATTTATTTTGCTGCATCATTTTTGTTTGTCATATTTCACAGTCGCGAGTTCATCGCATGACATTGCCTTGCAGCTCGTAGCTGTCTTGCTTTGTCAAATTTTATAGTACGTCTGACTGTATAATTGCATAATCCGTATAATTGTCTATGTTATACGCATACTCAATATAAGCGAAATAAATATGATGATTATATAATTCATCATCATATTTATTTCACTATATTCCTATATGGCTGTTAAATAACCGCTAGCTGAAAAGTATGCCTTTGCAGAATGTTAGCTTAAATGATCTAGAGCAGAATGTTAGCTTAAATGATCTACGGCTTTAAATATACCTTAAACATTTAAGTCCAGTCAAAATGTATAACCGGCTTGGTCACTCCCTCAGCCTAGAAGTACGTTTCAGATCCGGGCACATACGACGACCTCACATACTCGTACTGCTTGCAACCTTGATGTCATAAGAATCACCGGTTTGACCACAACCGGATATAGTCATATTGGGCCGGCGCCAAGGCCATGCTCGGACCTTTTTACCTTTCTGACAAGAGACGCTAGTTATCGGCTAAATAAATACCCTCCTGTGGAAAATTGCGTACGTAAATGCTTTTCATAATCGCCTTGTAAATACAAGACTTATATGGACTTCGTCTGAAAAAAAAAATGTAGATGCAGCACAATATTTAGCCAGATCGAAGAGAGACAATTCTGGCAACAGAGAACTGAGGCCGCATTTCTCCTCTGGACGGTCGGCGATAAAGGTTAGCATAGCGCTGGTTTCCTGTAGTTAACTGATTATAGGGTTTCGAACGCCACGGGAACTCAATACACCAAAGCAAGTCAGTTATATGCTTGGAATTTTGCCAGATTTTTGGCATCCCTTTGTTCGTCTACCCATCCAAGCTCCTGTGCACTCCGATTGACACACGAGATAGCCATAGTGCTTGGCACAGTGGTGTCTCATACACCAAGTTCTTGTCTGGAAATCGGTAGGATCAGGTAGATCAGATGCAGCAATAGGCTTCCTTGCTATTGGCATGATATAAGATGTTACGTTTTTGGTATGTCGACTAAGGCGTCTGTGACTCCAGGTACAGTTAAGCCAATAAGAACCGCTATTGTGAACATCGACATTGTATTTACTGCTGATTTGAACAATCAAAAATTCCCACCGGGACCATAATAATTGAAAAGCTAGTTGGATATGATGGCTTGCGTTGCGATTACCGGGCGACCACCTGATGGCAATAGGCTTTCACTTAGGCGGCTAAACTGAACCGAACGAAGCCACGTAATACGCAGCGGATCAGGGAATGCTAACGGTGCAGCCCATGCCTCAGCTGTCTTAACCCAATGGTAGACTGACACATTGCCACCTCTCCTCCGACACGTTAACATGTATAATCATAGCGAAGGATTATTTACTTATGCTGATTAGGCCCTTTACGAGTCTGTCTATAGAATACTAAAATTAGGACTAAAATTTTTCGTACGGCTAACTGCTATTTCTTCTAGATGACACTTCGCTTAGCTTGTGGCATGCATGTAAAGGCGACAGATATAGGCCTGTGCGTTATGCGATAGTAAAGCAGTTTCACCACTTAAGCGTTACCAGAATGATTAGGTAAGTAAGTTCAAGTTAGGCAGTAGTCGTAGAGGCAAAAGTAGGACGCGATACCGGCACTGTCGTTGACCAGGCGGTACGTATTCGGAAGAAAGAAAACGTCAAATGCGCGGCCTGCTTAGATTATCGACTGTAGAAGTAAGATAAACGAAAAAGATTTGCAGAGTATCACATGTGCCCGGTACACACGTACATCATACGTACCATGTACACACATCTGCAAATGCTAAATACATATATATATATATATATATATATATATATATATATATATAAACCGTTACTCTTAATACCCTTGTTAATTTGTTGCTGTGTGAAATACGCTTGGCCAATTGATACGTTTACTAGCATGAGTTTGAAACAATAGCGCAAGTCATCATTCGGCTGCCAGCTGTGGTGCAGTGGTTTCGGATATTACTTGGGCATACTTATAAGCAGAAGGCTCAGGCGAGAGCGCTGCGCATTTATTCCCGAATGAGTGATATTGCCAAATCTTAAGCTATACCATCTCCAAATAGACGTTTCTAGCAACTAGCAACATTTTTTTAAACAAGGCACGTTTATTAAAAAGACACTAACTATTCCACTTCTATAATCACACTATAGATCGTAGGATTACGCGTAAAATTAGGACATCTTTAGGCAGGCGGTACGTATTCGAAAGAAAGGTGACGCCAAATGCGCGGCCCGCTTAGATTATCGGCCGTAGAAGTAAGATACGCGCAAAAAGGTTTGCGGTTTACCACATGTGCCCGGCACATACATGTACCATACGTACCCTGTACACACATATACATACATATAAACCGTTGCCCTTGACTTTGACACACGGGGAATTTATATTGGGTGATAACGGGAGCACGAAGAACATGGAATCAATCGGAAACGCTCCTTCAGCTCAATCCTAATCAAATTGGCGACGTATGAACCGCGACGTGATCGAATTTGTTACAATTTAACAGGATTTGTCTGTCGAGTGGATTAGTTGATAACTATTTGCTACATTTAAATATTAATATTATTATTATTATTAAAACGGAACACAGCGTACACCGCTTTACCTACGTACAACACCGTCAAAACAGACATCATAAACGTCAATAATTCATGATCACGCTACAGATTGTAGTTTTGCACGTATCCATTTTGTGAGAACATTAATACTGGTGTTGTTTTTTTTTCATATTAAAGTGAATGCAAATTCAATTATCTCGTTTATTTTTCTGTATCCTCCATTATTTTCCTGTTATCGGCTGATAACACTCCAGCATGTATCTTAAATAAATTGAGTGCCGTGAAAACCAATTTAAGGGTGGCCGGCTTAGAACTAGAACTCACAACCTTTCGAATGCAAGGCAATGGCTTCACCAATAAGCCCCTTTACTCGATATATATATATAGCCCACCACTCACACTGAAAACGAATGTAAAGCCAGGGATGTAGTTTCTTATTTTTCCGTCTTATTTTGACGCACTTAAAGCCTTTTAGACGCTTGGCTACCACGTTATACTTGCATCATCTGTACTAAATGATCCTAAAAACGGAACCCTTGTAATTGTTTCAAGGTCAAATAATCTATGTTTGAAAATGACAAAAAAAAAGATGCGTTGTCGCTGAGGTTGTTAGGTAATTAGTCTCTGGCTATGATCCTACACACATCTGCCTTACTGGAAAATAGGTCCGACATAGGCAAGTCCTCTAGAGAGCTGGTTGTAAGCTGTCAAACTTTAACCTGGAAGGAACAGTGCCCTTCAACGTGCATCAGTTGAACACGGCACTCCTTGCCTAAGCTTCAGCAACTCGTTTATTCGCACTAACTGGGCGCAACGACCGGACGTGAAAATGAACAGATAAAACGGTAATTGCGCCTCCACGATCGTGGCACGGATGTTAAGCATTTTGTGGCTGGCTCTATCACAACGGTGATCTCACGTTGTTACTCTTTAGTCAAGTAAGTAGTGAAATTATTCCACCGCGAACATCGACTAGAGCGTCCACCTTGAGTTGCTTTCACCTGTCCAATTTGGCGTTGTAATGTGGTTTCTTACTCACTAGATCGATCAAGTGAAAGTTGCGCAATATCTGACAGAGCACATAACAAATGCAAATGTGATGGAAACGATTGCTTTTCTAACAACTGTTTGGATTATATATATATATATATATATATATATATATATATATATATATATATTCTACACCAAACAGCCGACTTAATTGATACCGGGCTTTGCTCTGCACCGAAATTAGCGTCAGATATATTCCGCATACAATCGGAATACATTTAGAACGGTGGGCAAAAAGCTACCATCTAGGGCACCGCTGTACATACATGATTAAGTAAGAGCTAATTTTTGTGACAATATATATAACACCGATAATTGCGCGCAATCTGCATATACAGTTTGAGCTGTTTAAAAATTGCCTAAACTGTGTACCTTTCTGACGGAATTCCTCGCCCGCTTGTAGAGACGTCCCGCTGCTAGCTGATTAAGAAAAGTCAGACCAGTGAGATAAAGGATATGCTTTACTACTGTATATATATATATATATATATTTACATGTTCGCCAATTTTACTCAGTGCATGTCTATTTATATATTCTAATCATGTATGTACAACATCCATGCTTGACATATATTTATAGTATTTTTCTGCTACTTATATATATTTTTCTATGCATGCTTACTTCCCTATAGGGATGAAAACAGCTGAATAAAATAAAGGATATCATAAAGTTGGCCTCAACCTTATGTCACCATTTGAGCACTACACCACACTATAAACTATACCACTGAGCGAAGCGGTAAAAAACGGACGTGGCGTATGTCATTTGTGTTACGCGTTGCAGATTCAATTCGTGACGACTAACGAGTAATTGTCAAATACTTGCTTTCTGGGCAACATAGTTCACTTTAGAAGTCTTTAAACGGAGAGTGTGCCAACAACTTATGCTTGGGTAAAAAAATGATTATTGGGAAAAGCCGGGATTCAGATTCGCCATAATTGATTTAGAAAGGTAGGCAAGAAGGTGCTATAGCAGAAATCGCGAAGCATCTAGGTCGTCGCATGGAAACTAAACTACAAATGTTCCCCGATCATTGAGACAATGACACTTATTATGTTAACGATTATTGTTAACGGAACTGAAAACGACATAACTCCATCGCATGCGTTTCGCTTCTTGTCGACTAGAGCTGGCCCGTCGTTCTGTAGACAGGTCAACATACGCACGCAATCGAATGCAGTACAATAAAGCAACAACTAAATAGGTGAGTGAGATATTTCAGTACGGCTTCAAACGGAGTCGGTCCACGGACACTGAACATTCTTCGTATCAGGATCGAATATATTGGTATTCGTTCACTCGTTTGTGAGAATACAAACAAAACAAATCTTTGCTGCTCACGACTTTGCCTTAATGGTTGTTTGAACTGAGGCCTATCTTAAATCTCAGATCAAGCTGCTAGTTAAGCTAATCTGACATTTGCGGTAGTATATGGCAACGGCCTTAATAGACGCCGTAGCGTCTATGCGTCTTACTCTCATAGTGGATTTTCCTAATAGTATTGAATGCCGTAGCCGAGGCACAAGACGTTCATACAAGACGAGATGGGCAAAAAGACGAACATTAGACGGCAGCACCACCTCTGAACGAATGAGCGGACCACTGGACTAACCAGGCCACAATGTTAAACGTCTAAACTTTTTGGGGCTAATCCTCTGCCAAGCTTTAACGTCCACGGAACTGCTTTTTCTCACATTGCTTCATAGACGAACCGCCATAAATACAAATGTGCAACGGTGGAGCTCGAACCCGCGCCGCACCTATGTGTCTCCTCCGGTCGCGCGGCGCATGCGAATGCACCCTCCACGCCACGGGGCTCGACTAATGTTAAACGTCTACGGGCGGCCGACGCACGCAGTCGAAAGCCGATAAAACTAGAACTCGAAGGAAGCGAAGCACCACCGAGTACCACTCGATCGATCTGATCTCGGCGTCTCCAAGAGGAATCTGCCGCACAACATCAACATCGCGGACATCGTCTCCGCAACATGGCAAACAAATCAACGTTGGTGAACATCGATCTCTTCGTCGTTTCCAAATTGCTCGTATCAACGCGTTTGCCTTTGACCACGCCGAAAGAAGCCAGCCTATGCGAAATGTTTAAGATCACAAATTGCGTCACAAGGTGATTCGTCGAGATATAGTATCAATGCAATTGTTGTTATTGATGTTGTTGTTGTTGTTGTTGTTGATGTTGTTGTTGTTATTGTTGTTGTAGATGTTGCTAATTTCAACGGCGTTCTTATTATTCTTGTAAGCACTACTGCTAACAGGTACGAACGTCTACTTGCTTTCTTGCTTATGTTTATGAACCAAAACCTTGTTTCTTGATGTTTGATGTGAAAATAGTAAACATTGTGTGTCCATATGCATCAATATGAGTGATTATATAAGCGGAAAAATCGTCGTCGTCGTCGTTGTTGTTGTTGCTGTTGTTATTGTTGTTGTCTTGTGCTTACTGCTGCTTTTGCGACTGCCACTGCTGGGTTCAACGACAGCATTAACGTATGCAAAGTTTTGCAATGCGACAGACACTACAATTATTGCTCACACAAATGAGCGCAGCGCAGTGACCATTGTGGCAGCACGACAACACAGCGCGTGCGACGCCATCTAGGAAACTACAAATAGAAGCGACACTGCCAACAGTGCAATTAAAGTAGAACAATATAATGCTGCTCTGATGTTGTTGTTGTTGTTGTTATTATTGTCCTTGATTGTACTCTGACTTGTTATGAGCAGTTATTTTTGATATTAAGACATTAAGACAATTAGAAAGGCAAAACGAATATCTACAGCGTGTAGAATTAGAAATATTTTTATGGAGGTTGTTTTTATTCTAGACCAACCTCTGCCCCCCTACGTGCTTGGAACTCACCGTGATGCATATCTTCAAGCAGTGAGTGTCGGACATGTTGAGATACCTAGAGTTTCCCCAGCATGCATGCAGCAACCGCATGGTCACTGACTATCAATAGAATGGTTTATTATCATTTCTCAATGAGCATCGCTTAAAGAAAATTAGACCAACAGCAGGGATCGAACAGGCGACACCCTAGTAGATGAAAACTATGACTAGTGCGCTAGTCCCCTAGACCGCGCCGCTGCTCCAAGCAACAGCTTGCAGTAACTAGAGAAACAGTTCATAATAAAAAATAGTCCAATAATAGCGCCTAATTAGTTTATGGTAGAACTGGCGGCCAATTATAAGAGTAATCCTTCTTATATATATATATATATATATATATATACCGAGCAAGATGGCTTAGTGACAAAGCTTTTGCCTTGCATTCGGGAGGACTGGGTTCGAGACCCAGACCGGCCACCGTTAAATTAGTTTGCATGGTTTCTAATTTAGACGAGGTAAATGCCGGAGTGGATTAAAAATTAGCCATGACATGAAAAACCCGTACACGGACATTAGCCTTACGGAAAATCTGAAAAAAAAAAAAAATGTTTAAAAAAAAATATATATATATACATCGACACCACAATAATCAAACCTCAGATTAGTTTTTGTTCGTAGCTCTAAGTTTATTTAGTTATGAATAAGTTATAATGTTTCTTACATTTCTATATATATTGCAGTGCTTCTATATACTTACACGTATGTGTATATGTCGCATTGACGCCGACTTTACAAAATAACAGTTGGGGCCTTTGAGGACGAAGGAAGTAAAGTAAATTTCAGTAGGTAGTAGCACTAGCATCGTAAAGTGCTAAACAGTCCTGCACCATCTACCTCGATGTGATCGTATATATATATATATATATATATATATATATAAGTAAAAAAATTGGTAACGGTACCGGGAGAACAGAACAGTGAACACGAATGTTCATTGTTTGTGTATTTTTGTACATATTGGTGTGTATCATTTATATATATTTTTTTACTATTTGAAGATATCGGGAACATGAATATTTCACTAAACTAGTGGATTATACAAAATTAGTTTAATATGTACAAATGCATCCTAACATGTAAAACTAGACGGACGGCTGCTCGAGTGATGATCGGGATTCTCCAGCGAAGGCCCGTTGCCGACGAAGATCCGACTTGCACAGAGCTGAAACGTTTCGGCCAATCAGTTAGTAACAGTAAACGGAAATTGTATATGTATATATACGCAAACATTGTATATGTACATATAGAGCGCTTATGTTTTATATGATGTCTACAATAACAAAAAAATCACTTGCAACGAAACCCGTACACTGTAGTGAATAGTGAATCAAATACACAATAAAAACTTTATTGTGTATTTGATTCACTATTCAAATTTAAATATATCTTTTTTACAGTCGTCAGTGTTTTTGCCCCTTTCGAAGCACTCCAAATTAAGATTTTCAAACTTGGCATTAAAAAATATATATATATAGATATATATATATATATATATATATATATATATATATATATATATATATATATATATATATATATATATATATATATATACGTATATATATATATATATATATATATATATATATATACGTATGTATATATATTATATATATAAACACGTACATTGAGTATACTTGTAAAACATGTCCATAATTGTTTGGCTGCCAGCATACTGCGTTAATGCAGCAAACAGAAGAGCAAGAGTTTTGAAGCGTCTTTGACATCATAACGTTTCAAGTCGCTGGCTCACCGCGTTTCGACCACGTTGGTCATCGACTGCATAAGTAAGTAACCACGCATCATATGAACACACATACGTGGCATACCACCGCCAAAATAATAACTAACGATTCGCACATCGTGCCCACATAGCCCCCGCGTACCAAAATATATTTACATATATAATACAGATATAGAAATCATAGTTGTCACTGGTAAACCGTGATCATAAATTCAGTGGGAGTACAGGAGTGATGATTGACTTAATACAAACGAAGACGAATGTCTGTCGTGGTTGTTTGCTGCACGAATCAAGCAATCCCATCAATAATATTGTTTGTTGTTGTTGTTGTTGTTGTGATTAGTATTTTGGCTACTGTTCTTGGGTTTGTTATTGTTGTTAGTAATAGTGTTGGTCACAACAACAACAGCAGCAGCAACAACAACAACAATAACAACTACAACAACAACAGCCTGCCATCGACCAGGTGGCCAGTAACCAAAGCTGCTGCGTTTGCTTCCTACAGGAAGCAGGATGTCCCCGGACAGGCAATTATTATGAACGGTCTTGCCAACGACTTATGGCCATTATTGTATGTCCTCTATGTATGCCATTAACGGACTGGCTGACTATTTGTCGCTTGGCTGAAGGCTGAAGCCGAAATGCACTGCGCGAACAGAACCGGTTCCGTACAGTATCGTAATGTCTACGCGACGAATGAAAAAAAAGCGACGCATACTTGCTCGAAGAGAAAACGAAGCCAATGTCCCCTGCCGTAGCACAGCAATAATTTGTCGCCAATTCTACAACAGCAGCCATTTGCGACGCTGTGCGCTGTTCCAATCTACCCTGCAGCTAAATTTATGGAGCTGTGTAGCGTGGGAGAAGGGTCGCCTGAGAAAGCGATGCACTAGCTTGAACTAATTTCGAATATCGCTTTCTTTTGATTCAAAGCAACTATACATCGTTTACTGGTTGTTAGACCTTAAGTGCATGGAAATGTACTAATATGTCTATAAATTAGGACGCTTATTATATGTATTAGTTTGTTTGTAGTGTGTTTGTAGTATCTGGATAATGATGTCCTGTGGGCTCTTGCCACGTTGACCGAAAACGTTTCCAAGTTTAGAGACACACGGTTGAGTAGCTTTCCCTCAGCCCACATAATTGCAAAGGCTAGGTATGAACACTTAAGGGACGCGCGGTTATTAGGCCTTATTTATGTTGTTGGCTTCAGGGGTTTTCCACGTGCTTCAGGTAACATACAAACACATTTTATGTAGATAACGGGCTAAGAATAGCAGAAATAGTAAAACAATCAACTGAATAAAATTGGAAAAAATTGAAATGGACTTGCCTTCGTCCAGCTCATGTACAGGAGAGACTAAGAAATACGAATGCAGTAGCAGCAATAAGGAGCCCACACATATATCTTTGAATGTGGCAGTTACAATACATTAGTATTGTTTAGACTTAAGGTTAAACTGAGTGCAACTTACGGGATAAAACTTCCATGGACCAAACAAGTGGAAGCTGAGAGACGGAATTCTATATATATATATATATATATATATATAGGCTCTCTCTTCTTTTTTAAAAAAGATCCTGAAACTGGAAAAAATACTGGCAGAATTGCTAGTTTTTTTTAGAAATATCTTATTCACAGAGAAACTTCAGGCGCGGTGGGGCTTAAGCAAGTCAGCGCCGTTTTAAACGTAAACATAAATTACTGTGGGAGGTTAAGCTAAAATAGATATATCAGAGCATCTTAAACGGGAGGGCTTACAGATATACACACATGTGTACATGATCTAAATATAGCAAACGCATCTAGTTGCCTTTTTCAACGAACAATTGCAACGTCTAGTTGGGAACTAAACAAAAATCAATCTGTACAGGTACAGCGTACCTATTCGTTGTACGAAAAATCGACACAGCTACGATACGACGCGACGCGATTAAAGACGGCGCCGAATCGTCGCGTGAGCGAATCGGTCGGCCTGCGCGTGTTACCTCACATACGTACCTGTGAGAATGGTGCCAACGACTAATGCACCGGTCAGCGCGAAATTCGACGGTCTGTCACCGTATAGTCGAAATATCTCCGTCGCGATCGACGTGAACAGAATGCCGAAGATCTGCGCGGCCGCGTTTAGCAGTCCTGAGGAGGTGCTTTCCGGCTCGGGATAGGTCAATTCCGAAGCGAACTCAAAGCCGATCGGCAGATAGCCCGTCATGAAGAAACCTGAAACATATACGAAGTAATGCGCCGTGATTGATGATGGTGCCGAACGATGTAAGTGAGCGAATCCAAACGAAATCGTCGCCAGCTAAAGTGTGGCAATCGTTATGTCTATTGTCTCCTTGCAGGCACCTCGCACAATACAATCTGCGAACTCGTTTAGTATTGGCTAAAAATGTTCGCACCGCATAATGCCGACGATGTATGTGTATGTACATATGCATGCTTGTACGTATATATAGCTCGGTCAGTACAGGATCGTTTGATTGATTGGTTTATTTGCTTGATAAGTGTGTGTACACATATCACCATTTTATATCAGGGGCTTATCGTTAGCGAAACATGCAAACGCGCAGAACTCGAGAACAGTCTCCATTTCGTACCGGTAGCTACGGAAAGACCAGGGGCTGTCAGCAATGGGAGAGCAAGATTTATGGCACGACGGAGATATTTAAGACAGCTTCTGTTTCTCGCGGTGTGTAGAAGAACTTTCTACTATATATTCGGCGTCACGGGATGAGCAGATAAATAGAATTTGCTAAAATGGATTCGACACGTTATAATATATATATATATATATATATATATATATATATATGGCCAAATCAAAAGTAGACATGTGTAACAACTTCATAATTAAAGAATCGAAAGCTGCTCTATCATTCAGAGTTGTAACGGCACGTCGAAGGAGTAAATCGCAGTTTGCCTAGAGCCGTTTCGTCTGATCGTGTGGGGCAGTACTCACAGTACATATGTATAGAGAGTTTATTATTAATATTATTATTTAGTACATGTATATAGAGAGTTTCGGAAGATACACAACATGAAGTTTGCGTCCAGTAACCATACGGACAGACCAGATTTTGCTCTGTCAGATGGAAGATAGGTGCCTAGAAAAAGCGAGCATTAGCTTGCCAAATGACATGGCACGGCTACCATCACCACATGTGCTTGAATGGACAGTGTTTTGAGGTCAATGGTTGTGTGTGTTGGGAGAGATAGATGCAATGTACTTGCATTCACTAAAATAGGAGCATTGTTGCTAGAGTCACGTACACACTACATAAGATTTCCGCATAACATTTAATGTAAGAACATTTAAAGTGAATTTAACAAAAATTGTACAAGATAACTCAAGTATAGATTAATGCGTCCACAACAGAACAGAGCGCAGTAGTATGACTTTTAGTGGCAGAAGGTGACCGTAATGCGTATATTTATCGTGAAATGGTGGCTGAACATGCACTATCAGCACTGCTTCAGAACGAACAACACGAGCTTTCGTGAAGGACGAAAAGGAAAGTCAATACTGGATCTGCCCAGACCAAGTCGGGCAAAAACACCGTAATCGGCACTGCATCCGTCACTTCTAACGCGGATAGGGTGCAGCTGGAGTTAACTCTGAATGGGAAATGGCGTAGGCACTCTTCATCGTCACTCAGAACTGGAACATCATTAAGAATGGCGCCGCTATTATCATTAAAAAAGATTTTGTGTCACAGAATGCGCTTTGCCCATGCAGCTTAAAGTAGGAGTTAAAGGTAATGTTAACGGTGCTAGCCTCTCGTCTCGTTATGAGGTCTTCTGATGAAAGGTTGTTTTAGTCGGTATTATGCCAACAACATCGGCATCGAGTCTTACACTACCCATCTCTTATGTTGATGAGGTTTAAGTCGGTGGTGCCGCGATAAACTTGTCATTATTAGGTTTTCTCAGTTCAGGGAATAGTTCAGTTGTAGGGTATTAGCATTATCAAAAAACAGTAGGGCTCAAGCATAAATGGCATGGGAATTTAAGCGATATTCTCATCCCGTCCAAATCCTAAGGTAACACGCATTACATCATTTTGCGTGACTTGCAGTTTGTTCGGGGGTATCTGATAGGTGCTCCCAAAGAGAACAATTTCGTAGCGAATGTAGGGCACACACATTTACTTATAGGCGTTTACTGTCACTCTAGTTAGAGTTCTCACGTCGAAAGCTTTGCAACTCTTAAACGCGTTATAATATATATATATATATATATATATATATATATATATATATATATAAAGTTTAAATACTTATATACGAGGTGTGTTCAAAAAGTATCGCGACTTTGAATTTTCGCGGGTTACGTATATTCGAATTTCGATTTTTTGTGGCCTTATATTGGTACTCATGTCTCTCACTTATGCCGACAAGCTCGGCCATTTTGAATGTTCACTTAATTGTTGACAGCTGCTTTGCTTGCACGTGTTTTGGATCGTCTTCGATTTTTACCTATTCAAAAAAATGGATCAAAGAACCTGTATCAAATTTTGTGTGAAAAACGAAATTAAGTGCGCGGATGCATTCCGAATGTTGACTGTGGCATACGGAGAAGCTACCTTGGACCGAAGCAACGTTTATCGGTGGTACAAAATGTTCTCAGAAGGCCGAGAAGATGTGAACGACGAAGAGCGTGCCGGACGCCCGAGCACTTCAACAACAGACGAAAAAATTAATGAAGTGGAGAAAATGGTATTGGCCAATCGTCGAATCACCGTTAGAGAAGTTGCTGAGGACCTAAACATATCGATTGGCTCGTGCCATTCGATTTTTATCAATGATTTGGGCATGAGACGGGTCGCCGCGAAATTCGTACCAAAATTGCTCAATTGCGACCAAAAACAGCATCGCATGAACATTGCTAATGAGATGTTGGACTCTGTCCGCGACGACCCAAATTTGCTCCAGAGGGTCATAACTGGTGACGAATCGTGGGTTTATGGTTATGACGTGGAAACCAAAGCTCAATCATCTCAATGGAAGCTGCCGCACGAACCAAGACCGAAAAAAGCGCGCCAAGTTCGGTCGAATGTGAAAGTTTTGCTGACAGTTTTCTTCGATTGCAGGGGCGTGGTGCATCATGAGTTCTTGACACAGGGTAGAACGGTCAATAAGGAATATTACCTGCAAGTTATGCGCAATTTGCGCGAAGCAATCCGCCAGAAACGCCCGGATTTGTGGAAGAACAAAAATTGGCTTTTGCACCACGATAACGCCCCTGCTCACACATCGTTGCTTGTGCGCGAGTTTTTGGCCAAAAACAACACACTAATGATGCCGCAGCCACCGTATTCCCCAGATCTGGCCCCCTGTGACTTTTTCTTGTTCCCTAAACTGAAGAGGCCCATGAAAGGACGACGTTACGCTACGCTTGACGAGATAAAGACGGCATCGAAGGAGGAGCTGAACAAGATTAAAAAAATGGTTTTTTGAAGTGCTTCGAAGATTGGAAAAACCGTTGGCACAAGTGTATAATATCTAATGGGGACTACTTTAAAGGGGACAAAATAGATATTCATAAATAAATAATTTTTAAAAAAACACAACAGTCGCGATACTTTTTGAACACACCTCGTATATATATATATATATAAAGTTTAAATACTTATATATATATATATATATATATATACAAGTTATTTTAAAAGTTTAAATACTTAAGAAAAAAAAAATATATATATATATATTTTTTTTTCTCTTTCTTAATTATTTAAACTTTGAAACTTCTAAAAAAAACGAGCTAACGGATTTTATTCATTCGGAGAGTGCTCTCCATTGCTAGCCACAAGCTTCTTCCATCTCTAGACCGGACGATCGATTCTCACGGTAAAGAATACTGGTATCTGCGTTCTGATTAGTGTCTCCACGTCTGTTTTACTGTTTCTGGTGAGGTTCTTTCTCTTGAACTTTTTTCTCTGTAGATAGTTCTGCAGACATATAAATAGGTGGCAGTGCGACGACGGTGCGATGTCCAGTAAGTATGGCGAATGTGGCAAAACTTCCCAGGAGGCTGGGTAAACTCGCATTGTCTTGGTTAAATAACGCCCTGTTTTCCTTTGAAGGGCCGTAAAGACTCGGTTGAGCTGACCACAGTAGACACCTGTGTCTGTCGTTTGTCCACTAGTAAGAAGCTTGTGGTGGACGATGCCATTCCCATCCCACCAAACACGCTTCGTTTTAATGAAGTTATATATATATATATATATTGGTCTTGACCGACATAATCCGTCAGCACATTTACTTCGCAACAAATATGGAATATATAAACATATACACGCTTGGGTTGACTGACTGATAAATCATATTCTCCCCCATCATTTTTGCATGTTTTTCGTTTTAGTGTTTCTTACAATACCACTGCTTTCATTTGTTGCTGATATATATGAGTAGAGACGCATCGATATGTAGATGTATATATATATATATATATATATATAAATATATAAATATATATGTATATATATATGTTTGTGTGGGGGTTAATTCGGAAACGGACACGTAATCGCGTATTTGTCACACTTTGACGTGACTGCGTAACGTCGTAGTCGCACTTTGTCATTACTATTCATCGTTATTTAGCAAGATCCTTATTGCCGCTTAGTGATGTATCAGGCTGATCGTAAAAGGAGGGGGTCGTCTGTACCCCCCAAACCTGCTCCCCCAAACAAAAACGGCACCGCTACAGCCCGTTAGTTCGGTGGCTTCGTTCGTTCGTCGTCGTCGTCGTCAGATGGCCAGTGGACATAGTGAAGGTAGGTGGTTTTTCCCTAGCGAAGTTCATCCCAACCACCACCACCACCTCATTTTTTATTTGTGGTTGATGTTGTGATTATGCAGATGATCGGAATTTACTTGCGTTGCACGACGCACGAGGGGAACTTGGCACACAAAATGGTGGGTCGCGTTTCTAATACGACGACGACGGCTGGCAGGCAAGGCCACGCAAAGGTCACCCAGCTTTCCCACCACATCCCACATCTCGGAACACATACACATACGTCTTTGATTTCGGTTGTTGTTCCGGTTTGTCTTCAAAAGTTCGTCCAGCCGATGGCCAAAAAAGACCGCGACCACACATGGAGCACCTTCGGGCGACGATATCTACCGCGGTCTGCAGCTTCTGCAACTGCTGCTGCAAATATTGACATTGTGCGACTCGATCGTTTCAGTACCAGACCTGTGCATGAACATAAGAACATGAAAACTCTGACGCGATCTTTCAATCATCACGTAGCGTCGGTGATTGCGTAACAAGAATTTCTCCTACTCGTGTTCGTCGTCGTTGTCGTCATCCGCACATGCCTATCAGGCGCTCTGGAGCAGTGCTAGGTGCTAGCGCGCATTATATTACTTCACTATTAGTACAGGCGCAATTAGCAGTTATATATATATATATATATATATATATATATATATTTTTTTTTTTTTTTTTTTAATTGTACATACACTTAACTTTCTTAAACATTAAACTACCACTATTAGTATAGGCGCAATTAGCAGTTATATATATATATATATATAATTTAATTGCACATTTACTTAATATTCTTAAACATTAATCACATAACTTTTATGCATCAAATCCAAAAGCATTCCATAATATTTATGAAAATGAATGTTAGAATCTGTCCACAGACAACGAGGCAAAACTGTGCTATATGCCAAATACGAGACACGCGACCCGCTGGGGTTGAAAACAAGCTTTGCAGAACTTTGCCCTGCCCTTTGATTGAGACCGGCATTTCCAAACATTTATTTGAGAACAGTGCGTTTCCAGTCTTTTGGAACATTGCGGTTTAATTCAATATGGCTTCTTGCCAGAGCACGATGTCCTCTACGAACAACGAAGTGAGAATTGGAAACTCTTTCCTCTCTCCAGCGTTCCAGGACTTTTTTCTCAGAAGCGCACTGCGAAGCCGGTTCAACTCGGTAGCAACCTGATTTACAGTGCGTTCTTTAGAGTAGAAATGCAATTGAATGACGGAGGCATTTTTGGCGGATCCCTATCGTCCCTTCTTTGGGATGTATTTGCGCAGATCTATCCATCCCTTACCGAACTCACTTTATGGAAATCAATATGTGGTGAATGATGTTGGTACCTCGTCTAGAACATAATTTACTAAAATAAAACGCTATGCAAGCGTAGCGACACTACTAACGGTGCCCCTGACATTTTTATGAGGAATGCGGCCTAGCTATTGGTGAGCCTTTGCCGGTAATATTTTATCGGTCAATCGACGAGGAAGATGCACCAAAACTAGTCTTTGAGCCTGACAATTTGTCCACGCTAAAACCACTATACAGCTTTTTAGCTATTTGAGACGCAAAACAAAACGTCAAATGTACGAAAATATGATCATCGGTCTCGAGTCTAGGCCTGCCTTCGAGTCTACTGTGCATACTAAAAACCTACAGGCATAGTGTAAGTACGGTATAGGCGGAAATGTTACAAAGTAGATTGCACAATTTTTACGGGATAGTCTATTCCATCTAAGGATGAACAATTTCCTCCTAACATGTACTAAAGTAACATCTAGCTGTCCCCATTAAACAATATTAGAGCCCCTCATATATATCTTCTATACAGACTTCTGAACATTTCAAACTCCGCCCAATGCACATCTAAAAAGCTAGATGGGCATATTAAAAATATACTACGAAAATTAAGAAATCGAAAATGACGATGCTTTTGGAAACTGTAAGTCAGTGGAGTGGTTCGAGTTATCACTCAATAAATGTGTAAACCTGCACTTTGACTACAATAATCCTGGACATGATTTCACACTCAGAATTGAAAAACGTAATTAAAAAAGTAGTGATGATCTAGGGGGTGCTGATTTGTAGAGTGCGTTTGTTCATTATTAAAAAAAAAAAAACATACATCTACACAGACAGTATATTATACGTATAATATCTAAAGCATCGTTTATGTTGAACATAAGTTTCCATAAGGATATTTGTCATCACAACAGATCAAGCAAAAATGGTAAGCAAGGAGACTGCCGCCTCGACTACTCAAAGCAAATGAAAGGTTATCTCTAAGGCGGCTTTGCCGGAAGTAGTCCTCTACTGCCCTGATAACCCCGAAGCGCTAGGACCCCTTAGTGCTTTTCGGATAACTGTAAAATTCAGGGAGCTTTTTATGGACGCAATAATAATAATAATAATAATAATAATAATTCGCCTCTACACACTTCTTGACAATAGATTTAGATCAGGCAGAAGCAAAAAGGCTCGATCAAATATGTGGTGTGTATATAAAATAATGTCCATATACATCAGCACTCTAAAGCCGAATCAACGCAGGTAACCCTCAATCCACCCGAGAACACATTTTAGACTGCACTCGATGTCAAGGCGTCGTCAAATTTAAGCGAAAAAAAATATGCCATAACCGCACGATATGACAAAGGGAATCCAACAAATGTATGGAAAAATTCTGACAGAGTGTGATTCCGCTGTGATACAATATCGATCGCGGAAGTGTGCATAGTTGGCGAGATCTACAAGGTGATCTTATGTGCAGAGTCTCCGATTCGATGTTTACGATGGCACGATATACTGAAAGATGAGGGACCCCTATCTGCAGAAAATGTGGTTATCCCGAGCATAGAAGGATGACCTTAAATGTAGGAATGCCAAAATAAGGCTCACTGTGTTCATTTTAGGAAATGTTGGTGCCCACACATCTCACAATTATAAGAAGGGGTTAGGGTTGGAAAGATATACAATGTAGCCGATCTAGTAAAGCGCTGCGAAATGTGTCCCTGAGGAATTTCCATCACTGATCAAAACACACAGAGTACCAGCTACAGTTCAAGTTCCAACGCAAGCTCTACATAGGTATGGCGAGACCGTACTCTGTCATTTTCCCTTACCCATTGCTCCAAAAGTACCGTCTGGTGCAAAAAAGAAGCTCGCAAACGACGCCTACGAAGTCGCAGGCGGGGAAAAAAACAGATCATCAAATGGCTCCCCGAATATTATTATCGCAATATTAAACAGCTGAAAGAAAAATCAACCCATGCTCTCTAAATGGTTGGATCAAAACATAGCTATTATTGTCAGACCTCGAATCCGAGACCAATTGATCTGTAACTGCTGATCAGAGTTCCTCTTCAACATGCTTTAAATGAGTAGCCAACGTACGATAACACAGAAATGCCCCTGAGGACGTCTCGAAAAGCATCGTGCAAACATGGTGTCTGGAAAAGAGGTTTTACTCCTCTCCCAGACACTATGTTTGCACGCACTGTGGTCAAGCAGTCAAATCTTCTAAGGGCTTGAAAAAACCCAAAACCCAAAAACATTACCCAGCTCTTCGTCGAAGCCTCCCTACGGGTAATAATCCGGGATCGAGTAAGTATAGCCACTACATCCAACACTGATCTCCAGCTTGGCTCGAAGCTATTAGTACGAATCCCAGCATATGCTCACAGAAGTTTAAGACTTGCTAGAAGCATACTTGTTGGGTTTAGAGAAATCTGTGCTGCAGCATACATAACGGCGTTAAGCAATATTAAAACAATGCTCTATCTTATAATTTGGAACAAGCTTATAACGCTTCGATCTGGACGATGCCTCGCCAAAAAGTCCAGGAAAGAACAACGCAACTAAATTATTAAAAATAATGTAGATGACATAGAGCTACGAGAACCTTAAGGTTTAGCCGATTCGACGATACTTAGCACAATTGACAAGAAGTTTCAGTCTATTAACGATCAAAATAACGTGCGCCAAACGGAAATACAATTAGCAGAATGTGATATTCGTTCTGCTACTCGATCTCTGCTGACTTCACACACATTGGAGCCACATGATGGGTATACGGAGTCTGAACTACGGAATAAAGATCCACATTCTGCGCCCGGCTGTCAAAAAACACTTGGATCTTCTGCAACAGCCCGCCATTCTAGGCATTGATAGAACTGAAGCTCCATTGATTTTTGAGACGGTTCGATCATTTCCTTTTGCAGGTGGAGCCGGTATGGACTACTTACGGCCTAGACATCACTGAGGCATGCTCAGCCAAACGATTCTATCGTCAGAGCACCAACTGGACAGCATGGGCATTCTGACGTTTTTACAACAGATGATGTATTTGGCCGTTTGCAGAGAAAACGTTGCTTCAATTGTATTCTAGGCGCCATGAATTGACAGCGATCAGAGTATGATGAATCTGTTTCAAACATCCATACCTCACATTTGTAACTGTAATATATATATATATATATATATATATATAGAATATAATAAATAAATAATATATATATATATATATATATATATATATATATACAACTTAAATAAATGCATATACATGTATATCTACAGCAAATGTTCTTACCGAGAGTACACGCGATGACGAATAGCAGCCATAGGCGGCCCATAGGAAGAGCCAGCGTGTAGGCAAGCATGCCGGTCATTGACAAGGCGTAGACAACCAGGGTCACCTCCTTGAACTTTTTCGTCTTGTCCAGAATGGATCCGCACACAACTGAGCCGGCCATGCCCGCAACAACGAGCATCAGGCCCAGAAGGCCAATTGTTTTGTCCTCGCCCTGCAACGTCAGCACGAGAACGGCGAACCGCAACGAATCAAACTCAGCGTTACTTACATTTTGTATACTTTGTTTAAACACGTAGGCTAAACAGGTGATCGCTGTAAAACGTCGCCGCCTGCGTCTTAAAGTGTAAAAACTCAATGTCTAGGACGGATTTGAAAATGCATTCACTAAACTCGTTGATTAATAATACAGCCTAAATTTAGTGAATCCTTGGTTTGTACTCTTTTTCCAGTTCGTTTTATAAATATATATATATATATATATATATATATATATATACATATATATGTATATATATATATACATATATATATATGTATATATATATATACATGTATATATATATATGTATGTATATATATATATATATACATATATATATACATATATATATATATATATAATCATATATGTTACTTGATAACATTGTACTAACCGGATAATACGCTGAGCGAACTGATTAAGAAGTGTTGAGATGGCGTAAAATGTCCCGGTATTAATTCCGTACGAGATAAGCAGCAGCACATAAGAACGATTGGTGACAAGTTGCCGCATAGAACTCCAGTAGCCGGAAGGCTTTTCAATCAGCTGGCCCCGGTTTGGTGGTAATGGTGGCTTTTCCCGAAAACCTGAAAGTGGAACAACCGACAAGGTAGCACCAGTGATGTAATTACGTTTTGAAAGCATTGTTTCTTTTGTTTCTTAAAACGTATAGATGTTTATAAAAAAAAAAATATATATATATATATATATATATATATTTATATATATATATATATATATGCAAAACTAAAACTCCAACAAAAATTGGCTACAAAAATTGTAATCACATAGCATTGCTTAGCTTGGCCCTACTGTATATTGTACTTCTTTTCCATCCATAATTCAGCTGCATTCGACTAAGAATCGCTGAATCGCTACACAGTGGACAGAGTTTTATGCTGTATTGCTTATTGCTACCTGCGCGAGGCAAACGTTCGTCATTAGCTCAATACAGACGTGTAGATAATGCGCTGCAGTAAAGACATATACGTTATCGTTGCTGACGACTTGGGGACAAAAGAGCTAATATGCTACAGAAAATTGTGGTGGTCGCAAGAGGAACGCGATACAAAATAAAGACCAAGAAAAATTCAACTCGTAAGTTGAGAATCAGAAGTTTTCAAGTAAATAATGTTTAGAAATGAACGCAAAAGTACGTAGAACACATACAAGATTAAAAAAAGCAATGTATTTTAAGGCACAGTGCTTTTAAAGCCAGAAGAAGTGCTTTGCAGAACCTTTATTTGTACGCATTATTGGGTCTACAAAAACGGGGCATAATTATATGGTTAGTGGCGCAGAAGATATAATCGATGCAATTGTATGGAAAAAGCTTTGCACGCGGCTGAAACATCTTAGCCTCTGCCTTTGGGTTGCTCCCATTGACACGACCATAGCGAATTCCTTCAAATTCGTCAGGAGGAAGCAGAAACGGTCACTTGTAATTATAAATGTGTACTTTGTATAACTGCTCAAATTCTCCTATCTTTGAATTGCACAGCGCCGACTGTCAACTGCCGACTTTCGAGGATATACTCTGAAACATGATTAGGATAAGGTCGCAGGGCTATATATATATATCTATAGTAGAAGACGTACCAATGACGACACTGACGAAGATTATCGATGTGACGGCTGCAACACCTCCTAGAAGGGCCTGTAGGCCTGCTTTTACTTGCGTGGGATCGGCTGAGTTCGGAACAAGCAGAGACGGAATTTGGAAGCCCAGTGCGATACCCAACTAAAAGAAACGGAGAACACGCGAAATGTACATGGTTGATTGCATGCATGAATTGGTTATGTGACTGATCCAAGAGACGTTCCAACTTAGCCCACAGAGAAACGTTGGTTAACGCTAGAGCCTTATATATATATATATATATATATACATATGTATATATATATATATATATATATATATATATATATATATATATACATATGTATATATATATATATAAATATATATATGCATACATACATATATGCACTGCCAAGGAGGAGACCCTGAAAGAGAGAAGGGGGGACACGTAAGCCAACAATACGGCTGCATGTACCTGATTGCCGAAGACGCCCATGGCGCAGGCGCGAGACACCTCCTCAGGACTAAACCAGATAGCGGCGAGACGTGGTGGAACGGACAGGATGAAGATTTGCGAACAAGCGACTATAGTCTGCCCGACCATCAACAGCCAGAAGAGGCTTGGATCCGCTGCGAAAACCTGCGTGCAAAGACCACCGAGCCAACAGAGCCATCCAATTGGTTAGGTGACCACGGTCATCAGTACCATCCATACAGCACACATAGTGTACGCACATCGAGGTAACCTGCGCCCCCCGTGCTTTGCCACATGTGCCAGCGCCTCCCTAAAAGTTGTGCAGTATTCAATTGCCATGGGTTGTTCTCGAAACTGATACTGTAGACCCACATCGCTGCGCCGTTCTGTCTAGTCTTTTTTCGAACGGTACGAAATCTTTCTGACATTCGAACCGTCTAAAGCGCCAGGCAACTTTGGCATTTATTCTTTAGCAATATTGTTGCTACTTATATAACGTCTATTAGATAACCGGAGTCAGTTGGTCGGGCGTTTCACATATCGAGAAAATATGTAAACTGTGATGGAGATAAAAGATGTAACGCCATGTCATAGCATCAAACATTTAATTAGACAGTCCGAGGCCTGTGAGACCTGAATCAATGCATTAGTTGTGTTCTTAGGTACAATGATAACCAAAATCCTGTAAGATGATGAGCAAAACAAATTTTGACAAAAAATGCTAAAATATTTTATTGCAGTTATTTTAGGAGTTAGGCCTCACTCCAAATAAAACAGATTGAAATTAAACATAATTGTAGCTGAAAATTGTTTAAGTCATTGATGTAAACAATTTTCGTATGTAGCATGTACTGCTAGCTACGTTCAATAGATTAAGAAATGTTTGCCATGTCCTTAAAACAAACAGAGTCGGCTAGGAATTACGTACGCAAGAAATCCAATTAAGCGCTAAAATGAATTTGCATCCGCGACAAAGACGCCGCTTTACTATAGCGATTCGAACTAATACGCTTACAATAAACTACTGACTCATGATTGGACGGCCCTAGTAGGTATATTCAAGCTTAATAATCTATCAAATAATTTAAGTATATTATTTAAACCAACGTATATGAAAGCATAAACGGTAAATAAAAAATAAATATAGACATATTTATTGCTTTAGTGTGTTGCCTTCTTATGAGGTAGATACACGCGAGGCTGTCGAGCCCGGTGGCGTGGTGGCTTAAGTCTGCGCCTCGCAACCGGAGGAGACACATAGGTGCGCGGGTTCGAACCCCACCGTTGCACATTTGTATTTATGGGGGTCCGTCTATGAAGCAATGTGAAAAACAGTTCCGTGGACGTTAAATCTTGGCTGAGGGTCAGCCCGAAAACTTTACTTACTTAGATACACGTGAGGCTAACATATATTCAAAACAGTGGCGAAACGAAATGTCGGCTTTTGTATGTGTACCTGAGAAGTTAATTTTAAATCAAATAACGCAGAGCAAATCAATCGCATTTGGCGGAGTCACGGAACCGTACGAGATGCTACACCGTTTGCCGATTAGTCGATGGATCCTGCTACGGACCTCTAGCAGCAGCGCGATAGCATAGGTTAAACCATGTGATATCACACAACAGTATACACTATTTAGTTTTTTTTTATCTAATCGACAGTCGAAACTGACGGTGTATATGTCCCCGGAGGGATACCAAGATGGCACACCACCAGCGACTCTTTGATCGTTGAGCTTACTAAAACTCGTCCAAAGGGAGCCTCCGTCAACGCAGAGTCTCTAGGGAACTTTCTGAGAAACTCTCTCTAGGGAACTCCACCTAGAGAACTCTCTAGGGAACAACGTGGGGTCTCTAGAGGACGGTGATCTAGGAGGAACTAGTGTCATCTAAGAGATGTCGCCGGGTCGTGCTGTTGTTACTCGATTTCTCTTTGCGCGATTCTCATTGAAAATAGATGATAGACCACATACCTCTGGCAGTCAGGAGCCGAGCAGCCACAAATAACTGTTAACTAAACCTTAGATATCTCAACATGTTCGGCTTTCCAGAGGAAATGTTTTATGATTCCCAACCGCTCAAGGCCATACAGAAGTGACACTACATTGGGACCTCAGCAACTCAGACAAGTGGAATAACAGCAGTACTGAGATTAACGCTTAAAGTCATAGTAACAGCTATAACAATGACGACAACGGATGTAACAAAAACAGTTCTGCCAGCAACACCACTACGAACAGCCATAATAGGTGACCAAGTTGACCACAACCGTCTTGACGGCTGTGTAACCTACTTTGATCCAAGAGCCAAGAGCATTGCCCAATGCTCCAAGAAGGATTGAGCGTCGAAGGCCTTTTTTTTCCATGAACCAGGACGCCGGAAAGATGAGAGGAATGTAGCTGGCGCAGAATACCAACGCCGTCCAATTGACTGCCTCGTCTGACACTCCATAATGCCTGAAAAAGCATGCGGCCACATACACTCAATAACGGTACATCTAGACATTACTGTAGCTGATGCAAGTGTTGTTGCAAGGAGACAACCCATGGCGAGGGAGGGAGGGTTTGTCATTAACGCTCCAGTAATCAAATCTGTAGAAGATGCCAACTTTGTCTATCATCTGTAATAACACCCTGTCTAAACTTAATTCCGCATAAAAAGTAAAGTTACAAAACGAGCCCTAGCGCTTTTCACTACTTTAAGCCATTACATGAAAAAACGTACACGGGCATAACCCTTACGGGGCATCTAAAAAATAAGGTAGATATATGCTTTGCTTTATCAAAAACGCTATATATAACAATTGTAAAGCTTGTTTAAGTAAATATTTTTCCAATTGAACATGGTCTCTGTGAAGTCTTGGATCAAAGTGAGAGTGACACTACTAATATTCGTGACACTGGTGTTGTTTTGCGACATAGGGGCACAACATGTGCATATGGGAGACAACCAGTCCTCCTATAGAGAAACTAAGCACATCGAATTTTCTCACGAACACAACAATGTGCTTAGCTTCTGTATAGGAGGACTGGTTGTCTCGCAATTGCACATTTTGTGCTCCTATGTCAGGCAACAACACCAGTGTCACGGATTATCGTAATTTCACTCTCACTACAAAACATGACTTCTCAGAGACCACGTTCTATTGGAAACAAATCACTTTAACAAGTTCTACAATTCTTATTATTGATCTTCAAATATTTAATGGAAACTCTGTATATATATATATATATATACATACATACATATATGTATGTATATATATATATATATATATATATATATAAGCAGTGTGGTATGTTGTGAACGGTACTTTTTGATGATGGCGTGTATTGAGGAGAGCTCGATCCACTGGAACGCATTTGAGAGCGAGTAGAGGCAGAACAGAAGCAGGATAACGAAGCGGTACGGGTAGACGCAAACGTCGGGCGACGCGTCTTCAGCGGCCGTTGGCCCGCTGGTGACGCCCGCAGCTACATCTGTGGGCTCCGCTATCGCCCCCGCCGACGGTGACGTGACGGCCGTCCAGGGCCTGACTGCCTGGTTCGCATTGCTCTTAAGCACAGGCGTCGACTGCAAAAACCACACAGACACAGATATACACACATACACACGTTTGAACCTCACAACAAAGTATGCCGATAACACAAATATAAAGAATATAAGAATAATAATATTTTTTTTAACTAGGCTTAATATTATCACTATGTACATGCATCACAATTGCTAATATATGAATTATATAAAATCTAAAATAAAAAGGAAAAATATCTAAAATATTGTTTATGCTATTATTGCTTGGTGGCCAAAACGGTGGCCATTCAACATCATCTCGGCGTTGCCTCTTTGAAGTTCCAATGAGACAACGTGGTCCTTAAGAAGATGCGCGCATAGGCGCCGTTTGTGCATTTTCCTTTAGTGAATGATGTGGCCGACGCTCGCGCTGGCTAGTGCACGATCGGCGAGGGTGTACGTGTCGGAAACAATGACGCGAGCGGGAATGACCCACGCGAGCGGTCGATTATGGTCCCAATCCCGACTGGTAAGGCCATCCGGTTGACGCCTGTCTTCCCTTTACAGTCAACCGGGCTTCAGTATGGCGCGTTATGGCCGGCTTGTTTGAAAACGTGCCCGAGGATTTCATTGAGGGCATCGTGGCGGTCCTGCGTAAGCCCGGCCAGTTTAGTGCAGTTACGCCGGTGCAGGCCGCGTTCATCCACCGTTCCACCACATGGACATTCCTCTCTCTCTCTCAAACATGGCAATGCCAAGTTGGAGGCCACTGGCGGCACGGAACTTGTCGTCGGCCAGCTTACTACCGACTAGCTAGAACCGAAACACGTCGAGCCATAATCCGGCGGCGACAGATGAAACCGCTTTCAGTCTAATGCCGTCTACATCTAACTCGCAGACCGACAGAAGAGTTAAGTGGGTAGCCTTAGTGGCAATTTTGTTGCACCCCTTCTACGTATTGACCCGTTCCTCAGAAGGAGTAGCGGCCACTGCAGATGCGCAGCTATGTGACGAGGCAAGGCAATGTTCGTGACCAAAGGAATGCACATTCCACGCAGCCGGAATAATAATAATAATAATAATAATAATAAATGTTACAACTGCGCCATCGATACGATATCCCGTGACTAGTGTTAGCTCGTAAGTTTATCATTATATTGAGTAGAAAACTGTGTGGAAAACGATCTGTGCGTGTCTCGCGTCGGCGCTCATGCGGTTGCAGCCCTGCTGTAGAAGTTCTACTTTTCCATTCACCCCATGCGTACTAACATGGCTAAGGTGATTGAATATATATATATATATATATAGTAATCATCGTACAACAAATGGTAAAACTAATAGTAATAACACTAATACTAACTATGAATGTTTGAATAGCAACGCAACAAATTATCAGTATTTGCCACATTATTTATCACCCCCTTACGCTTTGAAATAGAACGCATTGCGCCCTGTTTGATTCAGGAAAAATTCGATAGAGATTTTGGATCTAGACAAGCTGACTTAACGCATTATATATATATACGTATGTATATATATATATATATATAGTGGTTCACTGTCGTTCGTGTAATTTCACGGTCGAGCTTTGCCCAGCGATCTTCCTTGGTTTCGCTGTTATATATTCTCCAAAATCTCTTAATCCGCAAAATATGCTTTAGTCCTCTCTCTCTACATAATTCGATATTCGAAAGACAGAGTCCTCATTATGCCTATTTCCCAAGGCAGTCGGTTGTATCGTCTCGGGGGTTTGAGCATAGCTTTAAACGCATATATATATATATATATATATATATATATCACTTTGCTCAAACTTGCTTTTGATTTTAAAAAACCAAAAACAATTGTTTATCATTAATTCACGGCAAAGCTGGGAGTTCAAAGATGGAATACAACACCTGACAAATGCCGTTCTGCCACATGCAGACAACAGCCTATTCTTTTTGGCATGGTTTTCGACGACATTTTGATACATTTTGTGGTCAATTTCGGCAATAATTGTGCGAATACGGTCTTTCAACTCGGGGATTGATTCGGGGGTATATCCCTGTAGACACGGCCCACTACAAAAACTCATAAAAACAGGTCCAAGTCCGAGGATCTTGCTAGTCAGTCAATGTCTCCTTATGAAGAAGTAACACGGCCCGGAAATTTTGTGCGGAGTAGCGTTGCGCCCGCTTTGTGATTTGTGAACCCATCTTGTTAAAACTACATGTCGTCTACATACATGTTCTCTACCATGTTCCTATATCGCTCACTGTTGGGGGGTTACAGTCTCTCCACGGTCGTTTTCAAAGCAGTAAGAGCCGAAAACACCTCCGCTTCAAACTCCGCATCAAACATTGACTGTGTATGGATAATATGCTTGTTTTAGGATCATGCTTAGATCATCAGATTCCCAAATGCAAAAGTTTTGCCTATTCACATATCAAGGAAGGTGAAAATTGATTTCATCGGGAAAGATGATTTTGCCTTCAAAAGCATCTTGGGGGTTAGCAGGCGTTAGCTGTTGCGCCGTCGAAATATTGTAAGGGTGCATTTCCAAATTGTCTTTTACAATTCCTTAAAAACTTGACCTTGAAAGATCCAATACCTGAATAAGGCGGCAGGTCGAAATCTTCGGGTTCTTGTTTTTTTAACACAACATGTAGCTTCGAATTTATCGATCAAATTCTTGACGGTCATGATTGCTAGGCACAAATTTCTATTGTATTTGGTGCGCGCTTTTTTTGCCACTGCTGTCAGTGAACAGCCATTTTCGTCAGTTTTTTAAGCGCACATTGCTTTTTACTGTATTGCCCTGTTAAGGGATAAACCCTAAACAATCTGCTCTTAACCATAATATGAATGGTTTCGTTTTCACATTTATAAAATAAATAGCGAGGAGATCAACGCACTAGTGCTTCGCTGTGCATATATATCTATTTATATGTATATATATATATATATTTTTTGCACTATTTATGACCGATTTTCTTTGAAAACAATAGAGTGCAATTTTATACACTCGTATGAATGTAGTGTTACAATGTTAAAAGCATCTCATCTATTAAAACTGTCTTCTATAAGACGCTGATGCCAGAAGAATCCGGTTTAATCTAAAAAGTCTTAGCAAAAAACGAATATACTCTTAAACTATGCCCACGTATAGAAACATCAAGCTAGGCTGCTCAGAGATTTATTCTTATGTTCATCAACATTAAGATTTGTATTAATTTGGCGTTGTTCTATCTGGCAACCAGCCGAGGTCAGCTTCATAAACAACAATACAGTAGCGTCCCGTTATAGGCTAAAATCAAGAGATGCTCATAGAAGAAAAGTGCGGGAAAGATAGACTTAACGTCAGTTGAGTATATTAAACGCAAAACAGTGGTCTGCTTTTTAACATGATCCGTTTAATTTGCCTCAGTTAACATGGATCTCCTATAAATCGTTAATGTCTCGCAGCTTATGGTTTGAGCTTTAGAAAGGGTCAAACAGGATGTTTCCTAAGCACGTCCGCGCGGATTAATCACCAATGAGCACAGAGCAAAACAAGGCCAACAAGTGGGTCACTAAAGATTAGCGAACGTAACTTATACTAACAGCGCAAGGTCACCAGATTAAGCTGAATGCTTCTCCCTTAATTGTCAAATCGGGTAGAGCAGGTTTCCGAAGGCTGTAGAAAAAGAGCAAGGCAGAGAAGCTATTAGTATATTTAAGAGAGCTGGAATACGGAGCAAGCTCGTCAACACGCCCACAATGCGAATTGCTTCACGTTCGGACAACTGCTGAGGTTGCCCGTAGGTATAATGTCGAACTTTCCCAGAGGCGACAGGGTGTCGGCTAGACTGCATGTCCTGAGCATGTGTGCAATACGCAGAGCCACAAGGCATCTCCTGAACAAAAAAAACACGTTTTCCTGCCAATGGTCATCGCTTACGTGCGAACATAGTAGAGACGATCTGGGGCTTTCGTTCGAGGCTTATATCAACTATGTTACAGAGCGTTTAATACAGCTCTACTGTGTAGAGATGACTAAGCCTGGCAAGAACACCTAGCGTTTGGCTTCAGTTCGTCGCCTGTAATAGCATCTTCGCCCAGACATTACACTGTGGCGACTCGTCCAGAGAGATGACTAAATTCTTTATAATTAGCTGGTAGAGCGATAGGCCAAGGAAATATCGTGCATGCCTAAGTCATATGGAATTCTGTAATTCTCGAAATTAACAGAACAAGGACCCTTGTGTAGCTTCACTGGATGGTATAATTCGGGTGTCAGTTACGATTGGATTGAACAGGGAAGGGGCAAGCGTTGTAGAACACCAGTAAAACTCAGCAGTTTGGCTACACGGGTAAGGTTGCCCTTCCTCCGTATATGCGTACATCTGCATAACTAAGTTGAAAATGTACTTTATTTGCATTAATTACAGGGTTATTCTGGGCCATACCCATTGAAATCTTGATTTTGAACTAATGAACCCCTTAGCACTTCTAATTTCTAAGGGCTGACTATTTCTAACAGCTGTGTCGAAGTGCCGGCTTTTCTCCAGTACGATTTCCGGGGCAACTCGGCGCGAATGAACCCCAGCAAACTTAACTCTGGCAAAGAGAGCCTTTGATGATCCACCGGACGATAATGGACAAACATATAAGAGATGATCCGACAGCATAGGTACCACTGGGGAGGCTAGAGAAGAGGGTTCAATTCTAAGCTAGTTGGCACATCATACCGGAGTTCTAGTATAGTTATTCACGAGGTGTTTCGCCGAATAGTGGACGAAAGGGACCACGAAACATCTGACAGAGGTTAAAAGACAAAATTATATATTAGTGTATTTATTAAGTATATGATAAAAACAATTCATACGTTGCTAGGATTTTAGCTAAAATTACTAACATATAAATAACATGTATCCTTTCAATATGGCTTAACCTCGTAAGTTATAATAGTAACTAAATATATAATATATATATATATATATATATATATTAATTTGTTTTACCGTTGTTATAATATATTTTCAATACGTTTGTTATCCATACAATAAATCCTTAAATAGAGATTATTTAACCGTATGTCAACATCGACGTCCTTGTTATTTGCTCCGCGAGTAGTGTACATTTCATGTTTTCTTAAAGAAGGGCGCCTAAAACCGTTGCAGTGAGAACCAGTTCGAGGGTCTCAATATTGAACCTTTTATCTAGACCTATCTTGCAATCTGTATCGATACGACAGCGTGCCGACTAAAAGACTACAACCTTAGTTGCTCTAATGACCCTAGTGATCAACAATTGAGAAGTTTTTGACTCGCCTATATGATGGCTACATTTGCTGAAGACGACATTATTCGTATTAAATTCCGTTTGTTGAGTACACCAAGGGGAGCGCGATTTTCTAGATATAGCAGTGTTAAATAATGAAATATGCAACTTTGTACAACACGTTTGTATGCCATTGTTGCCTGCTAATCGAGAATTTTTTTATCTAACAGGAGCAAAGACACGTGATTTTCAGTAGTATATTGACAGTTTTCCGACCATTATACAAAATGATCGAAGCCTGAGAAAGGAATTAAAGCTTCGTTGAGCAAGTACTAGACTATGCATTTTACAATAATCGGCTCTTATTTTCAGTGCCATTTTACCAACGGACTACGAGGCTTTTAGGAAATCTTATTTGATGGTATCTAGCCCATACTATAGACCCCGAAACACATAGCCATACTAAAACAAAGCCATCTTGCCCTGCTTTGGTTGTATCGAAATTAGAGAGCTTCAAAGAAAAGTTAGAAATTACCAAAAGTTTAACGCCAGGTCTTAGCCAACGGAACCTTGCTAAATATTTGGTATTGTTGTTGATATAGTGGCCTGGCAGTAGGCGCTGCCTGTCTACCTATCATTCAGTTTAGATACGTAACTGTAGTGCGCGCCTTTAGAGGATTAAGTATATTACAAATCCCTCATATAAATGATATATAAGCAGGTAAAAACATACAGGAAAGCATTGACTGGTTGTACGTTATATATCAGAAAAAAAATAACAATATATATATATATATATATATATATGATACCACGTCATTTGTTAAGTTGGAGGTTATATTTATAGATGACAACTTAGGAGATTACCAACTTTTCGAATTAGCTGTTTTGTCTGAATGCTGGAAGCAACCTATTAATGAATTTTTCCCCAGCTAATTAATCTCTGCGAGGTAGGCTGCGTGTTCGGCCTCGGGTGTACCGCCGTGGATTAGAGAAAGGACTGCTAGTCGGTGACGATGCGCGCATATGTAGACATGCATATAAAGTTGTATATAGTTTCGGGGAGCCTCTATAGGTGCTATTACCTATAATCTAGCTTAAGTACGTAGCTGTATGTAGGTGTAGTTTTTAAAGGATTAAGCGTATCACATGATATTTAAGCATTTATACAGCAAGTAGATAAATACAACTTTGTTTGCACCGACTTGTATCCCTCCGTCTTTCTAACAACTCATATATATATATATATATATATATATATATATATATATATATATATATATAAAGTTCGTAACATGGAATGCACAAGCACTATATGGACAAACGCCATGTATTCGCGCATTGTTCAGTATAGTTCCCCTTAAGCTCAAAACGTTTAAGCCAACGATTCTCAGTAGCCTTTATACCACAAGCAAAATATTGAGCATAGATTTAGTCCCTACTAAATTCTCGTCTACGGCGCATATGACATCAGTATTGATCTGATATCTCTTTCCAAAGAGATACTACTATTTGAGAGTTTGTAGTATGTAGTTGCACGGGGTTAGGTCCGAAAAATATAGTGGATGCTAGGCACTTTGGAACTTTATCGTTTGCGCAATCTGGACATGCCAAAAATTCACAATGAAATGAGGGGGCTTAAATGTCTTGTTAAGGAGCGGACGAGATTGAAAAACGTAGCCGTTCTGCTTTTTTTTCTTTTACATAGTTGTGCAAAATCTACGCTTGCGGGAGAACGCATGAAGAAACCGATCATACCGGCGTGTTCGGCGGAAAATTCTGCATACTCTGAATGACACTCAACGCAAGCTGTCGAAGCTGTTGTTATGTCTTACGTTAGAGCTTTCATGTTCAGAACCGTAACCGTGCGGTTCACCCGCAAACGTAAATTTTGCACAACTATGTGGGGAAGAAGAAAAGACAGAATAGCTAATTTTATAAATTACTTCACTCACAAACAAGACGCTTCCGCCCCCCTCTTTCATGGGGCAAACTATTTTCTTGCCGAGTTCTACTAAACCTTTATATAAGTACATACGGTCATGGAACCCCCTGTAATATATATATATATATATATATATATATTAGCTGTAGCATTATGTGCCCCTGATATAAAAGGGTGATATATATGCACATACTTATTAAGCGAAAAAAAATCAATCAATCATAAATGCTAGAGTGATCGCTCGGACTATAAACGGTTCTTATAATTACCTTGGTGGATATATTTACGGTGCACAACATTGCGGATGTCTATTGAGTAGCAGCTGGCTTGTATGTATGTGGCGACGATATAGACATCCGCAATGACAACTGCAGGAATCACAAGCGCAGAAAGGGTAGCAGTAGTAGTAGTAGTAATGGTAACATTCGTCGTGGAAGAACGTGTTACCGTTTTGACTATTTAGACAGCCTCAGCTACGGAAAGGTCGTCTGACGCAGACAAATGAACAAGACACAATGAACAGCGGCAAAGGGAGGTAGGTAGGGATGAGCTGCAGTGTTGTGTCAATAGGTTAACACCAACAACCTCACCTTCATCCGTTCGATGGTTATATATCGAATACCACTTTAGACGACTGAGCGTTGATGTTTGAAGATAATGGACTTCACGAGCGCTCGCACGCACGCCGCACTTCGCATACACGGCAAACACAAACTCACTAGTTGATCTACCGACACGAACAATATTGACCACCGCAACAGCAACAACAACAATCACGGCGGCAACAATAACAACAATCACGGCAGGCAACAACAACAACCACGGCAGCAGCAGCAGCAACAACAACAACAGCAACAACAACAAGGAGAACGTCAATCCGCACAGCAAGATATAGTAGTTGTGGCGGACGCTACCGGCGTTCAGACAGCACCGTTCAGGCAGTACCGTAACATCAGCAGCAGCAGCGTCGGCTGCAGCGGCACTGCGGTAACGCGATCGGCGTCACTGTAGACGTCACGATATAGTTCTATACCTCGTTCAGTCGCCGATATAGTTCTATACCTCTCGTCAGCCCTGCGGTCTGTCTTTTACGACGAGCGTCGTCAGTTGATGACAAGTGCAGAAGCGCAGCTAAGCGACCTTACAACAAGCGGGCTGACGCTGGGCCGATTGGCCGAATGCTGGCCTATGAGACCGGCTGGTTGCTGTCTTGCTCACCGGCCGGTAGAGGCATTTGCTGTCGCCGGCAATTCTGCAACTGTACTGCCACCAAACATCAACCCACGACCAGTCACCAGTTACCAGCTACCAGCCGCACGCGCTGCTGTGCGACCCCACTATGAGCGAATGGGTAGCGACGGTCGCCGAGGGACGTCTCGTAGGTGGACGGGCCGACGAACGGGCTTGCTCTGCCTCCTCTCCTCGGCGAAAGCAAGCTTACTATCGACATATACGAATGTATGTGTGTGTATTTGTGTTTACATATATATATATATATATATATATATATATATATATATATATACTATATATATATATATATATATATATATATATATATATATATATATATATTTATATGTATATATATATTTTTTTTTGAGTGCTTGCATTCATGTGTATTGATCTTTCTCCGGCCGTCGATCTGTGTAGCTCCTACCTGCTACAGGAGCATATGCACGTGCTACCTACTCGCTAACTATTATGACGACGCATACGCATGTCGAACATTAACGCGAGTTCCTATCGAGTAGCAAAATCAAAGTGCGACGCGACGAGCAACAACAACAACAACAGCGATCGCCATCGCTGCTGCCGCCGCCCCGGCAACAAGTCGGGCAACGAGTCGGGCCAGATACAATCTGTGTCCAGACTGCTGGTTAGACTAGTGTTAGTTAATACTACTACAATTACTCGATCACATTGTAATAGAATGGCGGCATCGCATGTAGTGTGCGACGGTGACGGTTTTCTAGACGAAGGTGTCTGTCTAACTGTCTATCTGTCTGTCTAACTGTCTATCTGTCTGTCTAACGGTCTGTATGTTTGTCTGTGTGTGAACACTGTGTCTATTCCCCTAGAGGTGTAGAGGAACAACGCATTTCACTGACGCAGCGTACACGAGATACAACCAGTATTATGTACGCTCTGTCGTACAGGATACTTGTGGTTGTTGTTGTTGTATTCTGCACCACGGATATAAGATGCGACTACAATCAGTATGTTTCGACGACGCAAGCAAACGGAACGCTGGCTGAAGGAGGCCGTCTGACGGACGAAACACTTGAGGAGGACAACTGCGCTGCGCCAAATCTGTGTATTTTGATACAGCTGATTAATTGAGGATCGTCGGGGAAAGCGATTACAATACCATCACCTGTGCGATACGATATCATAGCTTAGCATGGTGTCAAGATAGACGACACTGTAAGCAGCTTACCGTGGTGTCCAGATAACCGACGATAACAACGTTGATGGTGATGATGATGATGATGACGACGACAACAACGTACTACGACATCGAAGAACCGTGCGCACTTCAACCTCACCAAATTACAGACAAACCATAGAAGACTGGGACGGACAACGACTGGCGAACTTCAACTAGCTGTTGAAGTTACCTAACACTTAACCGAGCCCCGCTCACCATTAGAATGCACGCCTTGACGATAGCTAGTCTTCTCAATGATAAACAGACAGCCACTTTAATGCATTATAACTACTAACACGCAACGACATGCGATGCCAGAGGCGATGAACAGATTGCCATAATGAAACTGTTCAAACAAATCAGACTGATCAAACTGATCGCCAAACACGTCGCAGCACAGCGTCACGTGTAACGCGGCTCAACGCTCACCTTGTAGCAACGACAACGGGACAAACTTTCACATTTGCACAAGTTTAGTGAGGGCTTTCATGTTTGTTGCTATTTGTCACATGTTTGCACTTTTTACATGTTTTGTTTGTTTGCCTACTTATAGGTCTACGTCGTACTATTACTACTTCTACTTCGGCCACTATCATGACTACAACTAGAGACGACACAAATTGTTTCCGCCTATGCCATAGGTGATATGACAAGCGTGAGCTGGAAGTGGTGCAGGACAAACACAAGACGTGTTCGACAGCGGGCGACGGCGACGACGACAACAACGACACCAAGCATCAGAACAGCTGAGCCTCGACCGAGGCGCTCGAAAAGGCGACGAGATCAGCCTGGTGCCTAGAGAGTGCCTTGAGCCTCCTCTCCTTAGCGCTATGCTCGCCGTCGGCGTCTCTGAGCAAACCAACGGATCACAGCAACACACCCACCTGTAAACACCGCCGGAAACCGCCGTCGTAACAGCTCGCTACCAATCGATATCGAACTAGACCGTGTAGCAGAAGAGATAATAATAATAATAATAATAATAATAATAATATAATAATAATAATAATAATAATAATAATAATAATAATAATAATAATAATAACAATAATAATTACTATTAGCACTAAAATAAGCTTAGTATGGCCTGTTAGAGGAACGCGACTTTAGCTGTGGCTGGCATAGGTTAGGACGTGACAGCCGGTAGAAGATGAAACTCTAGCGGTCGTTCAGACTTAACGATTGTTTCAAGTGGAAACTAGTAATGCCAGTAGCAAGATCTCGAATAAGCGTGCCTGCGCACTTGTTTGCAATACTTGCCTGCTCGCCGCTGAACGCCACGAAGCGTACTGGAAATATATATATATATAAAATCAGCGTCACGTAAATAGACATTTTTTGCAGCTAGAGGTTAGCAAACGTGTCGTCGGCAAATGTAGCAAAGCCATTTACAAGCATCCATAAGCGCATACTTCCCACAGTTAATTGTCTCCGCCTGCGCAATGGCATAACCAGCCTGGGCCAAACCCGTAACTGACTATTGACACCGGGCTGTGTACTTTAAAGATAATCACGGTAGCGTTATAGCCAAGTCTCTTCTCACTCTTAAACGCTGTCAGGGTGATTCCCTCAGGTCATCAGAAATCGCTTCGCATCAATCTAAATGTTCGAGGAGACCTTAGGGCACGGCTCAGGGTATCATTTAGGGTAGCTTATCTACGGACTTAGCTGCGAATGCAGGATAAGCCATGGTGACCTAAGTATGAGAACTTCTCGCCATAGATGCACTCATGTTCCTCAATTATTGGGACACCAGCAAGGAAACCAACACAGATTCTAAAGAAAACGTTCTCTATGAAGGTTTCAACTGGAGCACTTGGTAGAGCATTGAGCCATACCACTGGATGACAGTACTCGCGGGCGTATTCACCTAAGCTTCAGCTGAATCATTAAGGTTGGTTAGATAAATATCCTCCGATAGCACAGCCGAGCTTGCTTGCAAAATCAGGTTTTGTTTGGTTTATATTCCGTTTGGTTAATGCCACTAAGCAAGTGGTTTACCCTTGCCGCCGAGAAGCAGGATCCTAAAACATACAAGTCAATGTACGTACCTAAAAGACTAAGGCAATTTACTACAATCTACGCTTCTCCAGTACACCAGATATCTGAAATTTCTTCCCTTCATTAAGAAGTGGGACGCCTAGTACGAGGTGTGTCTTTCTGATCCTGGCACAGACTGGAAGAAGGTAGGCTATTGGTCTAATTGAGTAGTCGTATATTGATGATCCCGATACTAAAGTTCAAATTTTTATGAGTTAAGATCTCCCTACCTAAGAGTAATAACCCGCTCATCGTTGCAAAATCCAGTACCTTCTGATTATGCCGAGCTACCGGTGCAAGGTCTACTGCTAACATACATCAAGCGGCACATGAGTCTATCAATCCCTCGATCTCGAGATAAAACAGTGGGGGAACTGATGAGTCACCCTGCTGTGAAGCCTGACTGTGAAGGAATACCGTGGTTCGTCAAGCCTTACGTCCTAATGCTCTATCGTCGTAACATTCTAATATTAATAACCAATTGAGTTGGATCTGCACGCCCGCATAATGTAATGGTATAGGTCACGCATATGCTAGACAACAGCCCTTAGAAGGCGATCACATCGAATGCTGTTAAGAGCATCTTGGAAGTCTAGTGGTTATGGTTTCTGACCTGGACTAAAGATAGCCTCACTTAACATGGATTGCCACTTCTTTGCTAGATTTACAGAGAGAGAGGGAGAGATTGGTAATATCCGTACCAGGTTATTTTGCCGATCTTTGCTGTTTAGTGGCAGATCTTCAGGCCATTGCTGCTAAGAAGAGTGGGTCCGTCTGTAAAATTTCAGGCCACAAAGTTCCAGTCCCGTCTTACTTTCTGTGTTGTTGATATGTGTCAGGTGTTTCGTGGTCGAACATTAATTGCGGTGTTCTAGGTCTACCATTAGGGTGGGCTCACTCGCTACATATGTGCATAGGATGCACATGTGCAGCACAAGCGTACTTGAGGCTGTTTTTGATCGACAAATGGCGCTTTTATAACACATAGTTTTAATTTTGTCGAGATTACTGAGGTTGCCTAATGCTAACTTGGAAGGTATGAGTCTGCCGCTTTATGTTACTGTAGAAAGGATCTTGAGCTTAAATTTAATAATTACAGTCTTGAGGTCGATTTGTCGGAGATTCCTCACTGTTATTTTTGACACATTGATGTTCGGCTTATTTTCGCAATTAAATAGTCTCGTATTTAACATATATAACATTAAAAGTAAATTAGAGGTGCTGTCTGATAAGTATATCATGCGCGTAAAACATGTGGGAGACTTTTACTTTTCGGTGGCATTTCCCAAGGCCAGTCGCGTATAGCGCAAAAAAATTGGTTAGCTCTATCACACTGTATCATACAAATTATTTAAGAGACTCCTTGGCAATTGCGTGAGCCTCGTTTATAATTGTAGTATGCTGGCCTACCAAAATATCTAAGATGAGGTTACACATTTGGTTTTTGACGTAAAGAAGATGTCTTCGCGGGGAGTGAGTGAATACCGACATCTCGCGACCTCATTGGTTTGGCATCGCGCCTTGTCTAAGGTAGGTGTTGTGCATCGCCGTAAGGGCAGGAACAATTGCAGCTATATATACATCCTTTAAAACCACCCTCAGTCGGGCTTTCCCGGTGTGTGTGACTGCCCGTAACTGCAATCCAGGTATTTTAGATGGGCAGAAAAACGTTTCTTCCTGATTTTGCCTATATAAGCCATTCCATCTCATTTGTTCCAGGGTCGCGTGGTTTCATCCATTTTGTTCGTAAATGTTGGATTTTTATTTATAACTAGAAAATCTTGTAACAGCTTGGAAGAACCAAGCCAGTACGCCATCTAAGTGTGTCGTCTTTTTTCTTCGTAACATGTTCACTCCGGGCGTATTCAAACATAATAAAGAGATATCCACATCAGAAATCGAACCAGAATCCAGGAATGTGTTGCAGACTAGCTTCCTAGACAACGCCACTACACTGTGAATGTACAAATATATGTGCAAATATACATAAATTTATGAATGTGGTTTGATATAGATGGTTGAAATATATGGTTTGACCAAAGAAAAGGTGGATACGTGTGACAGCCTTATATCTAAGGCAGGGATAGCAGTGCCGTCATAGAGTATTGTGGCGGAACGTTCGAACAGTATTGTAGTCAGTCGCAGTTCGCGCATATTTAGTTTTAATCAGAGGAGGGTGCTATGGGGAGTGGTTACCTTCAATAACAACAAGCTGCAACATGATTAGAAAACACATTTAACTAAGTCTTAGCCCGTGCAGCATATCGTCGTTTAGTTTGCTGACTTCGTTCCATACAATTGTTTCATACGAGTAAGTTCTAGCGCCTTAACGAGCGCCTCAAACTACGGATCCGTAGACCTGCGCAAGGTGGTATTACATTATACTTCAGTGTTTCGCGTTTGCCCAAGTATATATAGATTGCCAAGCAAGTCATAGATCAAACCCCAAAAAGCCTGGAAAATCATAATGATGCTTAGACACGTGCGCAGGCCATATAGTCGCATGTTTCCCCGCTGTCGCCGGCGATAAAAAGGTGGCTATCTCGTAGCTAAGCCACACAGCCTATCGTTGCGGTGTTTTATCGAAATGTAGCAAATCGGCTATTGTTACGCCAATACCGCTATAAAATCCGTTCTCGTAGTTGCTGCTGCTGCTGCTGCTGTTGACGCTGTGTACCTTGTACACTTGCGCAATTGACGTGGCTAGCAGTCAAATGTATGGCATCCAAGCAACGACACCGCCGATGGCCTTGACCTTCACAATGACCCTACAGACTCCAGCTACCGGTGCTCTGACTAAGCGGCTCTTCACCTGGCGAGTCCACTCCAGCACAGATTCACGCTCTCCAAACATTAACGGTGGATTCTGTCTGTTCTGTGTGTCAGTTTGCAGAACCGAATTAGACCGATCCTATGTTTCTTCTTTGTTGATATCGGATGAGAGACACGTTTGTCGTGAAACCCAGACAACCCTACAAAGATTCCGTTGGGACGTGTTAGAAAACCCAGCGTACTGCCGGATTTGCCGTAAGGTTTTATATTTAAGAAGAGGTCATTTAAGAAGAGGCTTTATTCGGACAACAAAATAATATATATATATATATATATATATATATATATATATATATATATTGCAAAGTTTCAGTACTCAGAATTTTTCAAATTGAACCGACACTACCAAGGTGTTCCGGTTGTTTTGCTTAGAAGAGCCCGCTATACCAATCGGTGGCGGCGTTTGTTGTTTGAATTTGAGAGAAGTTTAAGTGAAGAGAACTAGGCTTGGCGATTCTCAAACAGCCAAAAATGGAGAAGCGACACATCTGCATAATGTTCTGTGTTACAGTTAAAAATCATATGTTCTAAAGTGGTACAAATTCAATAAACTGTTTATAGTAATCAAGCAGTAACCCGAAACACTGTGTATACGCGGTACCGTCGATATGCGACGCTCCTAAAGAGACCGGAGGTGAACTTAGGACGGGAAGTTCGTCGACGTCTATAATAGACGAAAACGTTTAAATGTTTATGATATGTTACTCAAAAATCGCAGAATTGCCATGCGGGATAGGGTCGAGGAATTGGAGATATCTTACGGTCTATAAAACAACTCTTCGTGTGGTCCTGAACCGAGTCATGGGTTTATGATTTCGAATTCGACACTAAAGCCTAATCCTCTCAGTGATGCTTCTAAGGTCGATCGAAGAAATTCAGACTGAGAAGATCCAACACTAAGGTTCCTTTTGACTTTTCTCCACTACAGAAGAATCACCTTCCACTCATATTTGCCACCTGGTTTTACAGTCAACAAAAAAAAACTACCGCGAAATCTTAAGAAGATTGTGCTAAAACGTCCGGCGAAAGAGACCTAAACTATGAGCAAACTACTCTTGGATCCTGCATTACGACAACGCACCAACGTACACATCGTTACTGATTCCGGAATCTTCAATCAAACAATTAAATTCTATATTTCCACAATCTCTCTATTCGACCTATTCATGCAATTATTCCTGTTCCCATAGATAACAAAAATTTGAAGGGAACACGTGTCCAGATTATAATGGAGATTACGAAAAATTCGAAGGGGCTATATTTTCTGTCATATCAAATCTGCGATCAGTATGTTGGCTCGTCTTCGCATTGCTCGGACGTATTTCTTAGTTATTAAGTGAGTCATACCTTGCCTTTGAGCAGGTGGGGTTCAATAAAGTCAAAAAATGCATAAGGGGTATCTAGCCGGATGGTACCATATTTGTCCAGCGTCACAAGCGGTTATCAGCACGGTGTGGAGCACGGCTAGAAGCACTCGCTTGTAACCTAATAAGCAATAATAGCAGGGCAACTCAATGCGTTTAAAAAAAATTTTTGAAGAGTGGGAAAGAAGGTGACACAAGTGCATTGCAGCGGGCGGAAGTTATTTTCTTAAAGGGAACAAAAGCACTTTAATAGGTTAAGTAAATCTTTTGTTTATACATTTGTATCAGAACTTGTCGATTCTCTCCGTATACATAGCTAAACTAGGAATCTGTGCAAACTTAACAATACTAAAGGAAAATGTCCATTGTGGGAACATGCACTTTCCTACAGCTGGTGAAATGCCCAATTTGTCGAGTGGATTGACGCATGAAGCTCACTGCAAAGGCGCTAATGCCAGTCATTTTGTAAGTCCATTTAAACAGTTGCACTGATATCGTACAACAACAAACAAATGAGAAAACTAGACAAATCAGGAAGCAAATACAAAATCACATTACATCACGCAGCCAGGATCACCTGTCCACCTGTTAATTAAACAAATCACAATTTCGAGAGCATAAAATGCATGTTCAACAATAACTCAGTACACACAAATTGATCGCCACCTAGAATACAAGTACAGCCAAATTATAACCACGCTCATACCAAGCACGTATCGCCTCGAAGTAGACCTAGACTGCTGCAATAGTCACGTTTGTAAATTGGCGATAGTAGGGCAAATCTCTAAACATTACATTGCATAGCTCTCTTTAAGTGGGCCTCCATCGCAAAGGCGGATGGCCATACCTACTCGCCCTAAGATAAAAGTATAACTGTAATGTGAACACTATCAAATTGCCAATAATAATAATAATAATATGTACCCCTGACCACATCCTTGAATACTTCGGAAAAATAATATTCACTGGCTCTATTGTTTTACTACGATTACAATTAAAACCGGGGTTTATGATTTAGGTGACACAAAATCGAATATCATATATTTTGGACGTTGCAGCGCTGCGTACATGGACTTTTAGCTTTACAAGCTGTAGGACCAAAATGTTTTATTACATAAAAAAATAATGAATACGCGAATGTATATATATATATATATATATATATATATATATATATATAACATAATAAAACCATCAAAAACATCTTTCACGCTCAGCAACAGGCTGAGCTGGTATTGTGGTCGCCTCTAACACTCGTTGGCGTGACTGTTAGAACCGTCAGTCGAGTAACCTTAAGTGAACGCCAGACACGTGACGACGTGTCCTGCCGCAGCGAGGCAAGTCTGCAGATCTGCGAGGTGTGCGTGGCACAGATAAGAACCGACCAAGTCGTCTATATAATATAAAAAGTGCCTTAGATCTATAATGACATAGTCGCACATTCTCCCGCTGCCACCGGGCAATCCTAACAAAAAAAAACGATCTCGTAGGTAAATCACAAATTTCCAGGCCACAGAGTCTTTTGTTGCGTGTCCTGTCGTAATATCGCGTGTAAGTCATTACGCCAACACCTCAAGATAATCTGTAGTTTTTGTAGTTGCTGCTGCTGCTGCCTGCTGCTGTTGATGTTGTACGCTTGTGCAATTGACGTAGATAGCGCGTATGGCATAGGCAAGGACACGGAAATGGCCTTGACCTTCATGTTGACCTCTAACTTACGACAGCTGCCAGTGCACTGGCTAAGCAACACACCATCTGGCGAGTCCACTCTAGCTATTGGCACAGGACAACGTTTGCCGCCACACATAAACAGCGAACCCTGTTCGTTTATGTGTCAGCACACACAAACGAAGTATACCGATACTACGTTTCTCTATTGATATCGAACAATAGACAAGCCGATCAACATATCACTTTCTAGAGAAATAATGAGGAACGCGCACGCTTAGCAATCCTAATCGGGCACCACGTCGCATCACGTCGATTGATAGGCAAAATAGCTAACGGCACACATCATTAAAAGCACACACTCACACACTCAACTGCTGATCTCGCGCACTAATCAAATTCGGCATGTTATCGAATGGTTTCGAATACAGGTCGTCTGAATTGCCATTTAGTGAAACTTTGGGTCGCATCGAGGTCGAGGAGTTTCTGCACCTCACGAGTAAACCAACGTGTCCTTACCGCTGTATCGCTGTATCAAACAAAAGGTATCCTCTTCTCACTGGGCGGGCCCAGACCTATCTATCACAGAAAATAAAATAGGAAAAAAAACGATGCTGTGGCAGCCGGTGATCCGCGTAATGGAGGGACACCTTTTGACAGAGGTTATCTTTAGGCGTTCGTAACGTAAAAATGCGCCTGCTGTGTTGGGGTCTCTGGCCAGTGGGGGGTTGCCGATCCAGCCTGGAGCACCTTTATGGCTAAGCCTTGCGAACGTGTAACAATTGTTCACAGCTAGTTTAAATGCGTATATGTGTTTATAAAAGTAACGATACACCTATATGCATGTGACGTTTTAAGCCTACTAGTGAAGCCGTACGGTAGTTCTGAAGAGCGTTACATTCGCCCAAACGATGCATCGTCGTCTACGCGGCAACCTTCTTGAATACATGGTACCGTCCTTACTTGAATTATATAACATATACACATACGCAATTATAACAAATCATAAACTTAATGCCACTAGTAATGCCACACAGTAGTATGTGCTTGATAATAACGATATCGCATATTATGTGCACTCAGAAAACAGCGACAGCACATCGAACAACATATGCTGTGTGAAATGAACCCATGTCATCTAATGGCGTATCAGAGAAAAGAATGATGTGCCTACGCGCCGGAATCAAAGGGAATGCTTTTTTTAGATCAGATTTAGTGCAAAAACGAGTACCGTATGGTTTTATGATCGCTATTATTATCATCGGGTTCTTTCAAATGCCACTAAGAGATCGGCTTTAGTGCGTCGATGCTCCATAGCCTCGCTTTCAACTTACCTAGCGATCTGTACTTGTGTTTTTTATGCATGTATTTGTATGCGGTTGCAAGCCGTCCATGCAAACTGCCCAGAGCCCGATAACACGTGCTTTCTTTAATAGACATTTTCAGTAATATTCGTACAACCGTACGTCCGGCAAAAACACATGCATCACTAAAGTCCTGCCCGTGCTGGAAGATATCGTGCAGGTCTGCACAGATTAAACACGGCTTCGATCAGGAGGAAGGCAATCGACATCAGGGTGTTCAAAGCTGGAATTACGCTGTCTTGAAACGATATGCCGTTCGTAATGAAGGCTACGTGCCACTCAGTATACAGTCGCCACGTGCAACCACCCATGAGCAAATATCTTGTAGACGGCTTAAGGGCTTGCTGTGCAAAGAGGGCACTGCAGGTGAGCGTGACAGTCGAAAATATTCGGCATGTGTGAACGAGCTCTCATTTATATATATATATATGGCATTGGCTTCTTGGCCTGTGTAATATATATATATATATATATATATATATATGGCATTGGCTTCTTGGCCAGTATAATATATATATATATATATATATATATACATAGAGAGAGAGGGGGGGGAGAGAAAGATTTTTTATATATTATGTATGATTTTCTTTGTGCCGAGACTTGAGGCCACTAAACGCTGCCACGCTATCCATGGTCCTCTGCGGCGATTGTTTGCCTAAGTCGCGTCAACGTGTAGTGGAAGCGAACACGGGCCTGTTGCTGCTCGGTCCGTTTTGCTGCCCGTGAGCATGCCCGCTTGAAGTTCGTCGAACGCAGTCGTTTGTTTTCCTCGCCTACCTACTCCGTAGCTATACTGGGCCTTATTTTCCCTTGTCTAGGTATTCTGTCGCAGCGTGGAATATATATATATATATATATACATATATACGTCTTCAGAGCTCAGCGTATACATGCGTATCCAATCGCCTTCCAGCGTTTCAAAAGTCTGTCGATCTAGTTGAAGTATTCACGCTGGTGTTCCTCCTCCAAGCCTAGCACTGCCACCAGATGGTCGTATGTGAAGTAATTGTCGTTGCGTTCAGAGATGACACGTGCCGTTGTCTCCGAATAGACGCCATCAAACACGCAGGTGGCGTCTGTCACACGACTTAGAACGAGGCCTGTGGTACCTAGTATAGGCACAGACCCAGCAGTGCTGAGCCTCCAGCAAGCCAGGTAAATACGCCTTGCCCAACGCTCCGTCTTGTCGATTTGGTATTCGAGTGACGCTAGGCTTCGGATGCATCGAAATCAATCAGTTCGCACTTTGCGTCTTGTGTACGCTATTCGGAAGCGCGCCCTCTAAAGCCAGCTCCACCCTGTAGCAAACGGCTTTTGAGTGCGTTGATGAAGAGCATAAGATCCCTGACCCGTACATAATCTGAGATGTACTCTCCGTACGGCAGAATTACTCGACTATCAATAGACAGCATTCTCAGTAGTTTAATTCATTTTTTTCGAGTTCTTGATTCTCAAGGATCTCCCATACTTGCACTCTGAATGCTCGGCTATAGGCAACTGAATAGTAAAGCATATCACAGTAATGTGCTCTTGATAACTCGAAGGCACTAATAAGAATACATGTATTATCTTTTCCCCGCGGTCTAGGTTTCTAATAATATATAGCGCTCTCTAAATAAAAGCACGAGTATATACACCATCTGCAAGCATTAGCTTAAGCGTTTTGTGTCACTTTAGCATATCCAGAATCTCCACAGCAGTAAATGGGTAATAAGAGGTCTGTAAAATATCTAATATGATTCAACGCGTTTAATTGTGATATATATGTCATCTTAGTTATATTATAAGATTATAGAGATATTCTTATAATTGAAATAGATTTATGATAATAAGTTATGCAAGTTTTATAAACGCACGATGCCGCATATGGTATATATAAATATATTAATTTAAAAGTTATGCGCTCGCATGTTCTATGGTATATATAAATATATTAATTTAAAAGTTATTGCGCTCGCATGCTTATGTAGGTAGTTTTGTGATATATATATATATATATATATATATATATTCTCCGCGATTTAAGACTCTTTTGGGCGACGAGATGACGCGCATAAGCTCAGGGTGTTTGGTGTTAACCTAGTCGTGCCCTACCGATATAAGTGTTTGCAGGCCGACAAGCATGTCATTACGCCTTAAATGACACCTTTAATTAGTCGCGCACTCAAATCTGTCGGCTTTCGTGTGTTCTGGAACCCCCGGATCTATCCAGGGGTGATGGGAACTCTGACACCCTTTGAGCGTGGCCGCATGCTTGTTTGGGACACAACTGTAACCGACTCATTAGCCCCTTCGATGGTCGGTGCAGGTGCGGACCGAGCAAATCATGCTTCCAGGTTAGCTGAAGCTAGAAAATAGTCTAGCGTTGATTATCCGCACGAAATTTGTCCGTTGGCGTTCGACACTATAGGAGCTGCATGCCCCCTTACACTCAAGCTGATTCAACGCGTAGGTAGAATCCTTAACCTATCGACGAGAGACTCGAGAGCATCCAATTTCTTACGTCAGAGGCTGTCGCTCGACATCCAACGAGGAAATGTACCGTCTGTTCGGGCACATTATTGAACTCGAATAAACCTGGCTTAGAGAACCCGTGACTACACGTTCGCGCGGAGAAAGTTGTCCACCCTAAAGTGCTAACATAGCGAAGTTATATAATGATTACGTCGCTAAAGATCGCGCTTACCTGTAATTTATTTGGTTTACAGTTTTAAGATAAACTCAGTATACAGAAATATAATATAGAGCACGATTATTATTAAAGCCACTTACAATGCAGACCGTCTGGTCCGTTGATGACGTTGGCTTCATTTTGGCAAGTACGGATGAAAACCTAGAGTTCACAGCTGGACATCACCGGCCGCCCGGTGACCACCTTGGGCTTAAGTGTGAATACTTCACGGCCTGGACGCACGAACACCGCTAAATGCGGACACATGCGGAGTATGCTAGTGTTTATGGGTGCTTACTTTCACGACCGTGGAGCATGAGCTCGGCTTCTCGAATGCTGCTGGCACCGGAAGATATTTTGAATGCGCGTGCTTAAAGCGCGCGAAAACCTCAACCTTTGTTTGTTTCGGGAAGACGCGCCAAAAGAGATTTAATTAACCTTCAATCTGAAGGTTCTATCTAACCTTCTATCAGATCAGACTGTAAGGACAGACGTTCAGGTAGTGCCGGTGGTCAACTTGTCCGGCCCGCTTTTTTCATAGCGCACTGAACACATGCCGCCACGATATCCGCTGGGGTAACTGGCTTCTAAGGCTGGATGACGGTCTACTGACCGGATGAAACTGCTCGGGGGCGCAAGAGTCAGACTTCAAAGTACAATGCTCGCGGACCTGTCTTGAGAAGACGCGGCGATTGAGCAAGCCGACTTCCCGTAGGCCACATGGATGTGTCAACTCCGATAAACGGTCTAAGCGTCACAAATGGTTGTGGCGCTAAAATCAGGATCAAGACACTACGCTAGTGGCGACGTCACCGGCAACTTCTTGTCTGCTTCTGTCGGCAGGTCCCTCGGCAGACCTCGTTTGAACCTGCTGTACGCGCATAATCTTTGTTCTACTTCACCGTCGAAGTCACAACATTAAAGTTCACGTGTTACGCAGCGTCGATGGAAAGAAACATCGACTCGACAGCAGCGTACGGATTGACGGCAAATGCTCTTGAACGACTTGAGTGATTTTTTGCCGAAGCCACTCAGGCTGTCGTTACTGCCAGTTTCAGCTGGTATCTAGCTGGTGGAAAACACCAAGGCGGATGGGATGGAAACACCAAGGCAACAACTCCCGATGTAGTGAAACCACAGAATAACCACCGCAGCGCACAAAATTCGCGTACGATGTTCGAATACTTCGGACTGCAATATCGCCAGTAACAACCGTGACAGAGCGTCATAGTACTAACACCGATCGTATGCGGTTGGCCTACCTGCACGAAAGGGCATCGGGCTTGAGCAAGGGTGAGTCACTCTCTGTTTGTATTTCTCGTGCGCGCAGAGCAATGCTTCTCTCTTTCTCTCGCTCGGTGTTTTGTACTTGGCTTTCTATCCTCTGGCACGGAAAACTATCCGAGCAAAGAAATCATCTGTACTCCGTTTCAATCATTTGTTCTCCACAGCGTATGGGCTGTCTTTGTAAGTGGTGACGTGGTTTTAGCCACCAGCCAATGAGTGAACTAGCTGCGATGCGATAGCGTCGTGCTCATAGGGATGTACGGATGGAGGACGTACATAGTATATAGATAATACAACCAACATTATTGGTATGAACAGATTAATAATAAAAAAAGAGAGAAAACAATCACTTGTGATCGATGATGAGTCGGCTCGTGGCTGATCTCATCGGGCCCCCCGGGACCGGGATAAACGGAGGGAGCGGACAGACCAATAAGACTAGAGTGGGATGACGATTACTGGATGGATACTGATTGTGTAGATGTTTCAGGGCTCATTGGAGATGTGTGTGGGTATGTATATGTTTCTATGTATATGTCTCTCTGTGTGTATGACTGTCTGTCTGGCCGTAAGCTTGTTGTAAGCGTAACAGTAACACGGAGACAAGCTGTTACGAGATAGAGACCGAGAAAAGCCTGCAGAGGAGGCGCGAAAGAGCGAGACGGAGAGAGAGAGCGAAAGGGATGTTTGCAAATGTGTCACAGCGGAGCAGGAAAGCACCGTCATAGCGAATGAGAGGGGACGCCGGAAAAGAGCGCCTTGTTTCACGTGGTCGTTGCTGTCAACTAACCATCACTTGATGACGATTAGGTCAGTCTCGCACCATTCAATTGATGTTGGCTCACATCTGTCGCAGTGATCGCAACACAGTCTAACTCCGATTAGCCAAGTAGATATCCTAGAGAGCCGATACGGCTTTAACACGCAGTATATATATATATATATATATATACATACAGGGTCTTCCAGAATTCGTCCAACAAACTTTGGGATCATGTAAAATTCGGCGAAAAATCATTTTTTTAATGTAAGTTTAGTGCGCGGTGAGTGGTCGTAGGCTATGAGTTACAGATATTGGATTTGAAAGCTAAAAAAATATCTTTAATTTATGCGAATGTTCTTCTTAACGTCCATGTCGCCTCCTCTACTCGGCATTGTATGTTCTTTAGAAGAATCACATCAAACGAATTTCTCACGAACATGACTATGTGCTTAGTTTCCGTATAGAAAGATTGGGTGTCTCGTAATCGCATATCTGTTGCTCATATGTTGGAATTTTAGTAATTTCACTCTCACTCCGAAACAAGACTTTTCAAAGATTATGTTTCATTAGAAAAAAATATTTACTTTAACGCTCTCGAAATCTTTCTGCGAGACCTTGTAAATATATATATATATATATATATATATATATATATATATATATATACAGGGTTATTCATACCATTATGTATTTATTGCGAGGTTTGGTAGAACTCGGCAAGAAAATTATTTTTTCCAATGGAAGGAGGACGCGGAAACGTCTCTTAGGAGAGAGAGTGAAGTTTATAAAAGTAGTTATTCTGCCTTTTTCTCCTACATCGTTGTGCGAAATCTAGGTTTGCGGAAGAACCAGTCAACGCATGGTGGAACCGATTATACCGGCGCGTTCGGAGGAAAATTCTGCACAACGAAAGACATTTCACTAGCTTGCGTAGCGAAAAGCGAATAACCAGATTAAGGAAAGTCATAAAAAGTCGATATTTTAAGTTAACGCTTCTTCATGAAAAATCGTACATTTTTTTCATTACGACCAAAAATGTACGTCCAAGATACCAATCTCACCCAATAGCAAATTTAATGCCCACCATTTTCGTACCAAGGGGATGGTGCTGCGTTACGTAGTTGTCAAGTAACTAAACCTTTTCGACAGTCATGGTTGTTATGTTTTACGTGCAAGTTTTCACGTTCAGAACCGTAACATTTTGCCAAGACGTTTCCTCCCCTCCTTCCACTAGGAAAAATTATTCTTTTGCCGAGTTCTACCAAACCTCAAAATATGTACCTAACGTTCTCATACATCCAATGCAATGCCTTCGCTTTCGGCTATCGAAAAAGCTTAGTTACTTGACAACTACGCATCGCAGCACCATCACTTTGGCACAAAAATTGTGGGCATTGAGTTTGCTATTGAGTTGCTATTTTTTGGACATACATTTTTGGTCGTAATGGAAAAATTTTACGATTTTTTACGAAAAAGCGTTAATGTAAGACATAACAACATATCGACTTTTTATGACTTTCCTCAACCTGGCTATTCGCTTTTCGCTACGCAAGCTAGTGGAGTGACTTCCGTGAATTTTCCTCCGAACACGCCAGTATAACCGGTTCCTTCATGCGTTAAGTGGTTCTCCCGCAAACGTAGATTTCGCACAACTATGTAGGAGAAGAAACGGCAAAATGACTACTTTTTTAAATATTACTCTCACTCCTAAACGAGACGTTTCCGCGGCCTCCTTCCATTGGGAACAATATTTTCTTGCCGAGTTCTACCAAACCTCGAAATAAGTACATAACGATATGAATGACTCTGTATATATATATATATATATATATATATGTCGCTGCTATATTTGCATAGTGATCAGCTTTTTAGGCTTTGCTGAGATTGCAATCAGCGCTTAGGTTTTCAGTTTGCCGTATTTGTTGGGCGTAGTCCTGGACTTTTCGATCAAGATTGAGAGTCTGTTTGCTCAAATGTATTCAGTAGCAGTACACAGTACACATCCTATCTGTGGTCCTCTCTGCTAATGCTGCTGTCACATGCTGTCCACATCTTAGCTCCGAGATTTTATTTTATCAATGCAACAAGCCTATTTTGTCGATTTTACTTGGTTGGCGGCTCATTAAAGTTGCAGTTGTGCTGCCATAATATAAACTTTATTCATAGTAACAGTCCGATTTTGCTTAGTTGCCTGTACAACACAATCCTGGTCAATTATATCACCGTGTTCCATTAATCGCATCACGCCGACACGCGAACTGATCTCACGATGAGTCTACGATGTGTACGGCGCACTTTCGGCTGATCCCCACAAGCCGGTAGCCCACAGAGTACGGCCAGCCCGAGCTATGAGGAGTTCGAATGAGAAACAGTTAAACAGTCATTTGTCTCTAACAGTGTCCAGCGAGCGAACGTATCGATGCTTTTGAATAAGCTGTGGAACGCGGAACTGTGTAAGCGCTGGAGGTTTGTTTCTTTTTGGGGCCCTGCTGCGCTACTCTACGCGGCAGGTTCGCGAAGATTGATCAATCCGTCGATCGAGCCGCTAGTCGGCATCGTTGATGACAATCAGTTGAAATCATAGATCATGCATGTATTAGTACATGAACAGTGGCACGCATAGGGTAGCAGACCTTGATGACGTGTCATCAAGGTGGTCCGGGGATAATAGTTCCCGCACATGTGATTCAAACAAGCGCAACCACGACGGAAAACTGTAGAAACCAGTGGGGAGCTAACAGCCTAATACTAATGTGTTAGTAATACGTCTTCTTTTCTAATGAGATTCACGATGACACTACGTAAACGATTTAAAATGATAATTTTCGCTGGTTAACTGCATTTGTTCTCTGTTAAATACTAAGTGTATTGCAGATGTCTTTTGTCAACGGTGGCAATGAGTTCTCTGTTACAGGTAACATAGAAAAGATTTTTTTGAAGTTAAAAGGAATCCTGCTCTATATGTTTGCGCCTCGGAAGTGTCACCACATAAACCAGTAAGAGATCCAGAAATAATTCACGGTAAATAATCACTCTTGGCGTGATATAACATCAACCCTATACCATGTGTGTTGGTGTGTATGCATCTGTGCTCTAAGCTGTGTTCCTAGAGACCGTCGTATTTCAATTGCATACAGTAGTAGCTAAGACCAAGTGCATCTCGAGATGATGAAATCTCGCTAAAAAGCTCGCCTGATTTTGTTCATGGATATCAAGCCCTTGCAGTTTTTCGATGGCTACACAACTCGACGCTGTATATATAGACGTTCTCTAAAGTGTCAAAGAGGCTGACGGCTCGTACAAAAAAAACGCCGGTTAATAGGGAAACACGTAGACACCATCGTATAGTTAAGTTCTGCTACAGAACTACGCGTATCACATAACTGAATAGATTTTAGACAATCCCTGCCGTTACTTTTAAGCGGATTAGGGTTTTAGGTCTAAAGTTAAACACGGCTTTAAACCCCATCAAACACAGATGCAACCACACAGGAATTATTGAAACCCTGCCGTGCTAATAGCAATCGGTAGCAGGCGTTCTCTATCGACTAGCCCTCCTAAATGTTCCGCTATTTGTTTTATAAAAAAATCCCAGTACAGTCAGTCACTAATAACTTATTGAATATAAATTACGTTAGAGCTAAAACTGAATACTGTAGGCAGGATTAATTATGCCGATTGATCCACGAGAGCGGCGCAACGCTGTGTAGCTTACTCATATAGCCAACTAGCTTTAAAACGTTACACATCATTGTTGGATTACGCGGAAAAATAATTATTCGCATGCGCCCTACATGTGTATCTGTGTTGACGTCGAACCCATGGCTCGTGGGTTTAATGCTTACTTATCCCTATCATGGCACACTGACCTATCCAGTACGTTTGTCTTGTCAGTATATTTTAGTACCTAAGCCAGTTTCGTAGTTTAGCGACCTTAAAACGATCTTTAACGAGCGCAAAAGCTCATTGAGTATAAGGTTTTATTGAGTTGTTAAACGCCTAAAAAACATGCAACTGTACATGCTAAGCTGTGCCAGTGGATCAAGCAATAGATAGATAGATAGATACGTACGTACATTGACGACCTACGTCTGCGTCTTCAATACGTAAGACTGCAGGTTCATCACACAAAAACAAGGCGACAGGGCCCATTAGCGCCTCAACGACCGTAACAGACGCAGCAGCAGCGGACACCGCGTTTACTGGTCACCACGACTAACACTACTTTGATATGGTCGGGTGTGATGACTTTCTTTTTTATGTGCTTCGCTTCTGCTTCTGGATTCGGTGAACTCGGCATGGGCACGTAACATCTCGTCCGGAACACCATTTGGTAACGCAGTATTACACGACCGTAGAACGTAGTTTAATTTACTCATTTCTATCTCATCTTCGTCATGTTTCATCAAGATTAGCTCTAAGGCGTTTCCTTTAAACAAAAAAAGTAAAAAGGGCTTTTATATTGCAACCATTGCATTGGCTAGCTCGAACCTGAACATGTAGTGGCATTTCTTAACATTTAGCCTTTGAACTGGATGAAATACTTGTGGCAACTAGGTGCTGCTGAACTCACAGTTTGCTAAACAGGGGTTCTTTTTTGAGCGTGCCTTCATGACGCAGAGCTTTGCAGATCTTAATCTTAAAAATAAGCGGCCTATATCCTTGATCGCCATATCTTACAGGCATCTCATGCAATATTTATATGCAGAATTCTCACCAATGGAATTTTGCAATGTAATAATCAGTCTGCATATATAGGTAGCGCCTTCAGTTTGCTCCGTTTACTTCTAGCATGCTGTGCACTTGCCTTAAGACTTTTGTATATAGATATATATATATATAATTTATTATTCGCTTGACATGTATACCTAAAATCACATTATCAGGGGCGCTTAGAGCGGCCGCCGAAGCGACGATGCTGTAATATCTAGGATTTCAACAGGTTATCTGTTCTCAATGAGCATTGCTTAGAGAAACTCGTTCAGCAACAGAGCTCGAACTCGCATCACCTAGTCATCACTAGCTCCGTAGACCATTTCGCTATATATATATATATATATATATATAAATATATATATATATATATATATATATATATATATATATATATATATATATATATATATATATATATATATATATATAAATATATAAAACAAGGTATTATTATTTACATATATTTATTTTTGTTTTCTCTGTTGATTGTAAGTTTTCCCCATACCGTTTTAATGTCTCATTGAGGAGAAATTGTAGGTAATTATAGAGCTTTGCTAGGATTATTATTTACATATATTTATGTAGATATAAGTTTATTCTTTAGAAATGATACCTAGTACCTTAAGATTCTCCTCTTGTGATGCGCACTACTTTTTGTTTTTCTCTGTTCATTGTAAGTTTTCCCCACACCCTTTTGATGTCTCATTGAAAAAAAATTGTAGGTGATTTCGGAACTTTGCTAGGATTACTGAGTCGGCTTCATAGAATGCGTGTGAGACGTTGAGATCACGAAGCATATCCCCAGATATATATATTTCAATATACAAGACATTGGCTGTGCCTGTGTTTTGTGCTAAGGAAAGAAAACGAGTTAAACGGTTTCAAACCACGCTTTACTCCACACATTGGACGAGCCAATACGACTATCTTCCCACAAGGCGCAGTAAGCGTCAATGCGCGCCAAATGTATAGGCCAATTTAACTACGTTCTGTAACCACCGGGTTCAGTCTTGTCATTGCGTCAGCACGATGCAATATAATAACCACTGGATTTAGCCAACCGAATTTACTCATGTTAAGGTGTTTAAGTTGTTTCGGCACACCAATATGTCAGTTACCAGTGACATCAGCCTACGTCAGTTGTATGAATTAGTATGGTTAAAATAATTAATTAAGTTGAGATATTATATTAATATAGCAACACGAGTCATATAGCTATACTATAGCAATATAGCTTGTGTTGCTATCTTGCTCTCCACAATGTAGCAGCACAAGCATGCAAGGTGCTAGAGTTGTAGACTTGTGTTGCTACCGTGTAGATAGCCAGATTTCGTATAATGCAAGGCAGATGTTTGACGAGCGTAATTGATCCTGAGATCAATTTCCTGCACACAACTGCTGGATTTGGCTTTGTACATAAATGTTAACAAAATTGTTCACTTTATATACTTCGACTACATGAGTGCCTTTGTAGGGGTGGGTAGATTATATCTATATATATATATATATGGTTGATTATATCGCTATCGACAAGATGAAAACGATCTAAGTCCATTCACAGACTCGTAAATGGCTTTCCGCTTTTTTTTTCACAATCAAGAATTACGAGCTAAATACGGCTTTTAGTGAAGCATTTAGGGAGGCACAACTGGCACCATCCGGCACCCCACAGGGGAACTGCGTCTCTATTATGCCTATTAACCCAAGGCAGCAAAGTAACTCTAAAAAAATAATCCACTTTTTTCCACATGCAAACTTGCTATAAGGTCGTCGCAGTTCATTTTGATAAATCTATCCAGTGGCGTCATTTTTCACTTTTACACGCGTTTGTAGCGTAGAAAAAAAAACTCACTGTGGCGTGCGTCAATAACGCATTACCGAGATAAAAGTCTCTCGGACGAACTGTGATATATAGCCCAGTTAGGACATATGATATGAAAAAAATCAAGTATGATACAGTTCAGCCATGTCAATGACGCCGGCGTCTATTCAACCATTCTGAGAGTTGTTCGGTGGTCTTCACGAAGATATCGGATAATCAATTGTAATCTACCCATAAATAAGGCAGGTACAATTTTTAGACAACAAGCTGTGCAACGACATGCTATCCGAATAGAACATCAACGCTCTACACTGTGCAGCAAGATCCCCTCAGCGCATACCGCGCCCCAGTCCGCTGTTGACGGAATCAGACGCTGGTGCAGTGACAATGGAATGAAGCTCTCCGTGAAGTGTTTTGCCACTGTGGATCTAGATGTATACATTCCTCTATATAAATCAAATGTGTTATCTATTTTTTATATTGTTATTTCGTCTGGAGCTCGTATTTGTGCAAACACAGAGATGTGCTTGAGGGTGTTGAGACAAGACTTCTGAAAAGGCTCTGTAGAAGATGTGACATCGAGCCGAATGCTTTAAACCTTCCGTCGCTGTCAACTTTATTTAAAAACGTTGACGCACCAAAGAACTACCATAGCTTGTAAGCTCAAACCTTATGAGCCGTATCTTTAATATGAAACGAATCGTGCACGGAATGACAAGATCATATATTCAGCTCATGTCTTTTTATCATAACTTTTTATTAGTAACGTACATATGTTGGTTATAATTAGGTCGCCCTGATTCGACTGAGGCCGCGCCATTATTAGACAGATGGTTACGATCTATGAAATGTGTGAGTATATGCTACATATATTATTATAAATATTACGTATTGAATTCTCAAGGATTGTTATTTTTTCTCAGGGGTTTTCTAGAATGTTGAATACGTAGGCGGAGAAGCTCGAGTTAGCCGTCTATCTACGGTGGCATTTCCTCGATTAAGATTCCTCTAGGACAGTCAGACTTCGAGGCAACGCGTGGCTACAAGCTTTCATTAGTGTCCACGTGCCCACGATGAGACGTTTAGGATCAGTGCGGGACACGGATTGAACGGCACCACGGCCCATCCTGTGTTTTAAACTTAGAGTATCAAGTCGACACGCAGCACTCAATGACATCTTTAGCCGGCACTTATGATCTTGTGATTTTCCTTACACCAGGCTTTCTGGCCGTTGCAGAAAGCTCTGCAAGAAACCAGACGGATTATACCTTACTACAGCGTAATGGGGAGCAGGCTGGTGTGAGACGCAACTGTAAGCGACGCATTGCCTCTTAACTACCAGTGCGTGTGTGGAACGTTTTATGTCCATACTCAAATAAACGTAAGCTAAGTCTACAAGGACCTAAAGAATATGAAAACAGGGGAACGCCTAATATATGTTTCGCCATGTGTGCGAACTCGTCCAACGAGTTGAAACGCGCTCAATTTGTCAATATATGATACCAGAGCCATTTAATACATGCACCAGAGATTATCGCTTGACAGTCAGCGGGGTAAGACCCCTTCTTTAGAGTAAAACTTCATTTAGCGACGGTTTTTTTTCTAGTGACCTGGTGCACACGTTCATGGAGAGGTAATTTTCATGTCCAATTTGATCTGCGAAGAATAGCTGTATATATTCAATATTAGCTAAATTCTCTCTTAAATATAAAATTAGGAGTTACTTCTAGGTATTAAACAAACATGTATAGATTTGGTGCAAAACATTCTACCTAGCGAACAAAACCAGAATCCTAGACAATACATATTCTAGTGTATTAAAAGCATTTCAGTGCGCGTTGACGTTTAAGGCCGTTATCCTGCACGATTATTACAGAAAACAAATTTCCATAAATCAAATGAAAGGAGTCGCTGTATTAACGTTTTCAAAATATTATTTGACATTTTTGTCTCCATGGTGCTCCATGGTGCACACACGCTGCCCAGCAGTGTTCAGGTTGGTTGAGTCCTTCGGAAGAGTAAAAGACTTAAAACAAGAAAACATAAAAATGAAAAACATACTCGCCGAACTCGTATGTATATGCATGCATATATGGACCAAAAATTAAATAAAGGCTGGTGAGGCACTGATTAATTAATTTAGATCTTACATAAATGAAAAAAACGATTGCTGATTATAAGCAGAGTCTGCTATTAATTATTCTTAAAAAAGCAAATATAATTTTAGATCAATGTTCGTATACCTCAAGCTTAGCTCGCTTTTTCTAAGCTTGATGAAGTTCTTTCTGTATCCTATAATCCTAGTGGCATCTCTAGTTTGTCACTTTCATGCCATTTCTGAAAGTGTAGTGATATTATTCCTGTTAGCCGATGTTTGTTGTAGCACTTTGAAAGAAAAATATCAATAAATGAGCGCTTCGAATTATATGTGCATTCGGATTATACCTGTATAAATGTTATATTTGTGAATGATTATCCACAGTCACACAGAACAACTTATCTATAATAAAAAAAATATCACGTGTAATAAGTGCTCCCCTGTATATATGTATCAGGTCTTTATAGACTTAGCTTACATCAAACAATGGATGTGGGCATAAAATGTTTTACATCATTGGAGTGAATATACCATATTATGCTAACTGAATTTTACATTGTCTATTTGATCAGATACGAATAGGCGAAGTGCTTTTAGTTGGATAGTAAAATTGCAAATCCGGTTTAACTCCCACTGCCACGGAATAGCCTAGAAGCCCGAACACGAGAAAAGTAAACGTATAACTACAATTACTTGAACAATTTTGACAGCCCATCTCTTTAATAATATGTTGATACAATCGAATTGTTTAATTTTAGAAGTTATGCTGCTAGCTCTGCGGGCCATCTGATAAAAGACCACGCGGAATATGATAACAGTGAAAATGACGACATACAGTAAAGTTAAAGGCGTGGAATCGTGGCTCACTAAAATATACATAGAATATACAATACTTAAAATTGTCTTTTAACCTAAATATATATATATATATATATATATATATATATATATATATATTTAGGTTGAAATATGTATATGTGTATACACGTATATAAAATTTATTCATAGAGAATGCCGGCATTCGGATTCAAGCCTGAATGTTTGCCCGCTGAAGGCCTCAAGGAAAAGATGCCTGCAAATCTAAGCATATCCACTAGGCGCTTTACGAAAATGCTTGCAAGAGTAAAGGAATTGCTTGGAAGGGCAGGGAAAAAATTCGATTTGAACGGGTAGCGGAAATATCACATAGGCAAATCGTCCGTCGAGGCATTGCCTCTATTGGCTGTTTCTGCAGCAAACTCATGCGTCATAAAACTTCTTTTGAATGGCTTTCAAGCGTGGTACTGTTTACGTCTACAGAAACCGGTGTGCACCATAGAAAATCGGGTGTTTTGCCTAATATATGTCGACATAATAGTAATATTGTTTAAAAGTTACGTACATACACGCATAATAATATCGCATTATGTTACCTAATATATATATATATATATATATATATATATATAAATAACTTATGTATAATCTTTGCTCAGGACTTGGGAGTACGTCTTCGCAACCTGAACATAACATACAAAATATATGCAGACGATTGAAAAATATATGCCCAGATTAGAGGAAACGAGGATCGCCTGAATATTCAAGCAGCCATTAATAGTATTGCCACCTGGTGTGAGCTAAATGATATGGTAATTTCAGTTCCAAAGTGCGCGGTCCTGAAGACAGCTCCCGACAACGTCAAGTACCAGCTAAAATATTTCCCTATACCTGAGGTAACATCCTACAAGGACCTAAAAGTTACGTTCGATAGACATATGAAGTTTCGGGCGCACATTGCCGATTCAGCAAAAGCTGCCTCTCGACTAAGTAATCTTATACTAAGAGTATCCTCATCGCAAGATGCCTCCAAATACCTGCGCCTTTATGAAGCCCTAGTAGTGCCAAAATGGTCATACTGTGCTCACGTGTGGACGCCTTTTTACGACAAGGATATATGTTTGCTGCAGCGTATTCAAGACACGTTTTTAAAAGAGAGTCTCAAGAAGGTACAACTTGACGCGTGACAGAGTCGTATTCCCAAGTGTCGCGGAGTACCAGCGTCGTGATGACTACCGCGTTTTTAAATATATTATACGCAATGATCAGATTAATAAGTTCTACCACGTGCGATCAAACAGCCTACGGAGTCGCGGTTTCATTCAACCGCCCGAGATAGCCAATGTGGCAGTCGTTAACCACTCATTTGTTTGACGAACAGCTAGCTCGCCTCGCCCGCGAATGCGATCAATTTATTTTCCTTGATTCGACCCCTTTTTTAAATAAAGGAGACATTTGTATTGTATTGTATAGTTGCGTACGACCTGATTAGATAGACAGGGTGTTCCTAACTTAAGTGTCCTACATGAAGGGATGGTAGAACTTGTTAGACGCTCGTATTTTTCTTAATTAAATGGGGCGGGGGGCAGCAAAAACGTTCTGTTTAGGAGTGAGACTATTGTAGGTTATACTGATGTCGATGGTCGAACATTACCTACCGCCGTCTATAAGAAGGCAAATAGTGACACTAAGTTCGAAGCAAAAAAATAGGGTTCTGAATATTGTGTACGGTCCTTGTGTGTGTCTTTTTTATTTTTATGAGATGTTTCGGGATTGCATAATGCATATTGTTGCTGGCAGCAACTTGTTTGAGACTCACAAAAACCCTACTATTAAACTCGTATTTCTCTCCACATCGCCAGGCCCTATCGAAATTGCGTGGTATTTCGTCGACAAACAGCTCTATAGTCGCGTTCTTATAGACAGCATGAGTATCTCTCAGGCGAGGCAGAACATGACGGTTTGCCTGGTTTCTCTGCTGAGCAAATCGTTCACCCATTATTTTCACCCCTCCAGTTCATTGAAACAAATGTACACAGAGTAGCTAGTGCTATACGAGACACCGCCGCCAAGCTGACCCGAGCTATTGGAACCTCGCCTCCAGCTGAGGTTGCGGCCATTCAATGTGTGCGCTCGTACAGGTAATGGCGTACGAGCGTACTTGCCGTATAATATATTGTGCGTAGGTGGCGAGGTCATTGTCGGCCGTTCCCATCTGCTTAGTGCTGTCCTTCTCCCGTCTCCTACTATGTGGTTGTTATTGCTGTGATTGTTGCGGTTGTTGTTGTTATTGTTGTTGCTGCTGCTGCTGCTGTTGTTGTTGTTGTTGTTGTTGTTGTTGTTGTTGTTGTTGTTGTTGTTGTTGTTGTTGTTGCGGTTGTTGTTGTTGCGGTTGTTGTTGTTGTTGCGGTTGTTGCTGCGGTTGTTGTTGTTGCGGTTGCTGTTGTTGTTGCTGCGGTTGTTGTTGTTGCGGTTGTTGTTGTTGATGTTGTTGTTGCGGTTGTTTTTGTTGCGGTTGTTGCTGCGGTTGTTGTTGTTATTGCTATTGTTGTTGTTGTTGTTGTTGTGGTTGTTGTTGCGGTTGTTGTTGTTGCGGTTGTTGTTGTTGTTGTTGCGGTTGTTGTTGTTGCGGTTGTTGTTGTTACGGTTGTTGTTATTGTTGCGGTTGTTGTTGTTGTTGCGATTGTTGTTGTCGTTGTTGTTGTTGTTGCGATTGTTGTTGTTGCGGTTATTGTTTTTGCGGTTGTTGTTGTTGTTGCGGTTGTTGTTGTTGATGTTGTTGTTGCGGTTGTTTTTGTTGCGGTTGTTACTGCGGTTGTTGTTGTTGTTGTTGTTGTTGTTGTTGTTGTTGTTGTTGTTGTTGTTGTGTTGTTGTTGTTGTTGTTGTTGTTGTTGTTGTTGTTGTTGTTGTTGTTGTGTTGTTGTTGTTGTTGTTGTTGTTGTTGTTGTTGTTGTTGTTGTTGTTGTTGTTGTTTGTTGTTGCTGTTGTTGTTGTTGTTGCCGCCGTTTGCCCGCCGCCAATAGGGCAGGCTCGGCTCGACTTGTCTCGCCAGGCCTCCGTCGGTGGTCTTCAGCCGCCTGGTCGGTCTGTCGGTGGTCGATCTACTGTCGTGGCAGTGTGGGCTTCGTTGGTTGGTCCACGCGATTCGTTGAGGACGGCCACCGCTGCTACCTTAGGACACACGATAGCGCGGGGAAGTTTGCCGGTGCGGGGCAGGGCAGGACAGGACAGCGCAGCGCAGGACAGTGTGTTTGTCTGCCGCAGCAGAACTGGGTCAACAAGGAGGTACGCTGCCGCCCCCGCCGCCGTCACCACCGTCGTCGCCAACACCACTGCAGCTACCCCGCCGCAGAAACATCTCGCACAGCGCCGAGACAACTCCTGTAATCTTCTAGACGGCCGGTCATTGCTCGACGTACGTTGCGCGTCACGGCGATCGTCATCAACTTCAACGTTGTCGTCATCACGTCTTGCTAGCCTGAAATTAAATACGGAGCCCACGCATCTTCCGGGTACCGGGTCACGCTCTGGTTCTTCCCCCCCCCCCCCGACCCCCACCCGACCCCCCACCTCCGCCTCTCGCTTTGGCTGTCTTTGCCATTTGCTCTCCTTACTATGGAGAGCAAATGGCAAAGAAGAGCTACTCTACCCTCTATCTTATTTTTATATGCCGGCTTAGCATTTTCCCCTTTGTCTCTCTCTCTCTCTCTCCTTCGTTCAGCCTCGTTTGGACTCTTCTCTGTCCATACTTATCTAAGGGTGAAGCAGCAAGGTGTCCTCACTGCCTTGATGTTGCTGCTGGTGCCTCTGCAGTTGTTTCCCCCTCCACTCACACACACACATATATATATATATATATACGAACTACCGCCGATTGTGCGCTCGCGCCGCGATATCATCTCGGAACAAAGTTTCCGCCTCTGAGACGCGCGTGTGTGTGTGTACGTGTTTACCCTCATTCAAGACACTCAGGACGTCAGGCGGCCTGCGACGATACATCAAGCCCTGTCGGCAACAAATGTTCATCTGCTATGCGTCGCCCGTCACAGCCAGTAGAGAAATCGGTATTTAACGTACACTTATAGCAGATAGATAATCGTCGTTTTATGTGTTTATATATGTTTTTATGGGACCGTTTTCTGCGGACGGCAAATTTATTTAAATTCAGTAATTCCTCACTGAGCTATTATATATATATGTTTATGTGAACTTGCAAACTCGATTAGACCGCAACTAGCCTGCAAGAAAATTCCAAGAAGAATACGGGCAGCTTTTTGCGCTGTTCTTGGCACTCCTGCGTCTGGCCCTAAAGTAAGATTGCGTACTTCCTATCAGTACGTTAGTTAGCGGGGCGCAAGACCTTTAATACGTTTAATCAGAAGACTAGGCGTTGCCCGAAAATAAATGTTTGAATATATATATATATATATATATACAAGCTGACGATGTCACCTGGTCATCTGGATACACTGTAAGTGCACGCTGAACCGAGCCAAAGAGAGTCATGAGAGCGTGTGACATTGTGTCACATATCAGGGGCAATCGCATACTAAGCTCACCAATTTTTGGAACGGAAATGCTGTTCGACAAATGGGCTGTCTCAACTAATTGTCTCGCCTACTCATGCATCTGGGTCTATACTAGATCTTTTTCTGACCACTGACTTAAATACAATTTTAAATGTGGTTATTGTCTCCCCGCCCATAAACTCTCATCATAATGCCGTACTCTTTGACGTTAAACTGGTTTTTAGATGCCAACTGGGCTAGGTTTTTGTGGGCATTCTGATTGTCAATGACATGTACACCACAATCATTGACTATTTTTTATTCTTACTAAATGCCTACAAAAAGTCTTACAAACTAAAGGCGTGTAGAACTGCATCTCAGGTTTTCGAACATAAGCTAATGAAAGTAACTAGAAGACCTCATATTATGTCTGACTTGATATTATAAATTCTCGCTGTGCCTCCCTGTTCCGCCGATAATTGATTTAGGGGTATTGTATCCCTTCTGCCCGTCATATTAGATCCGACAGTTCCCTCTACTGACACACAAAATGCCAAGCTTCTCGGCTAGCATTTATCTATCATGTTCTGTGCGTCCGGTCCGAATACTTCACTGCCTAATAAACCATGCCACATTTCACATCAGGATGACTGAGGCTATCTTCTGTAAGTATCCACTTCTATCTGGTCTCAAGCAAAAAGGTGGGTTCACTACTCAGTAAGCATTTCTTCCATTGCCTTAGAAATTGTTTGTGTTATCTTTAGCCGAGTCGCTGAAACTCACAATTGAAAGATCTTTCAACAACGGCGTTGTGTCTAACATTTTTACCCTTAGCCTTATCTCCACAGGCCACAAGAAGGGGCTTGAAGACGAATGCTGAGAATTCCTGGCCTGTTTCTCTATGCGCCACATCGTGCTGCGTCTTCGAGAACGTTTTAGTTAACCACTTAAAAAAAAATAATATATATATATATATATATATATATACATATAATCGGCCTAATTGTGTGTATAATTTACGTGTAACAATTTTCACCTCAGCTTTTGGAGGTTACTGATAACCGGAACAGAAATGCTCGAAGAACGTTTTACTGCGTTTAGTCTAATCTAAAGCACGCGTTTGATCCTGCTTCTAAAATTGGAATGTCTGGGAATTCACATCCGTACAGTGCAATGGGTGAGAGCATTTTTGAGCGATTGTCGCTTGGTAGTGACAGGTTGCTTATAAACTACGTGGGCCATATCCTGGAATATCGGATGTGCCTCATTGAAATGCTCTTCTGTATACGATTTATGTTTTGGCCATAAAGTCAAATATCCTTAAAAGGCTTATAACGTTATACTCCTCTTTGCTCGATTGAAACCTATGCTGTTCTACAATCGGCTGTCGACGACATTGCTCGATGCCAAATACACATATTATGTGTAGGATGTTTCACAGTATATATGAAGCGGGTTGTTTGCTTACCGCGGACGGCAAGAAGCCGCTTCATGTACCTGCTAGCGGGTTGCGGGCCGGCAGTGGAAACAATCAGAGTCAGGCTTAGGTCACCTATTACAGGACCACTTCAGCATGTTTTTGTTAGAGTGACAGGGAAAAGTTACTGAGACCTCGGCAGAGGTAGCGCAGTTGGATGTCTACCTCGCCAGGGAGCTTTGAGATGGAATGGCATGCACTAGTCGGCACGTTTTCACAAGGTACATTGTGCATGGCTATCATCACTTGGTATGTTCGACCCAAGGATTTCACCAAGTTAGCGATCAATGACGTTGCCGGTTCTGCTCGCAGGTATGCGCTAAATACCACGTAGCGAGCTGCCAGACGCGTCGGCGGTCTTTGCACTTTTTCGCCCGGTGGGACGATCGCTGACGTGTTCAAATTGTATGTACTCAGCTGAAAGCACAAGAGAGACCATGGTGTGCCTGTGGCCCCACTTGATCGCCGCATCTACATTGGTGCGGGAAAACGAGAGCTGTCCCCAGGCGTAGCCCCGCACTAATCCGAACAGTGTCGTCATCTAGTAGAGTGCCTAAGTGAACACTGGGGAGAGCCTGTAACCAGGCCCCGGCACTTTTTGCAGAGACCGCCTGTAGCCTGGCCTTGTCAGTCGTAGTGGGGGCTTGCTCAAGTAGATGCACAAATGTCTTCTCCTGCAGTGGGGTCGACCAGCTTTTCTGGGAAAGGGTGTCCGTGGGTATGACACCGCACAGAGACGCCAATCTCTCGACTAAGGCTGCCAAAGTGTGATCGTAGACTCTTTTGCCTGTGTCGTCCCGTAACCGTTTAGCTTTTCCCGATGCCTGGGACATAGATGAGCCAACGCGACAGCATCAGGCATTCCCAGTCCACCTAAGGATATGGGAAGCAGAGCCTGCATGCCTGCATTGGGTGAAAGGCGTATGTTCAGGAGCACCTCCAGTGTTTTCAAGGTCCACTCGTTGAATTCTCGAAGGTTCTCGGTCAAGTCGAAACAATTGGCCCCTCTAAGCAGGTGCGTTATCCGGGCCGCCGAAAAGCATGATCTTAGTAGGAATATTCCGCGATGAGATCCCAGCGATGGAAGACGGCTGGCGGCAACTTCAAGCTTCTCTCTCCACGCGTCTAAAGCCCCAGGTAATCCCTCTTGGCAGAGGGGAACCCCGAGGAGCTCAATGTCGCTCTTTTGGACGACCTTGCAACCGGAAAGGAGATGGCATAGCTCCGATATATCCGGCAAGGTCATATCCTCGGGCCCCGTGACGTAGACCTCGCATTTCGCGGGATTTAGGGATAGACCACTCACCCTCTCGAAGTCCCGGACTCTGCGAATATCACCGATTACTGTAGCTAGGTCACCTCCAAGCACACCGTCGTCCAGGTACCAGGCATTTAGAGGACACTGTAGGGAGTCTATCAAGTCTTTTACGCACAAACAGAACAAAGGCGGACCTAAAGGGTCTCCTTGTTGAAGGCCGGACTGCGAAGATATAGTGGCGTGCGGCAAGACCAATTGCGACGCTTGGGCGTACGCCGCATGTACCTGGTGAAACATTTGCAGAACGTAGCATTTCACCACGTTTAGCAAGTGGTCTCTTTTGACGCTGTTAAAGGCATTTCTAAAATCTAATTTAACGAGAACGGTTGGGCCACTGCGGGAGTTTATAACGGCGCGGGAGGTGTGAATTCCGATCTCCGTACCGCCAGTAGTTGCAAAGCCCAGCTAATGAGAACCAATTGTTGATAATATTTCAGCTTTGTTGGCAGCGCACCCAATTTTTGAAGCCAACCTTCGGAGTGTAGACGAGCATGCTATCGGGCGGAGAGAGCCGTCTTTCTTCTTGAGAGCAAATAGTCGTGCCCCAAATATAATAGGTTGAAGGGCTACAGGGGGAGACCTCCACCGGAGAATGTCTACAACCTTTGCCAGTGCATCTGCTAGTCTGTCAGCGACGGACCCTAAGACCGCGGACAACAGGTTCTGAAGAAGTCGAGGCCTAAGGAAGTCAAGACCAGCTGCAGAGCTCCTGGGGTAGGATCTCACAGCCAAACGCACTTCGTCGCTGGAGGTAGTAGATGGCAGTATAATCGGAGGACGAGATGGCAAGCAAAGGTCCGAGGGGGCCTGTGGATGTTTGTCTCGAAGAGACTCAAGGCTTTCGGACTGAGATATAAATGTGTCCGTGGAGCCAATAAGCCTGGCGGCGCCAGAGACATCTCCTTCGAAGAGCTTGACTATGGCGCGTCTACAGATCTCGTCCTCAGGGTCCCTTCTGGTATTTGTCCTAGTTTCATGATGTTCGACGTTTTCAATCCTTAAACCCTGCACAAAGTCACGAAGGTTCTTTTTGATAATAACTGTAAGAGAACGTGAGTCGTTCCGAATTCGTGGAAGGCGCAGCACTACCGGTGCGAAAGAAAACAATGAGTGTCAGGCCTCCATGTCGTTGTTCGACGCGACCTTTAATAAAACTTTTGTCAGTTCGTCTGCAACGGATGCTCTGACAGCCTTAGGCAACACGCGGACTAGCCTTGCATGTCGCATGGCATTCTGAATGTGTCCGATAAGTTCCTCCGATGGTGGCTGATACGCCAGTGGTTGGCGTTACTTCTATGCCTCTGACGCCGGGGTGTCTGGCGGACATGTGTCTAGAAAGTCCTCTTCTTGTGTATCTGTTGTTGCACACAGGGCAAGCGACCCTGTTAGGGTCCTCTCCAGAATCATCCGAAACGTTTTGTGGCATCGCTAAGTTGATGGTAGAGCTGTAGTCTTCCATTATAGAGAAAAGTTCTTTAGCTTATCGACTACCGGCAGCAAAGCTAATAACGGCTTTAGTGCTTCGGCAATCGTCGTAAGTGTGGCTGCCAGGTCAGGACTTATACCCTAGAGTACTTTTGCTAGGTCAGACAAGGTGGTTCCAATACTACCTGGTGGCGTCGCCTTCTTAACTTTGTGCTTCCGAACCCTCCGTGTCAAAGGACGCGGTCGGGTAACCGAGCTTACTCTACTATATCTAGTAGGCTTGCGTCGAGGAAGGCGCCGAGGTCTGGGCAAAAGAACGTGTGGAGCGCTCCCGTCCTGGGTCGATGAGATTCCCCGCAAGACTGCAGCGTACGAAGGTCTGTCATTCGTGACGCCCCGTGTAGAGTCTCCCACAGGAACCGGAACCGGGCACTGGGCTTCTTCTGTGATAACTGCTGAGGAATTAACCGTCTGCACCTGCCGAAGAGTCCTAGCTTCCATGATAATCCGGTTCTTCTCACGAAGGTAGGTGGTCTGACTTGCCACACTTTTTGCAAGCCCTTCCCAGAGTGCATCTATCAGCAAAATGGCCCGCTCTTTGACAGTTAAAGCACAGCTTTGGCTGGTCTGGTTCTAGTATCACCGGATGGACCTTGAAACCTAGAAACACTGACGCTGGTGGTTGACGGTCAAATGTTAGAATCACCCTACTGAGCGGTATTTTACCCGCCTGCGTTGAGTGGTAGAGGCGTCGTACGGCGGTAACCCCAGCACTACTTAATTCATCTCGTATCTCGTCTTCGGTAAAAGCCACGTTTACGCCTTGGATCCTTGCTCTGAAACTCGTCAAGGCGGGGCAAACAGCCGATACGGAATCTTCACCAAGAACTGTGACCCCGCGACACCCGAAGGCAATTCACTACCATTTTCCGAAGCCTCCATCGTCGCGCTGGAGCTAGAGTCATCCACACGCCCAGCGACAGTTGGCTCGCTACATGACACGGTGTTACCGACCACACCTGAATTACACCGCAGCCTGGATATATCTAGGCTATCCAGGGGCTACCTTCGATTAGCCTCACCCGACATCGCAGCGCGACTGCGGGTAATAAAAACCAAAAAAAAAATGTATATATAAAATTAAAAAAAATCACGTCCCGACTTGGGTATCGAACTCTGTTACGATGAGTGATAGTCGGTGGCACTGCCAATAGGCCAATAGACCCGTTGGCTTTATGGACTCCTAACTACCACGTCTTCGGCCGCAACAATGTGTAAACCTATGATCTGTGATGACGAGCAAATCGAACTCGGTCAGCTGGAGGGCCCGAGAGGAATCCGATTTCTCAGAGACGCAACCAAACTGTCTCCGAGTGTGTACTATGCACCCGTCGGTCACTCACTACACTCACAATCGTTGATGCAATTATCACTGCAAAAGTCGAAGTCAAACCTCAGAAAACAGCCTATTTTGTGGGAACCGACAAAAACACGACCACACTCTGGCGAATCAAACGCCAAAAAAAAAAAAATATATATATATATATATATATAACCGACTCATTAGCCCCTTCGATGGTCGGTGCAGGTGCGGACCGAGCAGGTCATGCCTCCAGGTTAGCTGAGGCTAACAAATGCAGAAAATATTCAAGCGTCGATTATCCGCACGAATTTTGTCCGTTGGCGTTCGAGACTATGGGAGCTGCAGGCCCCCTTACGCTCAAGCTGATTCAGCGGGTCGGTAAAAGCCTTAATCTTTCGACAGGAGACTCGAGGGCATCCGAATTCTTGCGTCAGAGGCTGTCGCTCGACATTCAACGAGGAAACGCAGCGTCTGTTCGGGGCACATTGTTAAACTGGGCTAACCCTGGGTTAGAGAACCCGTGATCACACGTTCGCGCGGAGACAATTGTCCACTCCAAAGTGCTAACATAGAGAAATTATATAAATAAATGTCTATATATATATATATATATATATATATATATAATCATGCACACTTGCACAAAAGTATTTCTCGTAGGAAAACAGCTCTGTGTAGTACAGAAAACAGAATGAGTCGGGTAAGAATAAGCAAGCTAAAATGGTTCACTAATTAGAAGTCAACAAGTGCACGGCTTGTTTATGATGTATTCATTGTCATATGGTGTCATTAGGTTTTATTTCTTGTTCTTACCATTCTTGTGGGCATGTTACAATGACTACGAGTGGTTCTACTGCTATTACTGCAAAGGCCAATTGTACAAGCATGCACACATATAGGCCGTAGGGATCCGAATCACTTTGTACGGCCGATAGAATCGAATGTACGCCTACTCGTTTCTACTTATCTACGTGATCAGTGCTGACCTATTTTTGCCGCATGCGGCCTCTTCCTGGCACTCCGTTGGCAACACGTAGGCTCAGACAGGGCGCAGGGTAAAGCCCTCGTGCACTCTTCTGGTCGCAAGTGGCGTTGTTAATCGCTCGGCTAGACACATCAACCATTGTACACAGCACACGTACAAAACAAACGTCCAGCAAACGTCCGCTTGAAAGACCGGCCTCATTATTTCTGCTTGCCCGGAATGAGCTGGAAAGCCCGAAAGTGACGTGGTAGGAGTTACGCACTTTAAGACTAATTCATGTTTCTTTTATATACATTTAGAGCTTTGTCTAACGCTGTTTAACGCGTTTTGGAACACGGAATACCTGCTTTAATAAAAAAAAAGTTTAAACTAAGTTTTACTTGCAAAATTTAAATTGGCAAAGGTCCCACCTGTGTAAGGACGACGCGTACATGTCTAATGAGCAAACATTCTTCTTTGTATCTGTTCGAGATACAAGTTGACCTGCAATACTTATTACAGATCCCATTTATATTCGTAAATATACTCGTAAATAGGTTGAGTCTAGGTTTTTGAAGTTTGTGAGTGTGACTCTATATATCCGTAAGCTATTTTTGGTACTTGTCAAGGGTGAGTAAACGCATACATTACACACGAAAAAATATACTCGTAAATAGGTTGAGTCTAGGTTTTTGAAGTTTGTGGGTGTGACTATATATCCGTAAGCTATTTTTGGTACTTGTCAAGGGTGAGTAAACGCATATGTCTATGTACCAAAACTCGAAACAGCAGAATCCGACACGTGCGTGGTTAACAGGTTAGAACGCACGTTCATTTACATGATGATAGGCATCTACTATATATACAAGTAGATGCCAGATATACCAGAATGAGACTAGCAGAATAGTAATAAGCAGGTTTATTACCTATGCTAACCATCTCCGTACGTTCAACAGTTTTGAAAGTATTTGAAAGGTGACGCCTAAAACGATTTGCTTAAAATTTAAATTACAAAATAAGTCAGCGCTTTGTATCTTAAATATGCTAAATGTATTAAATGAAAGCGTGCTAGATGTATTACATTTAAAAAGTTTTCTTTTGTATACGTAAATTTACACAATTCTATTATGTTTTTAGAAGAAAAACGAGATATAAAAAATATTTAACGAGTGATTTATACGTAAATGATGACGGACAATTATTACTTTTATTTATTATATTAAGGGTTTGTGCCTTACAAATGCGTTATAGATAAATATGTCTTGTAGCTTCTGCAGACAGTGACATAACAAGCTGTAACAAAAAAATATATATATATAAAAAAAAGATTTATTCATGTCGGTATTATTAGACTAACTTTCAATATTGTGTAAAACCTTTAGACCACCCACAGTAGAGACTTTAAAATTATCGAGTATTGTTATTATCATCATCAGACTGAAACCCTCTCTCGTCGACTTTCGCCTGCTAGTGAATTGTTCTAGCCCACCTCGGACAGAATTCTTCAGTAGCTCACCGAGACGAGGTCGTACAGGAGTGGCAGCTCACCTTGAGCAATTCAGGACCAGACGAGAGAGAAAGATAAAAGCGGACAATCGGCGTGGGACAAGATTTCCCTAGCGCAAGCCAAGTCCCATCTCGATATTCTAGTCTAGTCGCAAGCCTGACGAACTTGGGCAGTTTCGCCGACACATCATGACCTCAAAGCGTTTTCTCGGCTGAACTTCCGACCGAATGACAATCTTTTTGACACATTATGGCCCAACCCGTAGTTCAGTACCGTATACAGCCTCCGCTTAGGTTTTGACGTTTTCGCCGCTCGCCTATGTTCTTGTCAGGCACGAACGTGGCTGATGCAAAAGGTCACCACTAAAGGTTAAGCTGCAAGGAGGCGACACCCTTGAAGCAGGCACACCATTACGCGGTAATTGATGTTCTCATTAGAGCCTTCAAACAGGCGGGATTTGCCATGCGCATCGAGCCGTGAAAATTTAAACATTTACCTAGACAACATGTCCCTGATTTTGCAGTACCGACGCTTGTAGGACCAAGTGTATCCCAAGCCATATGCATGAAGCGGTACTCTTTAACAGCTCGAGATACGTTCTTTGCGTTTCCGAAATTGTGTGTTTTGCGACCTATCAACGCTCGACAGAGCTATGATAAAGGTATGATAATGCCGTCGTGCATGGGGTAAGTATATTGCTAATCGAGCAAGGTGGCTTAGCGGCAAAACAGGGAAGTCTAAGTATTATTATTATTATTATTATTAAGCCGACACATCTTTGTGAAGACGAACATTAGGTCAGACGTCATGACCCTGGCCCCCTATCTGACATGACAGGTCGGTTCGAAGCACGGAGAGCTATACGGTCATCTTCCGCACGGTAGGCGGTGCTGCTGCACCTAAAGCGAAGCCATTAAGAAGGAGCCTTGAGGAACAAGCACACCTGTTTGTTCATCAGGCGTGTCGTGACGGGAGCCCATCGCCATAACGCGGACATTCGAGAAGTCGAACGAACACAAACGATCCACAGCATTCCTGATGCAGCGCATCGCGTAGAAAGCTTATCGCGACAACGCAATAATGATTATTGACACGCTCCGGGAGGAAAGAGGTCTGAAAGAACTAATGCACGTATACGATAATTAATCTGTTTATTGACCGGTGGGCTATAATTTAGTAGAAAAATTAATTATATATATATATATATATATATATATATATATATATATATATATATATATATATATATATATATATATATATATATACGAGTGATAGTCTGCGGTAGTATTCGACAGCTTTATTATTATTTGATCTAAAAGCAATGTTCCTTAATTGATCCAGAAATGCGCAAGCTAGTGCCTCTGTTAATAGATACAAAATTTCCTTTAACGCAAGAAAACGAGACAAAAAAATGCCATTGGGACCTACTAGCCGACCATACAAAGGCCGCGGCGAGTACAACCACAACGTAGATAGTTCCAAGGTGCTACTTCTGACAATAAGTGTAAATCCCCGAACCAGCACTGAAAGAACGCACCTACTCCATCGCTGCTGAAAGTCTAAAACAACTTTCTGTTCTAAGATACTTTTGTGCCAACGCCGATACTAGTGCCCATGTGTCTTATAATTTATATAAGAACATCACAAATATTAAAAGAGCTTTGTTGAGCTTCCTTAGTTGTTCTTATTTCAACAAAGGCCTGGACGCGGAATTATGGGGGTACCTTTGAGCCCTTTGTCCCGAAACACATAGTTGTAGCGTGCCTGATTTGTCATCTTGCTGTGTTCGCCATTCAGGCAGAGCCTTGCCGGCAGGCATTTTCTTTCATTTTTACAGCAAAATAGCCACATATTTTGCGGTTTCGAAGGAAAAGGTCCCTCTCCTCATTAAAGATGTATGCAGAATCGAACGCCGAACTCGCTCAGTTTGAGAATCCCCGGTGTCAAGGCCCTGACAATAACAGCTGAGTCATTTGTTTATGGGACGTCACTGTGTCGTGACACTTTCCAGGAACTATGTTGCTCAAACTACCCAGAAGACTGGTACCTCTGCTTTTCTTGCAGATGACCTCAAGTTGGCTAAATATAGAAAATGTATTCCGCGGTTTATTGTACAGCCAGTCGCCATATAGACTTATGGACCCATGCGCCAGGAAACGTCAAACATTTTTAAAGAGCTCGGGGAAAACTAAACGTGGCTACAAAAGATCTTTAATCTAAAGAGCACCCACTGTAGCGCGTATCAATCAAGGTTCAGCGGGGAAACGCGGCGTCAGTCAAATGGTTTCTTCCCTCCGCTGTGGGGCTTTCTGGAATCCCGTCGAATACTATTTTAATTAACTAAAGAATATATATATATATATATATATATATCCAAAGAAGATTTAATATTTTCCCTTCAGAGACGTTAAAACGCTAAAAAATAACTTTTCGCAATTTCCCCTATTGGTGGCCCTGGGCCCCTCACAACAACGCTAATTTCCCAGGTTGGCGACGCTTTACAGCAGGCTACGATGGACAAGAGGGCGGGCACTTTCTTCTGCCAAGGGCTTTCCCTAGAGATTCAGAGAGGTAACGCGATATCGGTGCTCGGAACTATGAAAGACTGGATGGACCCGCGTCTTCGCGTCAGGGGTCGGGCAAGACTCCCACTCGGACACGAGTGATAGATGAGAAGTGAACCATCGGGCCGTGGATTTAAACATTCACATGTATATATAATTCCTAAATAAATGTAATAATAATAATAATAATTTCCCCTTAACCTGTCTATTTGGTTGGTCTTATGAGCCGGGAATTTTCTTGCTCATGCCTATTTATTAGACTAGTTGTTTCTTCCTGATCGGCATTTTTTCACTTTTTTTTTGTGATTGCAGATGGTCATCTCTTAACCTTGGCTCTTTTAAGCCCTTTCCTGGCCCAAGAGTATTCCCCCTCGTGCGCTTAATGGTGTTACATCTCGTACGCTTACAGGAGGGAAAATATGGTAGAGCATTTAGTGGCTTGGCCCTCATTTTCTCTTGTAGTGTGGCTTTAAGGTCTCCAGATATGATGTTCCAATATACAAGAGGTCATTTTTTGGAGAGGTCATGTAGGTTAAAAACCGGTTTCTTCAATAAGAGCGGTAGTGGTGGGATCCGTCAATGCCGGGCACCTCAAGACAGTGGAGTCTGGGGTGTCTTTTAGTCTATCGCAGTTGAAGCACTTAGGGCAAGTGACATGGCGACTTCCAGTTCAACCTGTTCGGGAGCCTTCTCAAACAGGTAGCACCGGAAGTCGCCATGGCCTCTTAAGATCTGGCCGTGTGGAAAATGAGTTCACCCTTCGACAGGGTCAGCCAGTCTTTAATGTCTCAGGTTAAGCTGCGGAGCCTGGCGCCTAAAGCGCCCTGTTGTAAGCCATCCCATTCCTCTGGGGGTTGCCCCATAGGCGGCGACGCTCGGCTGCTTCCACTTCCTAGGGGATCATTCTAGGGCATCGGCGGGCCAGGCCGCAGCTAATGATGACAGAATATCTGAGTCGGCGGCGGACATGATTATTCGGCGTCTGGATTGTCAAGGTCCGTACGTGTGGGGCGTAAACCGCGCGAAGTTATTTGCTACCTTGATTGTCTTCTTCGTACCCGCCGTTAAGTACCACAAAAGTCTATGTCTAGGGTGACCTCGAGATACCGCTGACGATTCGCTGACGACTGCCATCTTCTTGCGGAGGTGGAAAGCGGGGCCGTTCTTCCCACCTGGAGTATGATCTCGCTCTTTGCCGGGGCGAGAGTCAGCTCCGCCGTCTGCATCCAGTGGGCGACATCGACATTTGCACAGCTCTGCAATAAATCCGTTGTCCGGGTCTGGACGGTGAGGACGAGGTCATCGGCATAGGCTAGGAGGTGGACGGCGGGAAAAAGCCCTTTTGCCGCAGAACATCGTCGTATGCGATGTTCCATAGCAGGGGACCAAGTATGGAGCCCTGTGGCACTCCTGCGGTCATGCTAAAACTGGCATTTTGAGACAGTACTGTCCTGCTCTGTACGTATTTTCATATGATTCAGAGTAAGAGAGCCTTCTTCCTGTGGAGGATTTCTAAAATAAATTTTTCTCTGACTGTGATAGGTCTCTATCTAGTGTACCTGGCTGTAATAGGTCTCTATTTACTGTCTCCGGCTGTGACAATTGTCAGGCTCAATACCAGAGAAAAGGCGACGGCTGCCGATTTATCCGAGAAGTTTATTAAAGCGTTTTTTTCTTACGAGAGTGTGCACTGCGGTTGCATATCCATGGGGAGCCGAAGCAAGAGCTGGTTTGCTACTATGCTCGCGGCGAAGAGGGAGCCCTACCAATGCCGCGGGCAGGAATACCTGGAAGCGTGCTCGTAGAAAAATCTGGGTGTTGAGGAGGCAAGTGAGCAAACTCGCGTTAATTCCTGTGCTTGTTGTCAATAGTAATTCGCCGAGTCACGCTCCTATTGGACGGCAGCGGGAGCGACTCCCAGTTAAGACCATTCTGCAGAGGAGGCCCGCTTGATCTAGGGGAAAATATGCTAATGTGATGCTCAAACTGACTCGCTTACTGCCGCCATTAGGAGAGCGTTCGGCAACTTAGATATTGCTGGGGGGGGGGGAGCGATATATAAGCATATATCCCTTCAGATAGGAATATTCTGACCCGCGGTTTAGACAGCTGATTTGTAGACTTAATTAAAAACGTAGTTATCGGAAGCGGCGTGAAATTCGTTAAAACATTCGTTACGAGTTTTCCTGTGGAGTTACGCAAAATATTTTATCTACCATCTGTTTTCATTTAGGTGCGAGCTCCAAAAGGGTGGAGTAAAGTACGCGCCAATTTAGATAACCCCCTGTATATGGTATAGTCCAATGTATGTATGAGATTAGATAAAGGCTGCGGTTCCACAAACATGTCATTCATCAAATTTACGAACATAAACCAGCTTCTTTTTCTAATTATTACTTAGCCGATATAACGCTTTTACTACACATACACTTCAATACAATTATACAAATCTGAAGAAAGACCTTCTCCATTTGGTACGTGGTACTCACGGAAACCGTGATGGTTTTTGGGACAGAATGGTCTCCACTAATGTCCCCCCAACAACGATTGCAGATGCATATATGAGATTCATTTGTTTAACCCGTGTTAACCATACACTTGTTTGTGTAAATGTAATATGTTGTTTGCGCTCTCAATAGATGGTGCTCAGTGTTGCATTGGATTGCCCATTAATCTTGCCTCGTACACGTTGGGAATATCTCGTCGTCTAGTTACGCCTGCCGCATGAACTCAAAATGAGATTTGAAAATGCAATATATTGACGACCTTGGCGCCGTGCGACGTCCCGTTGGAGTCCAATATTGAAGGCCGCGAGCTTTTGGAAATATTTCTGCTATTGTTGCTCTCGATATGTCGGGTGTCACACTTCTCTTCCAAGCATCTTGACTGCTGTCCAAGTTGACAGCTGCATGGCTACTCGAAAATATTGCTCAGACAATAACGCCAAGCGTATCGGTATTTGCTAAATTTTTCGCAACAATGGTATTACTTTTCAAAAGCTGGATTGTTACCGGGCATCGATTTATACGTTTATTTCCCTTTCGTATACGAATATAAATAAGAGCAAGACCACGCATAAACCACGTGAAAATCTTGTGTGTGTTTATTGCTCGTTAGCATTTACTGAGGAAAATTACTCAGAGAGCAAACGCTCCAACAATGTTGTTAACACCTTGGCTTGGGTCTTACGTAGCGTTGTAACAAACCTTACTCAGGTGAACTCAAGCCGAAATGCAATCTGTACGGAATGGCTTGGACACAATTGATGACACACTCCTTTATGGCAGCTGAACTTCTTTGTTTAGGTAATGCCGAATAATTAAGGAGAGCAAAATATGACCACAACTTCTATGCGACTAGAGCTGTACTCGAGCCGGCGATTCCTAATGTAGACATGTAAAGAATGCCGGTTTTTTCTTGTATATAAACGGAAGAGCAGCTAGGCGACGCTTAGCGCTGCCTATACAGGCGTATCATTAAGAAAGCAAAACACGTATCATATGAGCCGCCACGTGCCGCTTACGTGGTGTTGCTCTAAAAACAAATCTCAAGACATCCTTAATAGTTTGTGATTGCAGGAGACGAGCTCATAGCGGTCAAAAACATTCTTAAAATCCTTACCATCGAAGGATCAGCTAGTTTATCCGAGGGCTATCTCATGCAGGTGAGAGAAATTTGCAGTTACCTAGGGCGTAGTTCAGACTGTCCGACGGATTCCAAAACATGATATCATGAGAACCTGCTGGTGTTACTAAAAGGTTTGAATAAGAAGCTGAGCTCGGAAAGGTTGCTGATTGACGATCTGGTATACCAGCAACATAAGCAAATTGTGGTCTTTTCAACGTATTCTCACACATAAAAAACTACGTTTCTTTCTGTCTCTTTCTTCGGGTTTTATATTCACTATAGCGCTAACGTTTTCATCGCTTGCAGCACGGTAAAGCAGCATATGATGGTAGGGTCTTGGAATTGCCTAAAAATTGTTTAAAAACTCTTAGTCCGGTCGATCTGCTGCATATATCAAGGGTTTACGGAGAACATGATACGGCATGCCTCGCAGAGAAGATGCAAGACACAGTAAAAAAACAGTGCATAAAGAACACACGACGCATTCGAAAAATACGTATATATTGTCATATCCTTTTCAGAAAATAATGTTTGTGGCGGGGTTCTTATTTGTAATACCTAACAATAGTTAACAGTGCATCATAATACATATTGCTTTCTTATGTACAGTTCTTATCAAATGCCGATGTATGTACTAGATGAACACGATCGTACTACATGTTTGTGTACAAATATTTCTATATACACATTAGATCCAGCTATCTCTGGAAGGCTTATCTGTATCAAGGCCCTTTACGTAGCTCCACATAGCTTTGTCATTTGCCTCTCAATAGAAAAACCCGCGTGTTATTCTTGCTTCACGAAAATGTTTAGTATACCCATTATTAGAAACCAGCATTTGTAGTCTTAAAACTATCTGGTTGTGAAGACCCTATTTTAATCTAACTCTGCAAAATATTTAGAATTTAACCAACAACTCACACACATATTCGGAACATGTTTGCATCAACTGTGACTGCATTTCGTAAAGAGCTACTTGTGGCTAAAAATATATATAGGTTCCGTCACCATTATCATTAATGGTACAAATACGTCACATTGATGCTGTCATTATAAATATGAATGTTTCTTTGTGCAAATTCATTGTACCGTCATGTACTAACAATGTTTTTTTAGGCGCAACTTAGACGTTGCATAGAGCACCTTTACTAAGACTAGTCTTAGCAATTGCCGATGTCAACACACATTTCAACATATTCGTACTTCTTAACCCCTATGTAATGTGCACGTAAAAATAGTTTTATCGGACTTCGGTTTACATGTTCGGCAAACCTGTCTGAGAGTTCCAATCAATAAAAATATACACATATAAACTGTTACATGCGTATTTTCTACAGTTATCTCATACGACCAATTATGTCGCAATATCCATCTACAAACAAGTAAAGTCTTCATCTGCGTAATGCCCAAATATTATAGCAATATAAGTGTAAAAAGAAACATTTTAAATAAAAGAGCGTACGTAAACAAAGCGGGAGGGTATTTAGTAGTGCTTAGACATCAACCTTTATCACGCCTAACCGTGAAAATCTGAAGCAACCAAAACGTTACCTCAGAACGTCTGGCACCCAAACGACTCCAACTATGCGACCCACGATGTCCGAATGTTGCAATATGCGATTAGCACATATAAGGCATTGAACTTAATACTTGGCGCATCATGACTTGCTGTGGGAAGATATACCCATGTATACACCCGATATACCAATCGAATTAAACGAGTCCACAAAGCCTTAGTCGCATAAATATGCGCCTTGCTATCTTGCAATATTTCACTTCCGCATATAACATAATATCTTTGGTGACGTGATGAACCGCCAAACATTGGCTGGTGGTTGCTTGGATCCCACCCTTGGCCCGTTTTCCGGCCGCCTCTTGGCAGGATCAGGTTGGCTCGAGTGCATAAGACACGTCAGCTGGCGAATGGCGTCACAATCATCTCACTTGTTGCTAGGCATGTCAGAGTCTTTACTCGTTACACAAGACGATCTCTACAAACCAGATGCAGCAAGCTCGTTGCGAGCCAAGAAAAGCATAATCTTTACTTTACCATTCAACCACTTCTCAGACAGGATCCCTAAACTGTGGATACAGTGCGACCTTCATACGCGGGTACGGCGTTCATATGCAGAATACGGCAACGACCTTCACACACACACACACAGATTATGGTTTGCTCTTTGTGTGTAGGATGTGATACGCGACTTCATGCGTAGTCAAGTGCAGGACTTCGATACGCACGATACCGCACGACGTTCATACGCGCGAGCCTGCGCAACATCCATGCGTAGGACGCTGCACGATTTTCATATGCAAAGCACGATACGGCCCTCACTTGCAATACTTGAGACTCTTTTCACTCGCCGCTGTACAGTAGGACGAGTTTTGCTCTTTCTGTCTCTCTCTCGCTCTCCAGATAAGGCATCTGATCTTCAATTGCCTTTGACACAACAAGACGCTCATGCGGAGGACACAGCGGAGTCTTCACTCTCCGGTCACTGCACTGGATTTCTACCAGCCCGGCAGGGCGGAATCTTCATTGCGGCGGCGTTACGCAATGCTTCGTCTTGAGGTGTCTCTCGAGATCGCGTTTGCGCACCAGAGCTTTGTCACATAGTCCGCAGCGGTAGGGTGACTCGAGCTCGGCATGCAACCTCACGTGTTTGTTGAGGTTTGACGGGTCACTAAACGGTCGCTGACAGAACCGACACTGCAGAGGCTTGTATCCCGTATGCGTTCGGACATGAATCTTCAGTCCATACCTAGAATGACAGAATAGAGGAAGCGTTACAATGTCAAAAAGGTTCACATCCTTATTTTTAACCAGCTATTACGTAAAATAATGGCAGAAATAATATTCTTGCCAATCATATTCACTACAATTATGGAGCTCATTATTGCCATCTTACAAACACCCATCTGTACTTGCCCGTACCCCTAAAAACCAATCGCATACTCTTTAGGGTGTTACAAGTATGAAAGTCGCAAACAATTCACAGTATAATTCTCATTAAGCGCCCTCGTTTAGTGATTTCTCAATTAACAGCGAACTACATCATAGTTCACTGGTCTAGACAGCAGCAAGCGGCCATAACAGTTTGACTACAAAACAACAAATCCCTGGCGACGTCCTAAGTGCTATACTCTGGTCGTGGAGAATAGGAAGCGATGGTAAAAACGAAACAAATGTGCACTGTAGTGGTATCAGAACCACGCAGAACTGAGATGACTGTCTGCCAAGTGCCAAAGTGTTCTGACACAGCTTTTCGAACCTTCTCGAGTAGATCTTCCCGCAGAACATGCACATGTGGCCCTTCTTACGGAGCGGCCCCTCGGGTTCGCCCAGCCCTCCAGGTGTTGCCTCATCCGGCTCGTTGTCGTCGTCGTCGTCATCTTCATCGTCGTTCGACGTATTCGTATCGGGAGTCATCGCTAGGGTGTCCTCAGCCACCCGGATGTCCTGTAACCCGCCGGAGCTCTGCGTGCTGTTGTTATCGTTGTCCTGCAGCAGGACGTCCCGAAGAGCACCCACACCGCCGTCCAGGGCAGACTTGGGCGCGGTCGGTCTCAATGTTGGCGTCTTGCCGTGCCCCTCGCCAAAAGCACAAAAGTTGAGACGAAGATGCGCTTTTAGCATATTCGGCTGGGGAAATGTGGCGTCGCACGAGCTGCACACGTAACGTTGATGACCTGCAGTCAAACAATCACGCACCCACAGGTCAGTAGGCTCACATATTAGTTTCGCATCTTTTTATAAGAAATATGTAAATATTAGTTCGCGTAGTTCGTCCTAAGTAGAAATGTGTGCCCTTAAACACTTATACCTCTTTAGTAAAAAGACATCTGCGACGTCTGTGCTACTACTACGTGCATCTATATTTGGCTGTAGCTGATAGCAGACATGCATATAGTCATTCAACTAATTTGGTTGGAAACTACAAAAAATCACCAAACAGTGTGGGCGGCGACCTTGAACCCGAGTCTTTGCGAATAATAAAGTGGCCGGTTTTTACTCAAATTCACGCAGTAACGGCAGATATAATATTTTGAGACAAAGAGTTTCGCATTTAAAAAATGCCAGATTTGCCTTTAGTCAGACTTGGGAATCCCTTGATCCGAATTCTAGTAACCTAAGATCTAGTAATATAAATCCTAGTAGATTTGTGTCGAATTTATGCAACATAAAAACTTTTAAGCTGTTGATACTAACTATTCTGCGTGCCATATATAAACACGTCGCTCAATGACGGCTAATGAGACAGCAAACAAACACAAGTATAAAGCTTAGGAAGTTGCATGCGTGTGTACATATCCGTGCATATACATCTGCATACGTAAAGGCAAACCTAGCATGCTTATAGTGTGTCGTCGATCTCAAGCTTAACGTACCCAAAATGTGCCGTGGAGTTAGGACCGGAATTTGGAGTTCACAACTAACTTCTAAGTTGAACCAAAATCGGAGCTCTTCACCGGTTTGAATTAATCTGTAAATGAAATATATTTGATCGCATTTACTTGTTGCCTCCATCACACTTCGCAAACTTGCAAATTCTTAAAGTCAATCGGTTATATGCCGATCTGAGCCCAAGCCTCCCACCTCATTGGGACCTAATTTTGTGGTCTGAAAAGCGGTAGCTAGCGATTATTTGTCAAGGTATGCGGGATATGCGCATTTTTCTGGCCATTGACAGCTATAGCCAGGAATATGTCTTAGTTTGACAGCCAGTTAATCGATAAACAAAATCAAGCATAGCTTGGATTACCAGACAATGCTTAACGTCGTGGACGTTGTTGTTATTATTGTTGATAATGTTATTTAAAAGCATGAATCAAGTAATACCTAAAGCTTACAGATACGTTTCGTATTTCGTTACCTGCAAATGTTGAAATATGTTTATTTCTCTAATGTATCACACATTACATGTAATCTTAGAGGCTATATAATACGGTAAAATGACCGCGTTCTTCCTCCAGTCACAACCTCCGGTGTCCCTATAATTTAAACTAAGCTGTGTGTCTCGCCATTATAGTCGTATCAACGTCTACTGCCATCTACTATCACATCAAACCCCGTAGTGGGGTGGGATCCCCCCCCCGTCGTAGTGGAAAGTGGCCCGCCGATAGAGCAACTGTATGTGTACACCTTGAACTCATCCCTTCGACAGAAGGAATAACAATATGAAAATAACTGTCACACATATAATGCACACTCATACAGTAAGCATGTATCGTGTGATTCACGATTTATATTGCTGTACTTTGCATTCCAAAATTTTACACAGGTTCTACGAAAAGTCGAAAGATGAAAAGAAGAATGTCAAACCCTAATGACGAGTATTGGTAAATTCGGCCGTTAATATCGACGGTTTTCCAAACCCCTGGGGCCTTTTCAACATATTCACCGTGTTTGCCCGTTTTCGGGAAGCAAAGCAACTACTAGACACACGTATGATAAGCTTTAACTTAGTTTATCTTGGCGTATAACAACAAACACGTACCTCGTCGTCTGCAGGACGTAGAAGTTGACAGTCTTTACGAGGGCAACGTTCTGTTCGTGAACATCAGCTGCTAGACGCATCAACGTCGACAGCGAGGGTTGAGGGCCATCTCCGTTGTATTCGGGAGAAATCACCCTTACGAAGCCATGACGAATGCCCACCTATCACAGAAAGTGTCATAAAAGCTTACAGTTATCTGTGATGTTTAGGGCTTGTGGGTTTTGTGGGCTACCTGGAGGATCGAGGAGTTTTCAGTGATGCCTAGTCTTCGCGGGGAAACAAACTAAGTATAGTGCTTGTTTTTTTTTCGATACTCTCATAAGGTGAACAAAACCGTTATCCTTATGTTGTTAATGTTTAAATTCCGAATTCCGGCTAAATTAGTTGTAGCCGAAATAAGGCCGCCCACTACTCACCTTATACTGCAGTTCCGGCATTCGGCAATCGAGAAGGCGTTCAAGAATCACGTCAGCGCTGACCGGCAGCGAAATGGCGCCAGCCGGTAGCGGTTCACCCGCCAACACACACGACGCTGCTGGATGCTCAATCATTACGGCCCAATACAGTTTTTGTTATTGCTGCTGTTATTGTTATTGTTGCTGTTGTTGTTTTGTTGTTGCTGCTGCTGCTTTGATCAAACGGAAACTGCAGATCACAGCCGGTGCTGCAAAAGTATCGTAGCATCCACGATGATACGTGCGAGCGTCTCTCTCTCTCTCTCACTTTGCCCGGCACGTATTGCTACAGCATGCTTACGAAACCACTGCAGATCAGTGAATCACTATGATTCGAGAAAAAACATTGCCCACAACGAAAACGGCACGGACGTGAAGTGGTTTCCGAGGATTTACGTCGGTCTGGTCGAGGAAGGACGGGTCGAGGGGTGTCGGCGGATAAGCCGACGTATCGGACGCCAGATGTGTTAAAAGTCAAACGTCGACCTCATTTGGGAACGACTTCACGTACACAACAACAACAGCTCGACGACTCTGTTCTTCGATACCAGAGCGACAGATAGAGCGTCGTTGATAATGCCGCCACCATCTGCTATACTAAAGCATATTAGATATTGATGTAGATGGCTATGTAAAACAACAAACGTAACAACAGTAACACGTGCTCATTACGTACTTGCCAAAGTAACTATGGCCTCCGTTGTTAACTATAATCGGCGGAACACATAGATAACGGCAGCAAGAACAATATTATCGCACCACCAGCACCAACACCACCACCGACACCAGCAGCAGAAGCTTGACGCCCACCTGTCCTGGGCACCTGTCGGAGAACAACTGGCTGTCTGGTCCTGGATGGTGTCTGGCTGGTCCAGACCACCCCTAGCGAGTAGAGCTAGAGTGGTCACGATAGTGCTACCCGCGTGATGATTACTACTACGACGACAACAGGTCGTCTACCATTGCTACTACATTGAGGACAACGAGGCGCACGGGGGGCTGGCCATCTATAGGCGGAGGATGGATATTCACTCATGATCACGCGTGTGGCAAGTGCAAAACTGCATAAAGAAACAGCAGCGGCAGCAGCGGAGGTGACGGCAGCAGCCGCAGCATCACCACTATCAACGAAGGCTGGAGCGGCGGCGGCGGCGGGAGCAGCGGCGGGAGCGACCTCACTAACACCATCATCCATGGTGATGGTCTGGGGCTGAGGTTGGTGTGGGGAGCACACCAACCATGACCACATCTAGGATCTGCCAGCACCCCAGCGGCTGTAGTTGTCGTAGTCGTAGTAGTAGAAGCAGTAGTAGTAGGTAGGTCGGTAGACGGAGCAATAGTTGTAGTATTTGTCGTCGTGGCCGCTGGGGTGGTGCTAGCTTGTGGTTGGTGGAACGGCCGGTGTCGGGGGTGGTCCCTCGACATCGCGACATCAACGACCTCGTCGGCGTCATCGTCGTCGTCATCATCTTCGCCTTCACACTCCTGGAGGCTCAACACCACACAAGCGACATAGATTGACTGTTCTTATTCTGCCACTGCTACACAAATTTCCCTTCGATTCCGTATCCTCCCCACCCACCTCACCCCCGGGGTTGAGTGTTGGATCCCCTTCATCGTGCCCCCGGCGGCCCTGTCCTCCCGATAGGCCAGACTAGCCCCATAATGGCCAGGATGAGAATAGAGACAACGAAAATGATGATGATGATGATGATGATGATGATGACGACGACGACGACAATGACATTCAGCAATGATGCACCTTACTCACCCCGCCTCCGTATACATAGGCTCAATCTAGCATGTGCCTTGCGGTCGTTGGTGTTGTCGTGGTCGGCGACGTCTCTGACCGAACGAGCAACACTACTACTGCTACTACAACTTCCTCTTACTTAGGCGAACAGGAAGAGCAGGGTGGATGGCGTCAGGGAGAAGCACAGGGATGAAGTCTGAGGCGTCGTTCCCTGTTCACTTTCACGGACAGCAAGCAGCCTATTGGTCAGCGGTCCTGGTAAGAATGGTGGTGACAGCAGTAGCATCAGCAGCAGCAGCCTTACGTAGCTAGGCTGGTTAGTTGGTTGGTTAGTGGTTAGTGTAGACGATGAGGTGGCCCGCGCCCGCATCCGATTCAATATCAAAGGGATGGATGAACTTACCGTTACAGGCTAATAATCACAGGACAGAGAGCGGACCGGGGATGGGGAGGATGAAAGAGAGAGGAGATGAATGTAGGGGGGATGAAGAAGGGGGGCAGGGGGTCGAGAAGAATGAACAGCCCCGAAACCTGATGAGGCAGCCGCCCTTGATGAGAGCTCAATGAGGTTGGAGTGAGCCTCGAATGCACGGCGTTGCGGGCGCGTGCACTCACATCGGTGTGTGTCATTATCATAGTCACCATCATCATCAAGAACAACATCACAATCACCATCAAGAACAACAACATCATCATCATCATCATCACCATTGCCACCACTACCACCACCATCAAGACCACCATCTTTGGGCCGCTCAATGCAAATGCGCAGCAGAACCTGGCTGTCTTTTGTCAGTTGCCACCGCCGTGTCAGACCGACAAGCGTAGCAAAGCAGCAACGACTGAATTCGATGCGCTTCAACCTCAACTGCAAGCAAGCCACACGAAAATGACAATGCGCGAGCGAGCGAACGAATGAACGAGGCCCGCCAGATGAACTCGTGCTCGACCACGAGGTTCTTCAACGCAGCTGAGCACAGCCAAGAATATCTCGCTTATAGATTGCCTTACACAGTGCACGTATGGAGTAAGCGGAAACGACACGAATGTTCATCTTAAAATGCAGACGCTCTCTCTCTCTATATATATATATATATATATATATATTTATATATTTATATATTTATATATTTATATATTTATATATTTATATATTTATATATTTATATATTTTATATTTATATATTTATATATTTATATATTTATATATTTATATATTTATATATTTATATATTTATATATTTATATATTTTTATATTATATATTTATATATTTATATATTTATACACAGATACTCTCGTCTAAAACTCTGAGGTATGGTCAAGCTCAGTGAGAGAATCATTTTTGCTGATAGAAAGGGGGAGCGGAAATGTTTCGTATAGAAGTCAGATGATTTTTTAATGCATGTTTCTAAGCTGTGATCTTAGCGTGGCTGTCCGACATAAGTTTACCGAATGCACGGACTGCGAGAGAAGGCATTAGCAAATTGAAAAACTAAGCATACCAGCATACATCATCTAAAATATTAGTGGTTTTAGCTAGAGCAGAAACTCTACAATTATATAATTTTGCGAACCCATCTTTAGTTGAGAATGCTGGTGCCTCTTTCGGTTTCATCTTTTTATCTGTTTTTTTTTCGATTATCCTTCACGTTCAATAAAATAACTCTTTTAAATGCTATATAGCCCATTATAGTACAATTATGCATATGATTTTGTATTCATCAATTCGTATTACAATTTTGTGTAAGTAAATGTGTTTCCGACAGTTATTATACATCTGTCTACATCACAATTGGCACCGTTTCCAGTTGCGAACTTTCTGTAGTACCTTCACAAGGTGGCTACTGCGTTTCTATCTTTTCATCAGTTCTTTCGTTTATTCTTCACGTTCAAGAGATTAACGTTTTGTCGTTCCGCTTATAAACTAAACGCATTCAGGGTATTCAGTTAACACATTCCCCGTAACATTTTAATATTTACTCGCTCACGTTTTAATATTTACAATATGATTGTTCTACTTTTAAGCGTTTAATTTTTTTAATTTATTTATATCCTCAGTTGCACATAGATTTTTGACATCGGCTCGATTCGGTTACGGCAGAAAGGAGAGCCCCTTGCCCGTGGGCAATGAACCAATTGTCGACGCAGCGTTTCCGCGTTGAATTTCAACTAATATATTTTGTAGCAAAAACTGCCATGCCCTCCTATCCGGGTTAAAGCATCGACTGGATCCCAACTCCGCCAGAAAACTTCTTGTGACTTTTCCTATTGAGCACAATGTCTTTAAAGCAATTGACTAAACGATATAATTCTGTTCCAGTTTACAATATTTTGCTAAATTGCGGTCTCCAATAAGGCGAGCGGCTGCTTCGATCTCCCGGCTAGTATAACGAGTATACGAAACGGCCAACGTGCAAGACACGGTAACATTGTATACGGAGCAGCGACCTTCACTCCATAGGACTAGAGTCAAACCGTCCGGACGCAGTTGGCTGACAGACCGACCGACCGGCTCTTAGGCTGCAGGTATATGGGCTGACTGCATTGGCCGGTATATAACGTCGCTCAGAGCCAAATGCATTGAAAACCTACTGGCGTCCTAGAAGCTCGAATTCGTGATCAGAAATCAACCTGGCAGCTAGCAGAAGATTAAGCACCATGTGAAGCATGGAGCCGCAATGAAGGTCCCCCTAAAAAAGAAGAAAACCTCGCACATGGCGTCTTTCAACTTGGGTCCTGAGACCTCCTCGAACTACCGTACCTGCGCAATGTCCCTCTGAACTGCCGGCGACAGTGCCGACATCCAGAAATCACAGTCGAAATTTCGGAAGAAAAGCGTGTTGGAGGCTCATGGACAGCAATGCAAAATAGAGCCACATACATAGTGTGTTCAAAACGTATCGCGACTTTTGTGTTTTTTCAAAAATTATTCATTTATTCATGAATATCTATTTTGTCCCCTTCAAAGTAATCCCCATGAGATATTATACACTTGTGCCAACGGTTTTTCCAATCTTCGAAGCCATTTTTTTAACCTTGTTCAGCTCCTCCTTCGATGCCGTCTTTATCTCGTCAAGCGTAGCGTAACGTCGTCCTTTCATGGGCCTCTTCAGTTTAGGGAACAAGAAAAAGTCACAGGGGGCCAGATCTGGGGAATACGGTGGCTGCGGCATCATTAGTGTGTTGTGTTTGGCCAAAAACTCGCGCACAAGCAACGATGTGTGAGCAGGGGCGTTATCGTGGTGCAAAAGCCAATTTTTGTTCTTCCACAAATCCGGGCGTTTCTGGCGGATTGCTTCGCGCAAATTGCGCATAACTTGCATGTAATATTCCTTATTGACCGTTCTACCCTGTGGCAAGAACTCATGATGCACCACGCCCCTGCAATCGTTAATCATTAATTTTTTCGTCTGTTGTTGAAGTGCTCGGGCGTCCGGCACGCTCTTCGTCGTTCACATCTTCTCGGCCTTCTGAGAACATTTTGTACCACCGATAAACGTTGCTTCGGTCCAAGGTAGCTTCTCCGTATGCAACAGTCAACATTCGGAATGCATCCGCGCACTTAATTTCGTTTTTCACACAAAATTTGATACAGGTTCTTTGATCCATTTTTTTGAATTGGTAAAAATCGAAGACGATCCAAAACACGTGCAAGCAAAGCAGCTGTCAACAATTAAGTGAACATTCAAAATGGCCGAGCTTGTCGGCATAAGTGAGAGACATGAGTACCAACATAACGCCACAAAAAATCGAAATTCGAATATACGTAACCCCATGAAAATTCAAAAGTCGCGATACGTTTTGAACACACCTCGTAGGTCACCCTGTTAAACACCGGAGCATGATTCGATAATCTCTTCTTGCAAAATTAATTTGCTTGGAAGCCTGTACATCTGGTATAGCAGCGGGTAAAGTAGGGGCAGGTAAACGCGTGTAGCCATAAGCAGGTGGTCTCGCCTGAGCGTGTTTGAAATCTCACTTGGCCAACACATTGTCAAGGGACTCTTGTTATGATCAACGAATGCCCGTGTTGCATGGACGGCCGCTTCTGCACCTGCCCTGATTCCGCAGCCGAGCTGATGCAGAGAGACCATTGCGACGATGTCCGGCTTGTTCTTCTTGATTATGATTGTCCGACTAAGCAGCGCAGAGTCAGGCCAACGGCAATGGGTCTAATGCCCAAGGCAATAGGCGAGGCACCATAGATGACAGGGAGCACAAAATCGGGCAACTTTCCATTAATAGCAGGCTTGACGAAGCGTACTAGGCTCAGAAGTAGCCGGTTGTCCTCGCCGTCTCTGCCAATAAGATCCTTCGGATAATGCGGCCGAAGGCCATTGGGGCCGCCGCCTGAGCTGTTGGGAAAACTCCGAATAGCGACGATGGCATCTATCACAGACACGGTGACCTCATGGATCTGCCCGGCAGACCCGGGGGGGAAGGAAATTAAGTGGACTTAACGGATGTTTGCACAGAAGCGCCAGCCTCGTTTCGGCAAAGAGCGGCGCTACTGTGTCGGTGGATAATAAAGCCCTTGCTGCAGAGGGAGCATTGCCGAGAGCGAGTTTTCCCTGAACTACACGAATCATCGCAGAGTTGTTATGCGAAGAACTGCCTCGCCAAAGAGGAAATGGTTAACCATATGGGTTAGTTTCCGGATCATTTCCGACCCGGAATCAGTTCTCGCGTAGAACCGATGTGAGAGTTCAGCCGCGTTCCTTCTTCGATGGTATGCAAAATACTGCAGTTGGGAGTTGCAGTAGTCTTTTTTATTAATCTCTGCTTACTTTTAGCAGACCTTATTGATCAGAGTTGCAAGGTTCATTGACATGTTGTCGCGAAAACCCCGAAGTGAACAGGAAATCATCTTAGATGCGCTCTTGACGTTAGACGTCACGAGGATAACGTCATGCAGTGAAACCTGTGCCGGTGTGCTTGCAGCAGAGTTTGCATGAAGTACATCCCTCGTGGGTTTGCATGAGTTAACAAAAGAACTTCCGACGAACAATTTTATTTAATAGAACCCCGCTCGCGCTGTTCACCTTTGCAATGCAGGGTCTAAACCGCATACAAACCCGTGCAAAAAGAGCTGCTATCTATTTTTTTGAACGATTCCTTAATAGCGACCGTGAACAAGTTTGTAGCGGCGGTGGCTTAGACGGCTAACATACCGTTTGAAACGGGGCGTTGGCATGGTAACCATGATTGGCAAAACAATCGCAAGTTCGAGCCCCGGCCTTGCTGGTTGTATTGTTGGACGTGGTTTTCGCGCTATATACCTCTGCTGAAGAGAGCCTATATAAATACTGAATTGAATTGAATTGGAGAAAACCCATATAAAACCAAGTGACGAGAATGCGATGACGATAGATGCATTTAGACGATATCGTGCCACAGGCAACTTAAACCATTACGAACAAATAAAATGTGGTTACTATTGGTTTTTACGGCCTCAGAAGGTATTTATATGGCTTGTATGACATAGGAATTGTACCTGAAGTCCTTGTCGCTATAGAAACGTTCTCAGAGATTCCAAGTTAGACTGGGCCAATCAGTTCTTGAGTCCGTGCTGTGCGCTCTGTTGCGAATCTCCTCTTTTGCTGTGTGAAAAACTGGTTCTGTCTCTTCTGCGATAACTGTGTAATCGACTGTAATTCGTCAAACTGTCTATTGACTTATACCAAGGAAATTTGCAATTTGGGGGCAAGTCCGTGCGGCGCGAAGGGCATCAGCGATAGCTGCTCTTCGCTCAGATTCCGGAGATGACGTATCATCTTTTGCAATGGCTAACATGCATTTGTCTTGGTGTTCTGCGTTCACCATATACTGCTTTGAGCGAAGTACTTTAATGTGCACAGATGGCATCGCGGTCTATGGCAGGAGTCCATTTAGAGTTAAAGAGGGACTGGAAAAACGAATTGATTTTATGAACGAAATAGGGCTTAGCATTAACTGGTAAGAGACAGTAGCCGTTAAGTTTCGAAGAAGTAGTCGATTGGCAAAACATGACGCTCTTCGAGCTAGAGGTAATGTAGAAACTTCTGTAACTAAATTCAATTAACTGGGTGTTACTATAACGTCGAATGGTAACCGTTTCTGAAAGCACACAGAAAGCCGAGTGTGAAAAGCTATTCCAGTGGTAGCAGCAATTAAGAACTTGCAGATTTTGTCAATACATACCGTGCCCACCCTTTTCGAGATTAAAGTAGAACTAAAAGCAACATTAGGTATATTACTCATATGGAAGAACTTAAGCGAGGCAGATATACAGTTAGTAGATAGAGTCAATGGTTTTGTTCATAAAACGGGTTTTGAGGTTAGCTAATAGTTGTAGGTGTGGAATAGTTCATATCTTAGAGGGGAAAACTATAATAATACAGGAGCTACAACTACGGTGGCGTTTACCTACGACGACAGCGTTTGAGGCCGACACTATGAAATCGATGATCGAAGATTCAGTGATCAGAAAGAGACAAAAGTTGTGTCTAATGTATATGTTTACAATTTATCCAACCGAAGGGTGTTAATAAACCATACTATGTATATATATAGTAATCATTATTTATCAAGAATACAGATGGAGCGACAATTGTCTCCTGAGAACGTGTGCACTGGGAATATCACTCTACCTCGTATAGAGTGGGTTGGGACCACTTCAGCAGCGTGCCGCGGTCGGACGCCGCGTTCCCGCGTTGGACGTCGAGGTCGAGGCGCTGTCTTAAGAAAGCCGCAGATCTCTTGTCTCCGGTTGCAAGGTTTAGCTGCTCGCCGACTCTGTGGAGGAGTTCGCGGGTGAGGTTGCCTGGGCCGCCCAAGGTCTCGAACGCTAGATTACCAGCGTAACCTGCCGAGGCCGCCCCGCCACCGACCATTGAAGGTGCTAATGAGTCGGTAACTGTGGCGTCCCAGCATCCTGCTTCGGCTGAAGGGGGTTAGAGTCATCCCGTCCAGGCGTTTGCCATCGTTGGCGGAAAGACCCTGGGGCTCTAGAATACAGGAAAATTCGCTAGATTGGAGCGTTCGGCTAAAAGTGTCGTTAATACTGGCATGTCTGGCACGCCGTCCGGCACTCATGACGCACGACAACTCATGATATATATATATATAGGTTTATTTATCGTCATAAAATAAGGTTTACCCTACCAAAAATAATATTATTATTACTACCGATATGTAATCAAGTGACGCGTAACGCACATGTACACATCTACAGTGATATTTGTCTCATGGAGGAACAATCTGTGTCGCGTATAGTGCTGTTCCACTTATACCCTCTAACAGCTTTGCTTTGTGTACTTTGATGTATAGCATTTGTGGTTAACTGCTTAGTTAGTTAGACGGTTTGTCATTTGTGAGGTGGTGCCAACGAAGCGACCGCACGAACGCCCTGTTCCTCCTTACTAATGGGAGGCGAGTAAACTAGAGTAAAGAAGACAAACAAGCGGTCTTCATCGTCATCGTCGTCGTCATCACAACCATCAGCATCACTTCATCGCCAAAATCGGCATCATCTCCTTGAGAGGGAGGTGTACCGCATCACCGAGCGATTTGACAGCGACGCTTATCCCGCCGGCACGGTTATTCTCCTCTGTAAACACGAAACGTGCGCCTTTTATTTTGTATGTTCTCGTCGTCGTCGTCGTCATCATCGTACTGTTTGTCATCGTCGTCGCTATCGTTGTCCTACTATTCGTCGTCGTCGCCGTCGTCGTATTCATTGATGTCTTTGTCATTGGGTGGGTGAACGGGCGAAATGAGCGTTCGTGCCTGCGTCGTGTATGTACCTGTATTCAGCTTCTTCAGGTACTTAGGTCGTAAGTGGTTCCTCACTACGGCCATCACCGCGTGCCATGATGGCCGCGGCAGCAGCGCCCCAGAGATCCGCACCGCACCGCGCTCGAAAAACAACACTGGCTTCAGTTGCACTCTTCTTCCACCCTCGGGCTGGCTCGAGCTCCGTCCGCTGCCTCTCTCCGTGTGTAATCACAGGTGCCGTCGGTGCTCGGCGGCTATGCTAGCGGACCGCCACGAGCTCTAGCGATCTGTCGAATCCCGACACCGCAAGCACGCGTGTGTTGCGGTGCGCGCGCTTCGTAGTCGCTCAACACACGCCTGCTGTACACAGGCAAGCCAACTCACAATAAGGTTGTTTGATGCGGTAAAATTTCATCGCTTTGATCCGCTAGCAACTGCTTCCGATGACTCTTTGTCTCTCTCTCTGTTTCGATCTCTCTCTCTCTCTCTCTCGGTTTCGATATCTCTCGCTCTCTCTCTCGGTTTCGATCTCTCTCGCTCTCTCTCTCGATCTGATCTCTCGCGCTGGTTCGCTTAAAGTCTTTTCTATCTTTGTGCGGCTCCTATTTCCCTTCCCAACTCGCCGTTTCCCTTTTCTTCAGAACCTCCCAACCCTCTTCTTCGCGTTGCCGTCACCGCTGTCGCTGACACCCCCAGAGTAAGCTGTTACCACCTACCGTCACTAAATCCCGGTCAGTGGGTAGGATCTACCGTCTAGCCTTCATCGTCATCATCGTCGTCGTCGTCGTCGTCATTGCAGAGACAGGCAGAGATGAAGAGGCGAGCAGGAACTGAGGGTTTCCTCTCTCGCTGGTCCCCCCGCTACCTCATGCACTCGCTCCCGGTCTCCCCTCGTTGCCGAGATGACAATGATGATTTGTTCGAGTCTGCTTCACTCCTCCACTCTGATCCGCTTGGCCGCTTCTCCCGCTTTTCCCTGACCCGCTGTTTCTTGCAGCGGGCTGCCGCTTCCACCGCTCAGATGCGGATGCTGTTGCTGTTGTTGTTGATTTTGCCGCTTCTGCGGGTGTTGTGGTTGTTGTAGTTGTCGTGGCTGCTGCTGTGGCTACCACCCCGGCTCACTACTTATGCTGGCCTTCTCGGCGGCAAAGTGCCTGCTTGGAAGCCCGTCTGCCTTCGGGAGAGAGAACAAGACTAGATGAAAAAGACGGCATTAACACGAAACTAACACGAAACACGGCAAAGGCTAGCAGCGGGTAGCAACGTAAGCTGCTAGCTGCGGCCGAAGGCAGGACCGAAGACCTGCCTCCGAAAGGCTGGCGCTCGGGCGCCTTCCCCTCTCCGCCACAGCTCCTACCTCCGTAGACCACCATAGGAACATTCGACGCCCTCGGCGGTCGTCGCAGACAACGCCGAAGTTGAATTCGAGTTCAGCTCAGCCACTATTGGGGCAGCACAGCTAGCACTACCTACCACTGCTACTACTACTACTACTACTACTACTACTACAAAGAAGATATGCCTTGGTTCTTCTCTAGTTCGCTCCTCCCAACGAGCCGCCTGCTGCCCTCGAGACGACATACCCGCCAGAGGAGTGAATGAATAGTCGTAGCCAGCCGTGCACCGACTGGCTACGACTCCCAGGCCAGTTGATTCTAGTCTCTCGCTGCTCTTGGCGGCTGTTGTCTCTGTACGCTGGACAGCAGAGAGGAAGGTGTATATAGAGCTATGCTAGGATGCAAGTCGGTGTGTGGTTGATGCTGCTGCTGTTGCGGTGTAGCGCTATGCAGCCGTGTATATGTGGGGGGTGCCGTGGCAGCGATCATGGAGATGGAGATGATGATGATGGTGGTGGTACTGGAGATGACGATAGTGGTAATGATGATGATGATCTGGCCTTAGTGTTGGTATTCGCAGCGCTGGTAGCAGCTGCAGTAAGGGTAGAAGTCGCTACTGTGATTACTAGCAGCGGCAGCGGCAACAGCAGCAGCAATTTGTGGTACCGTCGACACGGTGGTGGGGGTAGTGATGGGGTAGCTAGAGGTGGAGGGGGGGTGGCATTCACTTGGTGCAGCGTTCGTGATCAACCGCAACACGTGCAGATCAGCAGAGGCTGGGCGGCGAGCACGAAGACGCACGTCCATCCGAAATCTGCTGCCAATGCTGCCTCGACCACCTTACATTATGTTGTTGTTGTTGTTGCTGGATCAGTAGTATTAGCAGCTGCTACGCTTACTACAGCCACAGTGCGACTTCTGCTGCTGCTGCTGTAATCTATCGCCATAGTCGTTTGAGTCTCGTTTGAGAGTAGCAACCTGCGCATTTCCGCTACCTGATCCGGTCGCGGTTAGCGTGAGCATGTCGACGACGACAGCGACGATGATGATGACACGCATACAATATATATATATATATATATAATTTTTTTAGAACAATTGTTTATCGAGTAAGGTGACTTAGTGACAATACAGCGTTGCCTTGCATTCGGGAGGTCGTGGGTTCAAGACCTGGACCGGCCAATATATTAAACTGGTGTTCATTGTTTTCGGGAAGCACAGATGTCTTAATAAAAGAGATGGTGCGTCACCCAATTTTTTATATTATATTTATCAGCCTATTATGAGTTGAATAAATCTCACAGTGTATATAGGCGAACTTCAACCCAAATTCGCGAACCTTAAGAAAGATCACATCGAAATGGCATGTGTTGCGCCGGGATCGAACTCGCGACACCTAAGTGAGAATAAATATATATATATATATATATATATATATCGGAAAAACAAAGAGAATGACATGACCAACGACTCTGGAACTTTGAACTGTTTGTTTAAATATTTAACATGATCACATTCAACGAGTTATCTCGAGTCAGCGGGGTTGGCCAATCAAACAACGGGCAAAGGGCGCAGCTGTTTTCAATCTTAAGGGTGACGAATCTATAGACACGTTACCTGAACTTTTTCGGGCTGACCCTTCAGCCAACATTTGACGTCCACGGGACTGCCTTCGCAGTGCTTGGTGATATGGACCCCATAAATACAGATGTGCAACGGTGGGGTTTGAACCCGTGCACCTATGTGCCTCCTCCGATCGCGAGGCGCACGCGAATGCACCACGCCACCGGACTCGACAGGCACGTAACCTGCAATTGTTTCTGCCACGAATCCAAGTCTGTTTCTATGAATACTCATTTCTTTCTCTAATCTGCGCACCTACAGATTTATTACATCCGATAAACGCTCTCGCACTTATTATACTCTGCGCGTAGAGGAGTCTGCATCATTGCCAAGCCACATCTTCAGCGCTGCAAGGTAATACCCGGTTTCTCAGTTCTAAAGGTTGTGCTCTAATCATCCTATTTGGGGTCATACTGTAAGCATACTATATTAGCTGCTTATATGTCCTAACAATACGAACTACACACAGCATTTAACCGACGCGATAACTCTGTCGTGATTTAGGTTTTCATAAAATTCGATGTCTAACGTATACATCACAGCGGTGCCACGCCGACCTTCTTCTATATAATTTTGCAGATTCAATTATATCTGCATAAGAATATCTCGTGTTGTCCGCATTTAGACTATATCGCTCCCAAATGCTATGCTGTCATCGCGGCATTGAGACGCACGTTTACAGGTCCCTACCGAGGGATTGCTGATTGCAGATAATTTCTTGTTCGTGCCCATTGCGTGCTACGTGATCGTCTTATGGGCGGGGGGAATAACAATATTCTCTGTAGAGCCAAGGTAGGGCAAAGCTGTTCACTACGTGCAACTTTGCTAGACGACCCTATGTGCATGTCAATAACCTGTGTAGTACGCATGGGCTTCTGCCGATTACTAAGTTAACTGGCGGTGACAACGATGTTGTTGGAATTGCCTAAGCCGTTTCGAGCGGTGCGTTATCCATCTAAGCCACCGCCGCTACAAAGTGCTTCAAGTGGTTTGTGCACGTGCAACAATAACGATGTTCAGTATCGCATCATTGAGGATACCACGGTTGTTGACGTTTTTACCCCTCCGAATAAGTGCACATCATTGCTAGATGTTAGATGATAGAGGTGTTTATAGTTATACATGCAGCAAGTGCTTTGCTTGTTTATCCTAGCAAGGAGCCGTTATGAACTTATGTCAGACTGTCCACCAGCTACTGAAACAATCCGACTAGGGCTGAATATGCCGCGTACGATAGCACTTTACGAAGGTTTATTTCTTTGCATGATTTATTTACACACCAGATTGGGTAGTATATGTTGATCCGAATGTTTATTTCAGAGTTAGAAACTAAGAATACGTGGCGGAAATGAAGAAGAACTGGAGGAAAATTACATCGTTCAACCGATCGCCTTTGAAAGATTAGACTCAATGGGACAAATGAGATAGGTATTTTATTTATATAATTTCTCTATGTTAGCACTTTGGAGTGGACAATTGTCTCCGTGCGAACGTGTGATCACGGGTTCTCTAACCCAGGGTTAGCCCAGTTTAACAATGTGCCCCGAACAGACGCTGCGTTTCCTCGTTGAATGTCGAGCGACAGCCTCTGACGCAAGAATTCAGATGCCCTCGAGTCTCCTGTCGAAAGATTAAGGCTTTTACCGACCCGCTGAATCAGCTTGAGCGTAAGGGGGCCTGCAGCTCCCATAGTCTCGAACGCCAACGGACAAAATTCGTGCGGATAATCGACGTTTGAATATTTTCTGCATTTGTTAGCCTCAGCTAACCTGGAGGCATGACCTGCTCGGTCCGCACCTGCACCGACCATCGAAGGGGCTAATGAGTCGGTTACAGTTGCGTCCCAAACAAGCATGCGGCCACTCTCAAACGGCGTCAAAGTCAGACCGTCAGGTCTTTTTCCATCATCCCTCGAAAGACCCGGGGGCTCTAGAACGCACGGAAAGCCGGCGGACCTAAGTGCGCGGCTAAAGGTGTCATTTAAAGCGGAGTGACGCGCTCGTCGGCCTGCACTCAACGCGCATGACAGGCCATGATGGGCCAAGGCGTCCACGAAATCACCACAACGACATCGGTGGGGCACGACTAGGTCAACACCAAGCCGCAGCCCTGCGCTTATACGCGTCGTCTCGTCGTCTAACAGGGTCCCAATTCGCGGGCAGGGTAGGGCCTGTAACCAAGCCCCAGCCCCTTGACTACTAACAGCTCGTAGCCTGGCTCTATCAGCAACAGAAGGTGCTCTATTAATCAGGCCTGCTAGTCGCTTTTCATGTAAGGGGGCTGTCCAACTACCCTGGTTAGCCCTATCCTCCGGAGGAGAATCAAATAGCAGCGACAATTCTTCGGTCAGCTTTTTAAGTTCAACGTTATAGGCATCCCACCCGTCACTGTCCAATAAACTTTTAACCCTGTCCGCCGCCTGGGTCAATGACGCTACGATGGCGGGTCCTGCCATCATGACCGCGTCCGGTATACCTAGACCGCCTAAAGAAACCGGGAGCATTACTTGTTCCCTTGCCGCATCAGTCAGCTTAAGATTTAGTATGATCTCTAAAATGTCTAAACTAAGTCCATTAAATGGTTGTAAAAGCTCTGGTGATAAAAACAGGTTGGAACCTCTAAGAAGGTGTGTTAACCTCGTGGCTAAAAAACAAGATCTAAGAAGGAATAGACCGCAGTGGGCGCCCAATTGGGGTAGTCTGCCTGTGGCGAAGTCGAGTTTATCTTTTTGACTGTCTAATGCTTTTGCAATGCCGTCCGGCAATAAGGGGACACCTAGCAGCTCCAGGTTAACCTTGTCCACTACGCGACAGCCCGGGAGCAAGTTAAAAAGGTCAGTTAAATCTAATGGCTCAAATTCTTTGAGAGCTGTGACATATACTTCACATTTGACCGGGTTCAGTGTCAGCCCGCTAATTACACTAAAATCAATAACTTTCCGTATATCGTCAAGTACGGTCGGGAGGTCCCCGCCCAGAATCCCGTCATCCAAGTACCAGGCATTAAGGGGGGACTGCAGTGAATCCACCAATTCCTTGATACACAAACAAAAAAGTGGGGGACCCAGGGGATCACCCTGCTGAAGACCTGTCTGCGAGGGCATAATGCTCTGGGGCATTACTAGGTGGGATGGTCCTGAACCATAGGCCAGGTTCGTCTGGTGAAACAGTAATGGTGCCCACGACTTGACGGCTCGAAGCAAATGGTCTCTCCGGACGCTATTGAAGGCGTTTCGGAAGTCCAATTTGACCATTACCGTTGGCATTTTGCGCGACTGCAAAAATGCACGGGCACAGTGGACCACTACCTCTGTACCCCCGGGGGTAGCGAATCCTAGCTGGTGTTGACCAAGGGTTGCTGAAATAGCTACCTTATTATCGTAGCAGCCGATTTTGGCCGCCAGTCGGCGGACGACTGAAGAACAAGCGATCGGACGTAATGAGCCATCTTTTTTTTTTAGTGCAAACATTCTTGCCCCAAAGATGAGTGGTAAAAGAGAAGACGGGGGCGAGCCCCATCTGAGCACATCAACCACTTTAGCAATGGCGTCCGCTAGTCGACTGGCCGTGCTCCCGAGCGCACCAGACAGCAAGTCCTGCAACAGACGAGGTCTTATGAAGTCTAGACCGGCAGCTGAACTTCGGCTAAAAGTCTTCATTGCACTCAGTATCTCTTCACGTGAGGTTGAGGAAGGCAGTGTGACTGCCGGGGGTGTGGGCATGGAGAGATCCAATGGCGCGTCTGGATGTTTAGAGCGGAGAGCTTCCGTATTTTCGTTGTCTGACGCTAGCGTATCCTGGGAGCTCACCAATCTGGCAGCACCGGAAATATCGCCTTCTGACAACTTGACCCTCACACGTCTGGGAAGGTCGTCATCGCGGTGGGCCATAACTTTGCGTCCTGATTCCTCGTGCGTCAGATCTTTGAGCCTTAGTCCCGATGTAAAGTCGCGTAGGTTCTTCCTGACCAGGACAGACAGGGATTGAGCGTCTTTCCTGGCCCGAGGAAGTCTCAACACGACCGGAACGAAGGAGAACAGAGAGTACCAGGCGAAGAGGTCGTTGTCCTTGGCGACGTTTAGGAAGACCTTAGTGAGCTCCTCCGCAACAGTAGGCCGCACAGATTTAGGTAAAATGCGTATCAGTTTGGCATGACGCATGTTTGCCTGGATGTCGGTTAGTAGTGTGTTAACATCAAATTCTTCTGCCACAGCCTGGTGGGATGTGGACGGCCTGTTGACGGCGTCGGCGTGTCGGACCGATATATGTCTGGCAAGACCCCTTCTCGTGAAGACAGCTCTACACACAGGACATGTAGCTCTGTTGGGGTCACCAACAACAAAAGTATCGTTTGAGTTTTCGTTATCTGGCATTATGATGTAAGAGATTTGAGCTTCTCTGCGAGAGGAAGGAGGGCCAAGAGAGGTTTTAGGGCCTCTGCAATCGTCTTTAAGGTTGCTGCCAAATCAGGACTGATGCCCTCTAACATCCGAGCGACGTCTGTTAAGGCGCCTCCGACATCTCTGCGCGACGTCTTGGTATGGATGTTTCTCTTCGTAATAAATTTAGAAGCGCGTCGCGGCCGAACTTGGCGACTCCTGTATGCCTTGGCTCGCTTTTGTTTAGGCTTTGGTAATGGTCGCGGATTAGGAAGAAGCAGCTGAGGCGAGGTGCTTTCTTGCGTGGTAGATATGCCCCTGAGAACTGCTGCGTAGGAAGCTTTGCTGCTGTTGGAACAGTTAGTTTGTGCGTCTTCTGCGACTGTGGCTGTGACATCAGGTCCCTCCGTGATCGATGCACTCGGGTGCGTTGCCTTAACTTGCTGAAGAACTCTCGCCTCCATGATGATCCTGTTACGCTCACGGAGATAAGCCACACGCGGACAAGAAGGCGATCCGGCCGCGTGGGGGCCACCACAGTTGACACATCTCGATTGTTTGGTGCAACTGGACGCCAGATGATCAGAACCTCCACATTTCTTGCAGGCCTTGCGAAAAGTGCACCTGTCTGCTAGATGCCCCACTCGTTGACAATTGTAGCATAACTTTGGTTGATCAGGCTCCAGTACGACTGAGTGGGTCTTGTACCCTAGGAAGACAGATACAGGCGGTTGGCGGTCAAACGTCAGGATCACCTTGCTGAGTGGGGTTTTACCAGCGTGACCTGTGCGGAATAATCGTCGAGCGTGCACCACACCGCAATCTGCTAGCTCTTCGCGTATCTCGTCGTCTGTAAATGCGACATCGACGCCTTGAATTCTGGCCTTGAATGAGGTTAGAGCCGGGCAGGTCACCGTGACGGGTATCGACCCTATTGCGGAAAGTTGCGTAAGCTTTCTGGCCGCATCCTCTGATTTGACCCATACGGATATAGCGGCTTTACTGCTTGATATCTTGCAGTCAGGGCAATTGGAATGAATAGACTTACATAACTGCAGCAATGTGCCATCAGCAAACTCCTTTGAAGCAGGATCCTCGTTCGTTTTTCTCCGGATGACTACCTCAAAGGCGTTGAATAGACCACTAGACGCATCCTCTCTCAGTTTGTCCAACTGACGTTGCTCGCGAGATAGAGTTTTCTGTTCACGCTTAGACACCACCAACGTAAATGGTTCGTCAGGTTCATCACTACTTGTAACCTTTTTTCGCTTACATCCTGGTGTTGCACCTTCTTCTTGAATCTCCGTTTCGGCACTGCTACTGGGGTCGACTTGTAATACTTCAGAGGTTGCGCCACAAGCTCTGTTGCCGACTGGCTTTGAGACACCAGTTTGGGCCGCAATTGTGCTTCTGAGTCTCGAGATATCCAAAGTACCAGGCGGCTTACTGCCGCTGGATTCCCCTGGCATTTCCCTAGGCTTATAAATGCCTTGAAACAAAAAATTAAGAATTAAAAAAAAAAAAAAAAAAGTGCCACTCGTGGGAGTTGAACCGAGGCTTTACAGATGGCAGTCGCAGACGCTACCACCGGGCTACGGCAGCTCCGCACAGTTAATCCACACGTAGGCAGTAGCGATCACCGCCGCAGGTTGGTCACAACCGTATGGCTAGCAATGACGTTGGCAAATCGAACACAGTTGTCAGAAAGCCCTGAAGGAGTCAGGACCCCCTGAAGAGTAACCAGAGTGCCTCCAGGCGTACGTTGTGCACCATTCGAACACTCACTATGGAAAGTCTAGATGATGCAATTATCACCACGAAATTCACAGTCAAGCCTCTCGTAATAGTGGATTTTACGGGAGCCAACACAAAACACGACCGAACTCCACCGTATCGAACGGTGAAAAAAAATGGGACAAATTGCAAAGAGTTTCCTGGCGGAGCTGTACATCAGAGTCGCTGTGGCAACCGGCGATAGGAGAGCATGGCAATTTTTGCTACAGAGGATATCAGTTAAAATTCAACGCGGGAACGCTGCCACGATCATTGGTTCATTGCCAGCTTACAAAACAAAAGTGGCTATTAAAATCGCGCCTAGACATATGCAATATATATATATATATATATATATATATAAGTATAAACGCCTTAACACCGAAACTGGAGTTTCATCTCACAAGCAATGGAGTTACCTACTTTATCAACAGAAACAGGAATGAATGTTCATAAAAACAATATGCAGCGCTGATCCTGTTGAGTGCCTCTATGATGCGACAATGAACAATCGAAAATGCCCAGTAATGCTTTACCAAATTGTGTTGCAAGACTTGAAGTAACAAATAATATGTTTGCGTACCGTGTAGCCAGAGAATCGTAAAACAAGGCAGCTTTGCGTATCTGACTTTTTAGGAGATTTTGGGGAATGCCTTATGTACTGTCGGTACCGGCAGCTATCGGCGCCTAGTGTGGGACTCTCACCCACCCAAGACCCGGATTCCTCCCCATCCCCTCAGGCTCGGGAATGTATAGCGTTACTTCGACGCTCTCGGGGGGATCGCGGTATAAAATTGCACTGCAAAAACGTACGCATCACTGCGACAACGTCCGCAAGAGCGTATGATGGAGACAGTACACCGCGCAGGAAAATCACATGCAACTCCATATAAAAATCGCGGGCGTTCACATTTGGCTTTGGCCTCTCAATTATTCTTTGAAATAACTCACTCCGTTGAGACTAGATATTGTGAATCATACTCTTACGGGGTTGTCCACCGTACACTGGATAGTTGTAACGATCCGGAGAAACCAAATCTGATTTTTTCGCCGAGATAACTCGCCCCGTTGAGATGGGATATTGTGAACCATACGCTTGCGGGTCAAAACGCCTGCCGAATTCAACAATATAGTCGCGTACCAATGTGTATTATGTGTATTACCAATGTGTACCAACGTGTATTATATCGTAAAAATGCCGAGTCCGGTGGAGGCGTTGCATTCGCGTACGCATTGCGACCGGAAGACACATAGGTGCACGGGTTCAATCCCCCCCGTTGTACATTTGTCTTTGTGGGGTTCGTCTTACGAAGCGAGCGAAAGTCAATCCGTGGACGTTAACTGTTGACTGAGCGTCAGCCCTAAAAGTTTTTGTCGAAAAAACGTCAGCCCAACGTAAATTGCTATTCTGCGGGACCAAAATAGTGGTCTATAGCAAACTCGGTTATACACAAGCGTATCTCACTCGAACTACCACTCACTCCTGTTTATATAACAGCGTCTTATAGTAGACTTCCACTGCAAAGGGCCACGATGGGACGTTATCTGTCGGGGTTTTAGGGCTTCAAAGAGCCAACGAACCTTGCATCGACAAAAGGTGCAAAAGTGTTCGCCCTAGGAATCACACTTGATGCTGCTGACGTTTTGTGTCATTGTCCAGTGTAAAAGGCGCTATAGGGCAACGTTACATTGCATATTTACATTTGTTCGGATAAAGGGGGTGTCGGCACAATTGGTCAAACCGTTCAGCAACACACTAAATCAGAGTATGCGCTGAAAATGGTGTAGGTATTGTTGGGGAAGTTACATAGACAACCGACGTGGCCCAGGGGGGCGACGGCTTGAGCTTTTATTTTTGTTCTCAATGGTGCTAAGCGATTTATCGCAGAATATGAAACTAGGTTGGACCATAAAACGGCACTTGCATGATTTAAGCTAAAAGTAATGCCACTTGATACGGGGTACCGCTATTGTGGGAGAAATCTGCCGAAAACAGTGCCTAAGGGCGAGACGTTTAATGACGGCGTTCTTCAGCTCACGGATTTCACTACGATTTTTGTGACTCAAAGGTTTTCACCATTCGGGCAATGTATACCAGTGGACCAGGTCCGCGAACGACTACGACAGATGCTATGGAAAAATAGGTCCATTCTGGTCTAATCGATGGCCAATTTATCGACGAGTAACAAGACAGTGCGCTCGTTTTGAAGTCTAATGTGTGTGTAGCGTGCATATCGTAACGTAACAATCAGCGTTAACAAAGCAAATATTCGATATCATGAAAGACAAAAGAGACATGAGAGAGAAAACCTAATGTAACTTCCCTCCTTGCTGCGCTTTCCGCTTCTTGAAACGGAACCAAGTGTTAGCAGAAGATCGCCGGACGATCGCTTCTTTCATTAACTCAACAACGAACGCGACGACGACGACGACGATGAAACGATACAATTCGTCGATCGTCTACACCAGCAGCACCACCCCCTAGTGTGCTTTCTCTTCTTCTTCTTCCGTTTTAGCTACAGCTGTTGCCACAACTCTAACCGCAACGGCTGGCTGAATAACACGAGCGATTATTTCATGTGGTTGTGTCTATTTGCACAATACGTCGACGACGACGCCGACAACGGGTGCATAGCGATGATGATTTCGCCATGCCAGGTTGGTAATCCGTACCCCCGGCAGGGCTTTCCTTTGCTTCACGTCCACCTTTCTGAAGGTAGGTAGGCAGATAGATAGAAGGTTAGATAGATACGAGTAGATTATGGTTGGCTCATCAGTTCCACCGACAACCCGGTAAGCAGGAAGGATAGTTGAGCGGTACGCGCACGCTTCCGATCCTGATGCTGCTGATGCTGCTGCCGCCGACGCCGATCTCCCCTCGTTGATCTTGAGCAGCATCGTAGGTGATTGTCGTATTTGGTAGAGGTCGCTATTAAGGTGGGTACTTGGTGATACCAGAACCACCACCTCCAACACCACCACAACCGCCATCCGAGCTCCCCAGCTAGCGGGCAACCCGCTAGACTGGCTGGCCAGCCCGCCGAACGGCAACAGCTGTTGCCAGTGGTCGTCGAGGCGACAGCGGCCCCCTGCCCGCTGTCGCTGCTGCTCATGCGCTGGCGTAGTCGTTGCTGGTTGTACCGCTCTTGGATCGATGGATGAATGAATGAATGAATGGATGGATGGACGCAGAGACAGACAGACTGACTGGCTGTTGTATTAGGTGTATGGAGGGGGACTCGTAGGGATATGGTGCTACTATGCTACTGCGGCTGTTGTTGCTGATGCTGCTGCTGCTGCTGCGGTTTTGCAGGCCAACAATGAGCTGCGCAGGGTGGGCATATCACCATTCTCTGGCTGCTCGCCTGGAGACTCCTGTCTGGATCCTGTCTGGAGGCTCACTAAATCAAGTAGCAGCATCTGCAGCTGTTGCCGCCGCCTCAAACCGCCACAGCTGGTTGCTGAACAGGCGGGCAGGCCAATCAATGGTGGTGCGAAGGTGGTGTAGGTAGATAGATGGATGGGCAGAGGTCGTCGTGGCGGTGGTGGTGGTGGACGAGGCAGAGCAAATCGGATCAATCGGTCCCTGTTGCTGCTAAGAAACGGAGACCCACCCCCGAAGCTGCAACTAACAGCGACACGATCACGCTCACCGCGGCCGCCTGGCGTCGCGTCGCCATCCCTCGAGAAGCGCGGTTCGTCCTCGTTGCCATTTGTCTCTAGACTCGAACTCTTGCATCACAAATTACGTACAGCCATATATATATATATATATATATATATATGCACACATTTGTTTTGTTTTGGACGCTAAGATACCGACACCTTCCAGTCAATTGCAGATAGGATTAGACACATTTAAAGATTATAAGACGACGCACTAAATCTAAAGTAAATTATAGACTGAAGAGCAGTGTCCCGTATTGAATCGTTTCTGTAATCGACGTTCGGATGGTCTCCAATCGCCCACAGTTATTTGGATCAATAGGCAGAATTTAAGTGATTATGTAACCGGTCACCTTCTTTGTACAATGTCTTAAGAAACTCCTCAAGTGGTGGCGATGATACGCCGATGCAAAGGTCCTAAAACATTAATAGGTGGTAATCAGATTATCGAATTAGAAGCCACTGCAAAGATCTCTAGGCTAAATGCGAGTGACATATCTCCTCGTGGATATTAGTCAAGCATTTCCATTTATCGTGTCTTTCCTGGAGAAGGTGAGTGCTCGTCGTCTTTTATTTCTTGTCGTTCATGCTGGAAGGCCTTTCACATCTTCAACCTAGAATGTACACTGCTCTACTTTTGTAATCTTATAAGAAAATTCGGTGCTAATTGCCACGTTATACTAAGCACCTCGCCGTAGCTCGATTGTATATAGGCTGTCCTTTCGATAAAAAAAGATGTTACTAGCGAGTAGGTCTACACTTGTGTTTTAAAAAGGCGAGCCTCATCATATTATAAATACTTGTTTTATTAAACAGGTTTATACGTTTTTAGATACAAACTACGGACATGCATAAGTACCTTTCTAAACTTTTCCAGCAAACCCTTATGAATCCTTATAAATATATCTATAACACCCGTATAAAAAATAGGTATATGTAGCGGGCCAAAATGCTAGCATAACGACTTCCGTGTAGAGACTCCGCAAGTATTAAAGCGACAGAGAAGACCTTAGAAAATAATTTTAATATGTTAAGAGCTGTATTTCGTTAAAAAAGTCGTGAATTTGTGTCTTGCTGAGTCAAGCAAAACAAGTGTGTAAAGCAGAATATTCAGTACATTAAACATCTCAGTGGCAGTAGCCTGAAAATGACTTGCATAGTTGTCGCCCATTGGGTGTCAGTGTGACGTGAGAGTAGAATGCTAACTATAAATCGACCAAAAAAGTTTCGGCTGCAACTGCCGGAACTTTTTGGTCGAATAACGATTTAGAGTTAGCATTCTAAACTCGAACTAGTATGCAAGCGCTGTATCAAGTCTGGGCACGTGGCAAAATTACCTCGCAGATCACGAAGAACTAGTATTTGTTTTGTATATTATTTCTATTACTACTATTTTTTCTTATATATATATATATATATATATATATATATATATATATATATATATATATATATATATATATATATATATATATATATATATATATATATACTAAAAAAAAAGTACACGCCGTTCCTTCAAAAGAAAACACTGAATAGCATTTTTGGTTCACAAAAATACAGAAGCGCAGAAAAATGCGATGCTTTCTTCTATCCAACCCGTCCTGAAGAATCTCAATGCAGTATCTCCTGAGGTGGCAGAGTGCCGCAAGACATTACTAAAGGTGCTAAGCCCCATTTTAAAGGATACCTAGCTTTCTTTACACGTGACATATTCTCCTTTTAACGAATTTCTCCGCTCCGTTAGCTCATCAAGAAAATGTTTGTTGCCTTTCTCATCAGGTATCCGATGGGTTTGACAAATTGTCGAGTTGTATTGCCGACATCGCAAAATAAGTTCACCCCACATCAAAGCTGCCTATTGACGTAGTTGTCACCGTTACCAGCATTTGCTCCACGAGGTTGGAATCGCGTTTTATAGGGGTCCCTTGAGTCAAGTCTGCAGCGATACTTCGCAACTCTGGAGATATTTTAATGAAGCCTGTGGCAGAGGGGGTGCCTTCATCTAGCTGCCACCTTAACTTGCAGCCCGGTCAGATAGCATGCTAAAAAATTCCAAACAGATTGCCGAAAAGCTAAGTCGGTTTATTAAAAATTTTGCGACGGTAGAAAAAACACAGTAGCGTCACTCTAGCTAATGTGGGTTACTACGAGATAAAGTATGAAAGATAATAGATAATTTATTTTACTTACCAGCGCAAACGCTTCTAAAATTGGCAACCTTGCTCAGTCTTAGCTCGAGTTGGAGTAATCGGGTACCATCAAAATGAATGAACCTGGCTGCCCCATTCATTGCAGACCCACCCACCGGCAAAGATCTATTCAACTTCTATCTTTCATTTTCGACCGGTGTTCTCCCTGCGCGTCTCAAGGATTCACTGAGGGTCCCCTTGTATGAAATGAAGGCGATAAGATCTTTGCATTCAATTATCGCCCTATATCAATTGTTGACGATATCTATAAAGTCATCTAAAAACATTATGTTAATCCGGCTAGATCGATACCTCGATTCGATAAGATTTCTATAGGCTAATCAATTTGGCTTTTGTAGAAATCGATTAACGAAGGTAGAGTCGGTTGGTTTCTGTCTCATCTCTCACGTGACGTGGTGCGTTCGCGTGCGCCTCGCGACCGGAGGAGACATATAGATGCACGGATTAGAGCCCTACTGTTGCACATTTGTATTAAAGGGGCCCGTCTCACGAAGCAATGCGTGCGGCAAGCAGTCCCGTGGACGTTAAATGTTGGCAATCAGGTTTAGCCTCAAAAAAGTTTGTCCTAGTGTTTCTTAGGCGCAACAGCGCATGAAGACTATCGGAGTCTTCATAGAGGGCTTGCTCCTTATTTACTCGGCTTTGTTCCTGTTGTGGTAATTGTACTGCAAAGTAAGATGCCATAGGCTGAAGCATATAAGGCTAGTGACTTTGTTTGCGTGCTATATATGTTGCTGCTGTATTTCCACTGTTTTATTTATATTATGGACGCGCATAGTTTGGCCGTGCCGTATGATCACGGCACTAACCTGTGCCAAAGCTTGAACTTATTTTAGTTAATAAGTCTATTTTTCCACTTTTTCGTCAATCTTAAAATTGCGCTTTTATAAGGGCAAAAGCGACCGATATGACTCGTTATACCTGTTGCAGACCCCAAACTCAACGGTTGAAACTGTTCGCCGAATGCGTGAAGTCATTACGAGCTATTAGCAACGAGTCAATGTGGTTTCCTTACGTCCTGCTTAACAGAACCTGCATTATGGGATATTACTAAGTTCATCAGAATTATAATGATATAGCGATGATGTTGTAGTAGGCGTATGCTCAGACGCTGCAAAGGAATTCCGACCGACAAGTTGAGTTAGAACCCGTTTGTCTTTATTCCTAAGCGTGTGTCGATTAATTAATGCTACCTCTGACCAAATTATATTGCTTTACCGCCCAATATAATTTGGTTTGGGGTAGCATTTTCTGCGGAGGCTCTTTAAGAGCCTCCTTTGCACATGCCAACTTCAACCACGCATCTACATAACTATAGATGCCATAAGGGCAAACAATGTAAACGCTTGCACAACACAATCGATTTGTACAAACGAATTTTCACCGTAGGTTTTTTACCAATAAAACACCAAAGTATAGATATAAGTCACAAGTAGGTGCCGCTTTGACTTGATAATTTTTTTATATGCGCGTAGAGAGGTGAAGTCCGTCGAGATTGAGACTCCAAGACACCTGTGTCACATTGGCAGTTGACAGTGTTGACCTATGTACCCATAAATTGTATCGCTCGGAGTAGCCGTGCTGTAAAACGAGACACTTATGAATGGAAAGCTACACATCGTTGTTAATTCGCCACCGGCTGACACCGCTGTGTGCGTTGATAAGAAGTCAGGCGCACTGCATATTTTTTTTGGGAACGTCTGCATACAAAAGATATTTTACACTCGGTGCCATACAGAGTATCATAGCTAGAACAAACATTGTGTACAAAGGCAAGGTGAGACGCAGCTCTCCTGCGGTACGCCAGACGGTTCCGGGCGCGAGATATTTAAGGTGTCCCCTGACTTGACTCAGGAAGACCGGTTGCGCAAAGACTGTTCAAACCAATTGCAAGTCTTCGAATGCACTTCGAGCGCTCTTAGTTTGTGGACTTCATGTGTAACGGCCAGTGGTCGTGCATCATCTCTAGTAGATGCGTACACTTAGGCCGACGAAGCACAAAACCATCTTGTGCGACTTCAAATAACTTGTTTACGAGCATGTGACTGGTTATGTGTCTAAATAGAGCCCTCTCAACAATAATAAGGATTGTAGTGTCATTACGATCATTGCGATCGCACGAATATCAGTTTTAAAGGAAACAAGAACATGTTTAGTTTTTTTTATTAATAAAGAATCGGTAGAACAACATGCAATTTGTGCCTGTTTTTGGGCGCTACATGCGCAGGAATTGCGAGGAAATGCCACACTCGTTAGGTAAGTCAGAATAGAGTCCTACTATCTTTGACGTTAGTGCTCAACTCGTTCAGCATGCGAAGTCGTCTTAAAATATTATGGTTACGGTAGTTTAAGTGGAACCGTACAGGTCAGGGTAGGTAAATATTTGACGACAGTGTTTCTGTACCATTAGGGTGCTAAAAAGGCTGGCCTTGATTATTTTTAAACATCAAGTTGCATTACCTATGCTTAGCAACGTACATCGGCCGTTCTTGGAACGGATTACAGCTACCGTAGACAGATGTAGTGAAACCCTATACAGGGGTACTGTATAGGGTTTCACTACATATATCTATACGGTAGCTAGATATATGTAGTGAAATCCTAGGGGTACTATTCAAGGGACACAAGCTGTGCAGAGCTATAAGGCTCGTGCATAGCTGGACCTGGCAAAACTAATATTTGCACGATTAAGCTGTTTATTTGCAAACGTTTTACATCTTTAATCCGCCTGTACGAGATGCTTCAAATAAGTACATACCCGCTGCTGCTAGAGTACATACTTGTATTACTTAAGATATCAAAAACTACTAGCCAATTGTGTTTTTTCTACAACGTTTTTTTGCAATACCAATGTTTGCCTTTAAGTCATTTATATGACAGTACCGTTCGCAAGGATACATTCCTGCAAGCGATTTGGTAGTATCCATTTAGTATCCTTCGACGTGTTGTGCTTCTGGGGCAAAAACGCATCGTGCTGGAAGGTACGTGTGTCACAATTGCAGAACCTCCGTAGCGGTATCGCACGCAAGGCAAGTCGGACATGGGCCTTGCCAATCTGATACGGGTAACGTTGAAAACAGCTATGGCCATCACCTGTGCCAGTAGCAGTAGTTTGGCTAGCCTCATGATAACCCCAGCGAAAAGCTCGGTAGACCCTGATTGCCATGTCCGTTGTGTGCGCCTCACGCCTCTTCTGAAGCTCTCTCCGTAGCAGTTAAGCGCGGGGCCGGAAATCGACTACGCGTAAAGCACAATCGGGTTAACGATCCTGGTCAACAAACGCTTTCTGCTTTTCCTGCCGTCTTCCGCTGGCGTGTTCCCTTTGCCTAACTGTTAGTCACATTTCCCGCCTTGGTTAGTGCAAGTTGCACTTGTTGGTTGCGAAAGATAGTCTGAAGTGTGATGACGGTTTTTTTTCTCACTTGTCTGAAGTCGGTCGGTAAGGTTTTCTTGCGCCAAGTCTATATGGTGATCTATAATTCTGCAAATTTGACAACGTTAAACTTTTCCTGCAAGCTTTTTTTTAAAGAGTAAACGTCAATAATTGCACGACCATCAGCAAACTAAACATGCGGAAAAGTTCTACAAATATGAATATCCGGATATATATATATATATATATATATATATATATATATATATATATATATACAGTTCTACCTGTATATACACACTAGGTGGATTGAAAAGTTCCTAGTCAGTCCGTAATTTCAAAAAGCCCATGCCGACTGCAGCGCCGGAGAAAGACACGTTCTTCAGAAGTAATAAAATTTAGTATCACATGGATTGATTTCGAATTCCATTTGTAGCATATCCCGCAACTGTAATATACCAGAGCCTCAAGTGACAATAGAGCAGAACGAGTACCATGCCATGATTAAACAAATGTTGACAGCCAAACTGCAACGGAAATGAAAGCCGAATAAGATGCAATTTACGAAACTGATGTTCCGACGTACAGTACCATTAGTAATTTGAATTGGCTCATTTAGAAGAAGTAGTATAAGCGCCGAGGATGCGAACAGCTTCGAATAAGAAAAAGAATTCTACAACTCGTGATGACTAACCGCCAGTTGATGCTGCGCCAAATAGCTGAAGGGATTGGCAACATTTATGGTGCAGTACATCAAGTACTGCATTGAAATTCACGCATGATGAAAAATGAAAGCAAAATGGCTACCGCAAAAGCTAACACCTCAACATAAACAAAATATAACGCGTGCTAATTTCGAAAGCAATTTGGAACTTTGAGATGAGCCCCGCAAGATTTTTTGGGCTGACTCGTAACCGCCGACAAAACCTTTCACTTCATCCCACCAGGGTAAAGAGACACATTTTAAACGCAAACATTGGGCGGCCGTGTTATGGAGAGCAAAATATTTTAATATAATAAGTGACTGCCCTTCTACAGGAAGGGCGATAAGTAGCGCTATGGCCCACTATGAAGAAAAGGACTGTGCTGTTTCACCACGACGATGGATAGCCTCTTGTTGATATGGCCAAATTACGCGAACTAAGGTACCAAATTGTGGAGCGTCCTCCGAGTTTTTCGGACTTGGCCCCGTTCGACGATTATCCTGTCGAAACCTCAAGAAATATCTCTCCGCAAAAAGATACCACAGGAACAATGGTGTGATATGCGCCGTAGGTGAGTATTTTTACTCGTAGTATAAAGGCTATTGAGCACGCTAGACTAGATGTTTTCTGGTTCGGGGAACTATACTGAACAATAAAATATGCAGGGTCTTTGTCCGTCTATGGCTTGTATTTTATGCTAGGAAATGTTAATCCACGTTGTATAAGTAACCCCTTAGCGCAAAGTTTGCAAGTGCAGGTCGATAATAAATAAAAAAAAATGATACTGCGATCCATTAATAGATATCAAAACAGTAATATGTCCTTGGGCAAGTACCCTTTTGAATTCGTTGCTTTAATTCCGTTTTAGATAAACAAAATAAGGCAAATCATTGGCATATTGTGTAAGAAAGGCGCGTTTACACACACACACACACACACACATATATATATATATATATATATGTATGTATATATATATATATATATATATATATATATATATATATATATTTATATATATTGCGTTCTCTCAAAGTGGTGTCAAGTTGGAATACATAGCAGCCTACGAGGTCGATTAACTTAAACGTCTATGTATGCGGAAGCTGTTTTAAAATAACATACAATAGCTAATACTGCTTATCTTGTTTTCTGCTGCTGACGTGTTTACGTCAACTTGAACACCCACGCGGCTAGCTCCACTATTAATACGGTTTATAATTTCGTACCAAGGACATTGTACATCAGCTGGGCTTCCCGCGAGCCCTCATCATCCTGAAATTTCCTCGTTGCAGCTCACATGTCATAAAATGACGCACAAATAATATCAATTGCTGCTCTACTGTGAGGTCGTGAATCTGTTTGCCTAATACCGTCGTCAGCCCCGGGGTGTCTCCTTCCAGACGCCAGATGATTCTAGATCGGCAGCCATAAAAATGTGGTCAAAAACGAGTTGTGTTGTCGAGGAAGTTCAAACTTAACTGGGGTGTTGGATGGTAATGCACCATCTCTTTTTATTGAGACATCTGTGCTCCCCGTTTTTTTTTCGATCATGGTGGATTTTTAATCCACTCCGGCATTCACCTTGTTTACATTGGAAACCATGAAAACCAATTTAGAAGTGGCCGGTCTGGGTCTCGAACCCAGGCCTCTCGAAGGCAAGGCAAAGGATTTTGCCACTACGCCATCTTGCTCGAAACGTCATTGACATGGTCGACTCCTTTAGATGATTTGTCGCGGTGTGAGACAGTGACGTGCCACGCGAGTGACTTATTTCGCGGGACGTTCTGGACCTGGTGTGCTGCATTCAGCTTTACATTTCATACATGCGTAAATATGCAACCCTTAGGAATATCGTGGAAACCATCAATCTGAAGCAGAGCTTGGTGGAAGTCGTGCGCCGCAAACGCCGTGGCCTATTGCTTTCATCCCTGCCTTGCGCGCTAGATATAATCTGTCATCGCCCCAGTTTTGTAAATATGCGGATCTTTATTTTTTTTTATCTTTATGTCCCACTGCCGTATACGAGTGTGAAACGTCTGAATAAGCTCCACCGCGTAAACATATATATGAGACATACATATGTATAATATGTAAGACATTATCATTTATTTATAGTAGCATATTCAGTAACACTTGTGTTGTATGAACGTTTGAACAATGTTGTTCAGGTTTTCACGCATTTTTAGCCTATATCTACTACTATAGACGCGGATCTGTTGTCTTAGCTCATGGCTTCCACTGGGAAAGCTGCATTGCTCCCCCTACAGCCAGCCCAATATATCATCTGCCTCAAAAACGGTTTCTTGCGTTTATCAATAAAAAACGCACCTTTATTTTGTCAAAGGGGGATATGTTACAATAATTACATTTTACAAACTGTTACCTAGAATCAAAGAACAGTCAAGTTACGTGTGTGCCGACATCTGCGCCACAAGCATTTTTTCTGAGTTCTCAATGCCCTAGCCATCTGCCATGAAAACATGTTATTTACGCGATCCGTCTTTGCAATTTGTTTAGACGAGATGGTGCTGCCGCTTCTAAGATTGTTTACACGAATGGAGAAATAGTTAGATACTTTTGATGATTTTTCAATTTGATTGTACATGCGATACTCCGCTCTGGACCGCAGTTCCCAAACATGGCTTAACAGAATAGAATTGTGTGCAATGTTACACCTCACTGAGACACGACGACTGAACTTCCTCTGTACACGTTCCTTTACGTTGTTTCAATGTATTTGCCTAAGTAAGGCCGCCAAACCTCACAACAATACGTAAATTTAGGAACAACTAAACTGTTACATAGCCGTATGTAAAAATTGCATTCATTAATTATAAAACAGCGAAATACTGTATTAGATATAAGAGAAGTTTGTCGGATGACTTGTGTGATGTGAGCGCTAAAATCCAGTTCCGGTGTCACCGTATTTATCAGTCGCGATTTCGTCTACGCGGTTTGCGATATTCTTCACGGGTTCATCAATTCCCACGCAGTTGGAGTCCGATGTCTCCAGAGCGAAGGTATAAAGTAGTTTTACATGTTTCGGAATACTTGCACTGAAACGTTTCTAGGCTGCGTATAATTGTATCGATAAATAACATTGCATCGGCGGTCATGTATAGCGCGATTTCGACGGAAGTGCAAATACTCACTTTAGGAAAGTTCCTGTCTCCCTATTCAATTGCTGCGCATGTGTGAGGTACTGCTATGGTACACTTGAGTACTTTTCCTCGCGCCAGTCATTCATTACCGCTTCCACACTTCTTGTCAGACCACGAAAAAATGTTGCTGTGCTGCAGTTCAAAGGCCCGAGAGTCTCCAAAGTTATTGCCACGAAATATTGTTTCTATTGTCTAGACTAGATTATAGACCTTTCTTTACTCATTCAACATGTTGTGTTGTTACCCATCCAGCGTCGACGAAGCTCTTGCCCCAAGATAAGAAGGCCCTGCCATGCAAGACACTCTAGCTTTTCAGGGTACACTTTTACTATGTGACCAGAGTAGAATTCTGACGTAATCAGGTCTCCTACCGTTTTCGAGTTTAAATCACCTTGGTTATAAGCTAACAGACAGCTTGTTCGCCGTTCTAAGCATGCATTAAATGATGTCTTTTAATACGGCATGCTTCGAATATCGGCCAGATCTTCTAAGGTAGGTTGCGGGTGAAGGCACTACTTCAGATCCACGCCTCGCAGTTCAAAAGTCGCAAAAGTTCGCAGAAGGTCCCCTAACCTTACAAAAGCGGCCATGCAAAGAGTGATGGGGTCTAGCATGGTGCCTGCCTAACTGTGATGATAGCACGGCTTTAAGCCAGCCCCCACGAGAGGTACCGTGCGCAGCTGAGAATGCGGCACGACATTTTAGAGGGGGAAGACTATTCGAAATCTCCCTTGCTCGATTTTTGTTGGTTTTGTATCATTCTAGCATATGTTGTCTGAGATGTTCTTCTAATGGGCTAGAATTTTTGTTTCCGTGTTTTTAAATATTTATAATATTATTTTTATTTAAATTGGTAACGTTATATAGTTGTAATAGTGTTTAGTTCTCACAATTATATTAAATGTACGTTTTCACTGTTATCAGTTAATTTTGTGTCATTCCATGGCGACTATAAAAGAAGCCACGTTCTTTCTGATTACAGCTAATTACCTTAAACTTAAACTTACCTTGCAGAGACATTGCTTTGCGTCGTTCACCCGTAATGTCATACTCGCGTTTTGCGATATTCATTAAAAACTTCGCGGTACCGATACTTTTAGGGACCAGTGTTTCAAAAGCAATATGCACAAAGTGATAGTTCTCTAACAGGTCGAGAAACTTTCTTCGCTTTGTCGCGTTCTCCAACCCATCCACCACCGACAAAGCTGTGACGAAGCTGTAAGAATGCCGCCATGCATGAGATAGTTAAATCTAAGACAAGGCTCTTTTTGTGTAACCATAGATGTATGGTAACCCCGCCAGGTCATAACTGATTGTTTCCACTCAGACTGACTGGGCTCGAGTGCGGCTGGTGTTGTACTGCTCTCCCCAGTGTCTTTTCAGTATTTCTTTGAGTTCCGCGTGTCTTGCGAGCATGTCGGGACTCTCATCTCCTGTTGACGAGCATGTCGGGACTCTCATCTCCTGTTTTCATCTTTACTTGAATGACACATGTTGTCGATAATACTGTCGAGTCGACATATTATTATTATTATTATTATTATTATTATTATTATTATTATTATTATTATTATTATTATTATTATCAAATATCTTGGCCAGCTAACCGATCTCTGCAAGCGCAAGGTTGTCTACACATCTTCTTTTGATGTTGCTGCCTTCCAGTACAACTGACGCTGGGCGGCCAATTCGAACCAGGCCAGTGGCATGGGCGGGGCGGAACGGAGCGGGGCGAAAGCGATGAGGCTGCGAATGGCATCGTGGCGACATTTAATGAACAAACGAGCATTGAGTGGGAGATTCAATTCGTTCAATGATCGTTCGTTAATTCGCACTATTCACACTCTGCAGCCACGCCAACCGCATTAGCAATGGTAGTACCGGGCAGTTGTATTGGCGAAACTTTTAATGTTGCTGTTGTTGTTATCGTCATTGTTGTTGCTGTTGTTGTTGTTATCGTCATTGTTGTTGCTGTCGTTGTTGTTGTTGCCGTTATTGTTTCAGTAGCGGTATGCGCGGCGCTCCCTACGCGCGGCGTCACCAGCTAAGCCCTGGATAGGATGCTCCTATTGTCGTCGTGCTGTTGATGTTGTAGCAGTCCTGATGTCGTCGTCATTGTCGTCGTCCTTCTGGCGCTCTGGCCGTCCTGAACCGCCTTGGCCGTCCTGAACCGCCTTGGCCGTCCTGAACCGCCTTGGCCGCCATCTCTTTCTCCCCTCGCCCTCCTCTACCTCTCTCTATCCATCTCTAACTTTCCCCCACACATTTTCTCTTTCTTTCTGTCTCTTTCCCCCCTCTCTCTCTCTCCGGTCGTACGCTCCGCTATTCGTTTCTCTAGCGCAATCTCACCTCGATCCACCTCGATGCTCCGCCGCAAGCTCGCCTCGAATGCGAGCGTAGCGTAGCGGCCTTGCAGCCGAAAAGATGAGATGACGCCAGCGGCGGCAGCGACTACGACTACGACTACACCGGCACCATTTCAAACTCGTAGTAAATGCAGGGTTAGTAGCTGTAGTAGGTAGGAGTTGTAGTAGTCGTAGTAGCTGCAACGGCTGCTGCAACAGTAGCAAGCAGTCAGTCCATAGCAGCAGCAGCAGCTGCTGTCAGCGACCACGGTAGTCGCCATAGAAGAAGAGTCATCTCGGTAGTCATGATGTTGTAGTTAGTGGCTGTGATGGGGTAGAAATCGCGGCAGCAGCAGCAACAGCATCAACAACAGCAGTGGTGGAAGCAGTAGGCGACTAATAATGCCGCCACAATGATGACGTCGCACTGGGCATCTCTAATGGCATTCGCTACGGAGTCCCTTCCTTTTCGAGGCGATTCAATTCACGACGGCAACAGCAGCAGCAGCAACAGCAGCAACGGTGTCGGCTACAATGGCGATGCCAACAACAATGGCAGCAACAACAAACGACAACAACAAAACCAAACGACCACAATAATGGCAGCAACAACATCAAACGACATCAATAACAACAAACGACAAGAACAACAACAACAACAACAACAGCAAAAACAACAACAACAACAACAATCACAACAACAACAACAGTCGACATCAACAACAGCAAACAACAATAACAACAACAACAACAAAACCAAACGACCACATTAATGGCAGCAACAACATCAAACGACAACAATTACAACAATCGACATCAACAACAGCAACGACAACGCGAGGATGGTGACATGATGAGCTTCTATTAGCCAGCTGGCGATACGGGCTCTCCCTCAGCAACTTTATACTCAACCGCTCCCTCTCTTTTTCCTCTCTCTCTCTCTCTCTCTTGCAAGTCTTCCCGCTTTCGCTTAGTCCGGTTCCTCCCTGCCTGCCTATGTCTCTATTTCGACTTCGCCCTAGCCTGCCTGTCTGGTTCGGCACGCTTCATCCGGTGCTCCGCTGATACATATGGCGGTATGCTGCTGCTACTGTTGTTGTTGCTGCTGTTGTGCTTCTACTACTTGGACTCTACTTTACACTCTCGTGCTGCTCTCGATTTTGCTGTCCCTAGACTTCGCCGTGTTTTGCATGCAGTCCTAGCTTCGGTAAGACTTTATTTATAGATGTGTTTGTGAAGCGGTAAAACGCTGAATTCGTCAACAAACTCGGCACAGGCTGCGGTGGAACCTCTGATGTAGTAGTAGTAGTAGTGATGATGATGATAATAATTATTATAATTTTTTTTTTTTTTCAATTTCAATTTAAGGCTTATTCACGAAACCGCAATTTCACAATGCCTAAGTTCTCGTATATAAAAATATTTAAAATGTGTATTAGGACCAACATTATCCATTTCATACTTTAACATCTCTCCGTATTACTACATAATAAAACTAATAGTATCCTCACAACTTGTAACATTGCATAACATGCAATTTTAATAGCAGATGAAGGGAGAGAGAGAGCGCGAGAGAGAGACACAATTTAATGTGAATTCCTACTCTCAGTATCCGAGATTGGGTCCATGAACGATTAGATTCCTCGAGTTCAACTTAGTTCGTTAGTTCGTTAGCTGGCTCAGAATGTCGTCTGTCCCGGGTAGGGAGAAAAAACGATCATACTTTCGCCGTCTGTCAACAATAAAATCAACAGTTATACTATTAGAAGAAGCAAAACTTATTTTAAAACAATTCAAACGGTTGTTGCAGCCAGAAGAAAGAAGTTTTAGTACTATGGTGTTCGGCCGACTTGCGAAGTTTTGCCGCTCGACCGATAATAGCGGTTTGCCGCCCCAACTTCTATCAGCTTATACCAAGTAGCAGTTCAGTCCTGCGAACGAAATTGGCAACGTGTTTATCGGCTTACGAAGCGAACCTTCTAAGCGAGACGATTTTCAATCAATAGTACACTGTGCAGCAACCAACGATACACGCTCATACACATGTCGTGGAAACGTGCTCGCTTCCTGCTTGACTCCAATTACGCCAGTGGATGTTGTCTGCATGAAACGAATCTCTTCTACCATATATATATATATATATATGTGTGTGGGTATATGTGTAAACATACCTTATTACAACGTGCACACGTAATATGTAATAACAACAATGTTATAAAACACGCATACATTGACGTGACTAACGCTTTGCACACTTTGGTAATATCACTTCGTCATGCTAGCAATCTGTAGCGTGTGTGCACACGACATTTTGCACGTGCTCCTCTCTTAGTATATATATGTATATATATATATATATATATATGCGCAAGCAGTTGTCTGCTAATGCGACGTTTTATCCTCAATATCGTTGTGCACTATGCTATATATTCTTAATAGTGTTATGCGCTACGCTAAATAGAGAAGTCGGAAACTTCTATATATATATATATATATATATACATATAAATTAGGTTGAGAACATATGTTTTTCCGTGGCAGAACGTTAGTTATGAATATATTGTCTTAAGTTCAGCAGATAACAATCAAAATACAGAAAAGACACCGCCACACGTAATCGTCTTATAAGACATTTTTGCTTCCTAATTATTGACCAAAATACAAAGATAGACTAAACGTTTAGCAGACTAAAAGCAAAACACACACACACACGCATATATATATATATTTTGTATACATAACCATACATATAACTGTGCAATCATGTCAATCGCGAATCGACAGCATCTACCGGCCGAACGTGCTGCTTTAATTATGCCTAGATTACGCTATAAATACGTCGTCTTCGACAATTAAGCTGTTTGAGAAACAAGTCGCAATATATACCTATGTACCTCGATGTCTCTACGGATTGCTCGATAAAATTTAGGGTACTAAAAGAAGTCCGATGTTGATAACTTGGCGACTTTGACCTTCTTTCGCACTCCAAGTCGACGCTTTTTGGGCTATAATTAAATCACCTATCGATACTGATAAATCGATTTTGCATCCGTTTTAGCAACAGGCGCAGCACATCCGTTTAGTGGGGACGATGCCTCGATCTGGCGCCGAGTTACCGCGCTATATAATAGTTAGTTAGATGGGTATAGTAGCTATACCCATTTTCATGACATACCATATCGTCGCACCGGGTCACCGAAGCTCGGTCTCCATCGCAGCGCTCGCGGGATTTCATCGGCATGAAGCTACAGGTTTCAAATGTAGGAACGCTGTGAGCCTTGTGCGACATACGGGTAGGGGCGGGGGGTGGAAAGAGAAGACGAAGCGGGGTTCGAAAGCCGGCGCGCCTGCTCTTCGGGGGGTGAAATGATGAGATCACGCCTTGAGCCGCCAACAATGCGGCGACCCCCCGCCCTTGGTCTGGGGTGTCTTTGTCGTCGACGTCATTTGAGAACCACTCGCGCTCCTCATAAACATCACCAGAATCTGCTCCCTACGTCCGGGCATCGGATTATCAAACACCACCACCCTACGGCACCTAAGGAATACTACCGCCTACCGCAGCTGCTACGGTGTTCGTCTTTCAGCCACAATTACCGTCGCGTTGGTTGATTCGACACTGCGCAACCCCTCCAACGGCTCGCGTCAGAGAAGCCAGGAAACGTCAGAGGTTCGGTGCGGGCCGCCGCAATATCTAATTTTTGTCAGCGTCACGTCATCATTTAGCGACCTTTTTTAAGATTTTGGTTCTAGTTATTAAATGCTAAACAGAATGCGTAGAATTTCAAAAAAAATATACCGCACTGGCATTCTTATTGTTGTCTTTGTCGCTATGCTTGTTGTAGCGAACCCGGCACGACCTGCAAGCCACAACACAACGACTAAATGTTTGCCAAGCTTCAAATCAGTATTTTCGAAGCCAAGGTCTTCTATTGTTACGATGACAATAACAAACAACGCTTTACAAAAACGCTGAATGTGGTAGCGTTTGATAGTTATGACGCGATGGATGATCGTAAGTGTTTTGCATAAATGAAATGCCATATATATATATATATATATATATATAGAGGGAGAGAGAGAGCGAGTTTGCGTAGGCCGTGAGGAATGAGCAAATGAAGATGACACACACATCGAAGGGACGCCTGAACGCGGCGAGAGTGTGGCCTGATGAGGTAAAGAGGATGAGCTTAGGCTAACGGCTGTTGAAAAGAAGAAAAATAGCACACGAGTAGCAGCAGATGACGACATCGACCTCGACGAGCAGAGACGGTGTTAGTGAGGCGCGGCGTACAGCCGAATTGACAAAACAAAGAGGGAGACAAGTTGCAGAGAGAGAGAGAGAGAGAGAGAGAGAACGACTTAGACCTTAGGGGAGTCACCTCATCGAGAGAATTAAGATCCAAAAGCAAGCAGGCGCTCGCGCGTAACAACAAGTGAAACCAATAGAGATGATGGCAAGAGTGCGGGAGTGTGGCGACGGTGGGGCAGAAAGATGTTTAAGGTTGCATTCGAGGCTAAACCACCATGTGGTGGTGTGTAGGACTATGTCCACTGTATGAGAGCGAAAGAGCGAGAGAAAGAGATAGGGGGAGAACGGAAAAGGTGGGCTACCTCTCTCACAGTTTTCAGAACAAAAAGGGAAAACGATTCAAGAATACACACATATATATATATATATATATATATATAGAGAGAGAGAGAGAGAGAGAGAGAGAGAGAGGGAAAGCCTAATCATCATATCCACAAGGTGTATCTGTTCTTTAGAGAAAGAACGTGACGATGAGTACAGAGATAAAGAGAGGTAAGAAGATAGCGGCATGGGGTGCGGGTGGGGAGCTGCTGAGGGAAAAGGCAAACGTCAGCCGAACATGAAACTGAATACACCTACATTCATTCATCCATCAATTCGTTCAGCCCATCTGCGGTCGAACACTGCAGGCACAATCAGGCCATGGACGTTATGGACGATGAAAGAGAAAATCGCGACGACGATGATGATGATGATGAAGACGATGATGCTGCTGCTTGTAATGATGAAAAAACGATGATGATGATGAGGAGATAGAATATATCTCTGATGATCGTGATTATGACAGCGGCCATGGTGGTGATGGAGATGAAAATGATGATGATGAAAATGATGTCGATGATGATGATGATGCTGATGAGGAAAAGGCCGCTACGACGAGATGGCGGCGGTGGTGTACATTCGCGGAATCGTGGTGACGCGTGCGCGTGGGGTAGCGGCTAAGCTCCCGCCCCGTCCGCGTGTCGCGCTGCCCGCTAATATAGCGAGCAGAGCGGGACGCGACAGGAGAAACGGGAGGCGACGGCTGCAGAGGCTGCGGCGGCGGCCACCCCAGCTCATCCTACTACCCCACGGCCGCCACAAGTGGCCGTGGGGTGGTAGGATGAGCTGGGGAGCGAGGAACGGAGGGGTTTGTTGTTCTTGTAGTTGGTGTACCGCCGGCAGCCCCAGCAGCAGCAACAGTAGTCGACGACAACGAAGACAAGGCCGATGGCACTGCTGCTGCCAACAGAGCAACAGAATCTGTTGTTGCTGCTGCTTCTAGAGATAGAGATATCGAGGAGGGGAGACTCATCGAGAGCAACGCTGACGACGACTTGCGAGACGAGGAGACCGCGACGACAAGTGCACAACGATGCTGATAATGGCCACACTCGGAGCGAGGCGAGGCGCGTCGAGGACCATAATGATCGTGGCTGGCCGCGTGTGCGCATGAAAGCTGCAGGACAACACCGCAGAGAGAACAGGAAGAAGACAACGTCGATCGAGATAGAGACACAGAATGGAAGTAAGATAGAGAGAGAGAGAGAGAAAGAGTGGAAGGGATAGAGCGCTCTAGGCAAAGGCCGAGAGAAAATGGAGCACTACAACAACGAAAAGCCGGGCCAAGGGGGTGCAGGGGAACAGGAAAAGCCGGCCGGAATCTCGGTCTGCGCGTGGCCCGATTGGTCCTCCGATCGCGCGGCGAGGAATGTCAGAGGCTTCATGCGGCTCGATGCGGTTGAAGCGGAACTGCACAAGTGCACAGCTGCACAAGCAAACCAGCGCGCCGTCATAAGCCGTCAACGTCGAGATCAGCAGAATGAGCATGACCTCAGGACGGGAGGAGGGGGTGTGGGGAGGAGCGAAGTAAACATCCTTGGACAAGCGGATGAACCAGCCGAGTGTGGATGGGGATAGATATGTGTGTTGGAGTTGTTGCGGCAGCGACAGCAGCAACGATAGAAGTGGTATAAGGTAGCCGTCCTCCACGGCTTCCTAGCGGCCCCAGAATCGATATGTAGGTAGGTAGCTGTTTTGAGAGAGGGAGATGGAGGGAGAAAAGAAGATGAAGCAAAAACACACAAAAGAGGGAAAAGTCGGGAAATGAAGAGCCCTCGATACTGAGCGACAGGCCGGTGAAATAAAACCAAACCAGAAAAAAACAACAAAAAGTAAAAAATGCAGGCGAGGATGAAACAGCAAGGAAGAGAATACGCTCACTCTTATATAGCACCCCCCCCCCCCGGCCCCACCGACCCCCTGTCTTCCGTAAGAGTTTGCTGTAATAAAACCGCTTTTTAGCCGGCTGTACCGGCTGTAAGCAACAGCATAAAAGCAACAAAATTAATGATATGGGAGTGATTCATTAGCGTGAATAATAACGGCTCGTGGCTAGGCAAAAGTAACTGATAACTTAATACACATGCACACACGGAATTGTATACGTATGTATAGCGATTGGCAGAAATGTGTATATGCAGAGATAACAGAACGTAGCTTCGACGCGTTAATTGTGACTAATTCGTTTCCGTAAATCGTATACACCGGAATACAGATTAAAACTGACCTGCTTTTTACATAATAAAAATGGCTAAAATTGGCTACCGACTCTAAACGGTGTTCTGCGGCAGGAGAAACAATCGAGACAAAAAAAAAACAAACAACACTGACTCCTTAAATGGGTAAAGCAGAAGATTGTAGGGCAATATAGGTGAAATTCCTATGAAATGTTTGTTTCTGATTTAGATTCTGAATTTAGACAAAGTTCACCAGGTAACAACGCGACTATTTGTAAATATATTTACATTTTTTATTTATGCAGCGTTTTCAAACAGAACAAGCAGCTCCTCTAAGAGACAAACGGAACTTCGACGAAATTAAAAACAATGCGCTCGGCTACTGGAAAAACAATCTCGACGCAACTCTGTTTAGTGTTGTCATCTGTTGATACTTGTGTGCTGTACATAAATATATATATATATATATATATATATATGTAAGGCCGTAGATTGTTATTGTAAGCGGAGATGTAGGTATAGAGAGATATGGCTTAGCGACGTCTGCTAGTACCGGCGCACGTAGATTCAATAAGCGTTAGAAGAGAGGGGAGGGGAAGCAGCAGCGGCAGCAGCACCGACGTGCAGTTGTTTCTGTAACCCAAGCTGTTGCCGTTAGGAGAGCTGACGAACTGCAGCGAGTGACGAGACGTTGTCGAGAAGCGATTGAGGAGGGATCGCTGTGTTGTGAGACAGGCCGGAGTGGCGGTGCTGTACCGGCGTCGTAGAAAAGTCGGACAATAATAAAATTGCACCAGTGTCGGTCAATATTCGTGTTTTCCTCCTAGTAACCCGTTCAGGCCCTTACAATTCAGAAGTGGGGTTTTCAAGGGGGTTACACGAACCGGTTGACTGAGAGGCACAGAGGGTGTCGAGTTCACGGCGAAGAGTAGCATGGTGGCGCGGTTGGTGCGCGGTGGAATCGTGCTAAACAGGACTGAGTGTTGTGCTGCATACGGAGTCGCTGCTTAGGTTGTTGCTGCTGCGGTGAGGCTGAGTCGACGTGAGTACAGATCGTCGCGTGTCGCAGAAGATACGAGCGCAGAGCTGCAGCGGCAGCACGAGGTTAGGGTTATCGGGCGAGACCGGTGACTGTGCAAAAATGACGACGAACGGCGGCGGAACGCCGGTGACTATGGAGATGCTGGCCGAGATGATGAGCTCAATGAAGGCGATGGCAGATGCCACGCAGGCTATGGTGGCTCAGTTGACGACAAGGAAGGAGACAGACCCGGGTGCCGCAGTGCGGATCGAGACGGCCAGCGACGTCAGCGGCCAAGTGGAGACCTTCCCGGCGAGTGATGGCGTCTCAGCGGACGAATGGATCCGGCTGTTTGAGATTGCAAAGGAGGTCGGCGGATGGTCATGGGGTGAGACCCGCCGGGTGATCATGAACAAGCTTGTCGGTGAGGCACGTATTTGGCACACGACGCATGGATACAGCTGCGATACCTACGAAACGTGGAAGGAAGCGTTTCTAACTGCGTTTAGACGCGAGTTGGATAGAAACCGTGTGGTAGACCAGTTAGCTTCCTGTGCGCAACAACGACAGGAGTCGGTGGGGTGCTTCGCACGCAGAGTGGAAGCACTGGCGCTAAAACTGTCTATGTCGACCGGTGAAATCAAGGCTAGGGTGTTGGCCGGACTACGTCCAGAGTTCGAAAGTGTGGTACAAGGCATTGCTGCTCGCCAACATAGCAGCGTGTTTGCAATGATCCACGACATAGAAGACGCAATGGAGTTGCAGACCCGGCGTCGTACTATGGTCGTCGGCGACGTGTCTAGAGCAGGAGGTACTGCAGGTGCAGGTGTCAGGCCTGAAACGGTCTGTTACCGATGTCGGGAGGTAGGACACCGCAGAGACAGGTGTCCGATGTTGACACAACAACAGCAACGGCAACCGGACCCACTGAGTGGCGGCCAAACCGTGAACGCCGATCAGGAGAGTGGCATGGTGCGCTGTTTCCGGTGCAACCAACGCGGCCACTATGCGAGAAGTTGTACTACCGCCGATGTGAGTCAAGTGGACAGCGGTCGACAACATGAAGTGACGTTGCGGCCTTCTCGTAGTGTTAACTTCGTCCGAGTACAGGCTTTCGGCAGTGGATCATGCGCTGCTGTGGTGGAAGATGAGACAGGATCGCCGTGGGAGGTCGATCATTTGCAGGCGCAATTGCTACAGCTGAACAAAGAGGTGACCATTGCCAAAGAAGAAGCACAGAGAGAGCGCAGCCGTGCTGAGACGGCCCAGCAGACTGTGATACAGGTCGAGAAGGAAATCGACAAAATTCGCCGTCTCTATGAGGATCAAGCTCAGGAGACCCGATCTCAACACCAGGAGGTCATTAAGGAGTTGAAGTCGAGGTATGAGGCGCAGATCGGCGAACTACGCAGCCTCTTCAAGAGAACTATTGACGACTACAATTCGCGCCTTAAGAACAAGGTGGTCCCCGTGCTCGGCGAGTCCCAGCGGCTAAACGTTCTGGCGGCCGAGGCCGAAGTGGTTTCGTTGAAAGAACATCCTGAACGAGAGAAAGCCGAATGCGAGAGCGGCAAGGAAATTGAGAAGCAACTTCGAAAGCAGATTGCCACACTCTCGAGCAATCTGTCGGCGTACCGAAACAAATGCGAAAAAAAAGCAACAAGGAGATCTTCCGGGGATACGTTACCTCTTTAGAAATGCAACTCGAAAAAAAAGGGAGAGAGAAATTAAAAATATGTTTAAGAAGATAAATGTGAACGCTTGATGATAGGTTATCGTCGCTGAGGGCAGCGACTGTAGCAGAATGGCCGAATGTAAGGCTGTAGATTGTTATTGTAAGCGGAGATGTAGGTATAGAGAGATATGGCTTAGCGACGTCTGCTAGTACCGGCGCACGTAGATTCAATAAGCGTTAGAAGAGAGGGGAGGGGAAGCAGCAGCGGCAGCAGCACCGACGTGCAGTTGTTTCTGTAACCCAAGCTGTTGCCGTTAGGAGAGCTGACGAACTGCAGCGAGTGACGAGACGTTGTCGAGAAGCGATTGAGGAGGGATCGCTGTGTTGTGAGACAGGCCGGAGTGGCGGTGCTGTACCGGCGTCGTAGAAAAGTCGGACAATAATAAAATTACACCAGTGTCGGTCAATATTCGTGTTTTCCTCCTAGTAACCCGTTCAGGCTCTTACATATATATATATATATATATATATATATATATATAGACACAGGCGATAGCCTTTTCTGCAAAATGCCCTGAATAGTTACCATTGTTGGAATTGATGTAATTACGGAAACTTTAAGCTCAAGGATGAATTATTAAACTTAAATAAATTTGCCGTCCGGAGAAGACGGTGTCATAAAAATATAGCCTCCACAGCCGGTTTCCTTTCTATATATATGATTAAGTGATTGGTCAAACAGTGCCCTTGGCAGGGCACGTTTTAAAATGACCAATCTTGTCGTTGTCACTTGTCTGCAGTAACCCTCTTCTGCTGTGATAGAAATGATCGTCTTAGCAAGTGAAGACCAGTGTCATTAACGTATTTGCATCTAGGCATCTAGGAGACGGAGAGACAACTTGTCTATATATATATATATATATATATATATATAATCTTTATCTACACTAACTCTAGCGTGAGTCTGCATACCTTAAACGGGAGCGCTTCGACTCGGGTCTGCATCACTCTGAGTTTTCCTTGAATTTTTGGTCCATTGCCTTTCCATTATATATATATATATATATATATATATATATATATATATATTCATTATATATTCACATAAAAAAAATACTAAGAAAGCTGTGCAGCACGAAAGAATTCCACTATCCTCAGAAGTCTTGTGGGTGCGCGAGGCGCTTAGGGCAATGCGAGGTTAGTCAAAAGCAGAACTAACGAGATGAGAGAAGACCCAGTGATGTGAAAGAGGAAGCACTCGTTGTGTCTGATATATATATTTATAATTTACCCAACCTCGGTGATAATATGCCATAATACAAATAATTAAAACGCTGTGAAAATAAAATAAAACTACCATTGTATCACACCAACTATTAGGTAAGTCAAAAAGTTCGACGGCTTTCTGGACCACATTTTTGAAATTCCCGCGCTCTGCAGCAGGGCCGCCTGAGAGTGCGGCTAGGTGTTTACATTCAGGAGCAGACCCGTGGCAGCGCGACGGTACACCGGTTCCGACTTTACCGTTTCGTTTGCGGAATTGGTAGCTGTTTGCAATGGAGGACAAAAATACGCATTTTCGACACATTATGTTGTTCTCCTACCGTGAAGGCATAAGTGCAGCGCAAACAACCCGGAGGATATGTGCAGTCTACGGCGAAAACGCAGTACACAAATCCACAGTCGAAAAGCGATTCGCCCGTTTCAAAGCTGGAAACTTCAACCTCGAAGATGAACCGAGGTCAGGACGACCCAATGTTGTGGAAACCGACGAAGTCATAAGCCTGGTTACTTCGAACCCAGGTTTGACCATAAAATAAATTGAAGATGTAACGGGAGTCTCCCACGGAACCGTTTGGAATCGCCTCCATGATGCAGGTTTCTCGTGCAAGCGGAATATCTGGCTACCACACGACCTCAATGATAGGCAGCTTGAAGGGCGAGTCGATACCTGTCACGCACTCCTCCGGAAGAACTCGAATGAGCCATTTCTGAGGAGATTGATAACCGGCGATGAAAAATGGATACCCTACAGAAACGTAACACAGAAAAAAAGTTGGGTCCCCAGAGGTTCTCAGGCCGCAGCTATCCCTAAACCCGAAATTCACCAGAAGAAGATTATGCTGTGCTGCTGGTGGGACTGTAAGGGCGTCGTGTATTTTAAGCTGCTTCCAATGGGTCAGACGATCAACTCCGTCGTCTACTGCAGACAACTCGAAAATTTGAAGGCTGCAGGAGCAACGAAGCGCCCGGAATTTTCAAACAGGTGGGGCGTCACTTTTCAACATGATAAGGCGACACCACACAAAAGTTTGGCCACCCGGCAAAAATTGGCGGAGTTTGACTGGGATGTGCTGCCGCACCCAGCTTATAGTCCCGACCTCGCACCATCTGATTATCACTTGTTCAGGTCTCTCCAGAACTCCTTTGATGGCACAACATTTGAATCTTTGGAGGCTATAAAAAATCACCTCACTCAGTATTTCGACGAGAAGGACAAGACGTTCTGGGAGAAAGGAATCATGGGTCTACCGAGGCGATGGGCGAAGGTTATCGAACAAAACGGTCAGTATATCATTGAATAAAAATACTGTTGTCTGCATAAATAAGGCTCCTTAAAATCGGGTAAAAAAGCCGACGAACTTTTTGACTTACCTAATGTGTGTGCCGAAATCGGCAATTTAAGATCTTAGGCCGTTAATACAGCACTAACTGTTCCGTTGTATCGTCCCTATATTGCTTCTTACCAAAGCCTGCCTTCGACTAGAAATCAGACATTATTTGATCGAGCCAGTTTCTGAACACGTGTTTCTATGGTTCTTCGTTTACTACTCTCTTGTAACCGCTACAATTTGCCAAAGTGTTCACATATGTTCCTTCGGTTTGCGCACTCCAAGTATCAGGCGCGGCAGTAGTGGAAGCAGCCAGAGGAAATGCACCTAGTAGAGTCGGGGAATGCAGGCCCGCTAGCACGTCGGCTCTGTAAACTGTGTACTATTGATTTTCAATATGCGTCAGTCAGTTGCCTCCGAAGCACGTCTGAGCGTGCGCGTAATGGGCGGCTGGGTCGGTGCACGTGCATGTTTCTGTTTTGGCGTGTCTATTGCCAGGCCATATTGACTAAATTGCACTGGACAACCATCGTGCATCGATTTGTGTATTTGGTTTACTAAAGTACAAAATTTACAATCTAACTCTGAACAAAACCTTTCTCCTCTTCTAGCAAATTAAGTGCGTTAGAGAAAACAAAATAAAAAGTCAAAGTCGAATGTTTTCCTCTTTTTCTTCACGTGACAATATACCAACGACATCAAAATTTTTTTATGATTTGGCTGCTTGATATACATTTTTTTGTTTGTTTGTTTAAATATTTTAATAGTTTCTTTTTCGTATACTACAATATGTATGTCGGGCACATATTACTTGATATACATGTATATTGCAGTGCGGCTAGTTGGTGGTGGTTAAGACCTCTAACACGTTCTTCGTTGGCAACAACGCCTGTATATTTGACTATGTTTAAGGGAAATGGAGCAGTCGATCTCAGTTTCGTTCGGCTTTGCAGAAGTTCGGAGTCAATGGCTCGCAACAGATTGTGTTGGTACATCGCTCTCCAAGTTACTATTTGTTTTTGTTCACTTCCTATGCCTGATCCAGTTGTTCCTTGGAGATCGAGTTGAGCAAATATAAATATTCCGTAGTTCTCGGCGATTTTCTAGTTCAGCAGAGCGTGACGTTCCGTTACACTTGTTTACTGTAGTTGTCCCTAAAGGGAATGCTTTCGAGATTGAATGTGAAAGACGAAGCTGACCGCGGACGTCGCAGAATTGTGCCCGGCGCGAATAAGTAAGGTTGGCTTCTTGAGCGATGCGTGCTGATTGTGGCACAAGCGTTACACACATTCAAACACTAAACATGTGTAACAACTCACTTGAAAGCTTGGACGGATCCTTGGTACTCTGTCTTAGACACATTGGCTTAGCTGATCCTTCGTGATACGCGTAGCATCTACTTAATATATGTATTATACGGAAAATAAATCGCATATATATATATATATATATATATATATATATATATATATATAAAATATTGTGATGATTTATTAATCATTTACAATACGTTTGCACACTCGGCAGTGCTCTCCTCAGCGTGTACATAATGTATGTATTATACGGAAAATAAATCGCATATATATATATATGTGTGTGTGTTACTTTGTCTTAGTCACATTGTCTTAGCTAATCGTTCGTGATACATATAACGTATACATAATGTGTTATACGTCATATATATATATATATATACAAAGGTAATGTGGCGTGTATATTATGTTATGTGTGCTCCCTTTATCAAAACTACTCTTTAGTAGTCCTTTAGAGTTTATGTACGTCACTTGTTGCCGAAACGGCCATGCTTTCTGAACACCAAAGGCTTAGCCACTAAAGGTTAGCTTACAGTAAGTACGAGGGATATAACTTAGCTATCATTTCGTAACATGCTGCTAACGAAAGAGCAACTTGTCAGAAAGTACGGAACATTGATGATGATAATAATGACAAATGTCCGTGATGACGTAAATGAATTTGTGGTTGAGCCATAAATTCAGCACTAATTTATGACGCTAGCAAGTGAAAACGCATAGCACTATGAAATGACGTACGTGAAAACGTTTTAGGAAAAGTGGCACACTTGTCACAATACGCATGCCGCATTGTCATATATATATATATATATATATATATATATATAGTAGCCTGCGGACCTCAATACCTCTTCCCTTGGTATCTATGTAGAGAGAAGGGAGACGCATAGGAGTCAGAAGGCGAGAGAATGGGATTTAGATAGAGAACAGAGCATTGGCTCCGGGGGAGGGGTGATCGTCGAGAGGGATACCGACGACACGATAGGCGTTCGGCGATCTGTGGAATCAGTGGTTCAAGTGGAATTGGAACCGATTAGGCGGAAGCCTACCTGCGACTCCCGATATCACCCCCCTTCGTCGCGGCAGAGCCCTTGTCCCCTTGAAGTCTCCCTATACAACGACCTACCAGGACGAGCAGCGAAATGCAGCAACCCACGCATGTTCCGCAGCTGCGGGTAGCTAGGCTAGCCACATATTCCTCCCATTCCCCCCATCGCGTCTCACATGCAGACAGGCACCCCTCACATGTAGACAGGCTGATCCCCTTCTCCGGCCCACATGTACCTCGGCGGTGTATGTATACGAGCTCGATGCCGTACACGTCGATGTCGATGTCGAGTCAGGGCAGCAGGGATTTACGAAGCAGCCGCCGCAGTTGAAGCCGCCGCAGTTGAAGCCACCGCAGCATGAATCCGGATTAGGATTAGAATGTGTGGTAGGATGATCGAGATGATGGCGGCAACAGAGACAATGAATGCATGAATGAATGAATGAATGAAGGAATGAGGCAGGCCACCACCACGACAACAGAGCTTCGACCACAACAGCAGCACCCGTGCGGCACCAGCAGAGGCGTCAGCAGAAGCGGCAGCTGCTGCTGGAAGAGGAGCAGCATGGACCATCACCCAACCGTGCTGCAGTAGCCAAAGATTGAGATATACCAGTGGCTTGACTCAACGGCGGCGATAGCGCCGGCGGGGGCCGTAGACCGAGATAGCGACTGTCGAAGCAGCAACAGCAGTAGCACAATACCAATAGGTAGTGGGTGATACAGTAGTAGTAGTAGGGGGTGCTGGTGCTGATGATGATGATGATTATTAGTGTTATTGTTGCTGTGAGCCTACCTAGAGGGAGACCAGAGACGAAGTATCATCACACTATTAATGTTATGATTGTCGGTATCGACCGACAGCCCGACGCCGGCGATGGCCTCTCCGACCGCCCGCCCGCCCTCCCGCACGCCTGCCTGCCAGCCAGCCAGCGCAGCAAGAGTCGCTTCGGATGAGCTTCGTGGACGCGGTGCACGGACGCCGCTCATTTGAAGCACATTGAAGAATTAGAAGACCCTTAAACAAATATCGAGACACGATCTCTCTCTCTCTCCCGACTCACCTGGCTCCCCGACCTATGGATGGCCTATCGAGAAGGCATTCATCGCATAGCTCGCAATCTCGTTGCCTGACTCCGGCATGCGGCTAACGATACCACCCCGAAAATCGTGCTTTGAGCTTGGTTGAGCTAATCGCAAACATTGAACCACTGCCTGCCGCTGAAACTCGAACGGTTTGAGCCGCTTATATTAATGTATATGTATATATATATATATATATATATGTATATATATATATATATATATATATATATATATATATATATATATATATATATATATATATATATATATATATATATATATATATTAGGCATACATGTGCTTCCCAAGTGTAAAAATGCTAAGGCCAAAGACGCAGAAGGTGACTAATAAAATGCAAACTGTTTGTAATATTAGAATAATTGATCTACAAAGTAGACAAAGGATGTCTTCGTGAGCGGGTGAAGTTATCTCAAACTATATATATATATATATATATATAAATATATATGCTACATCATCAGGCACGTAGCGCAGCGTTAAGGTCTAATCAATAATATTAGCTTAGTTAATATTAGTTAGACTGTTGGTGAAAGCCCAAGATGCCTCTACATGGCCGGTCCTTTAGAGGCGGCTCTTCTAGGGGTTTGCTTGGTTTAGGTTTAATAAAAGACATTTCAAAGATGGTGTCTTGCTAAACTCTATTAGCCGCAAAAGTGTATTGCACTACATTTAATCGCTAAGAAAATTCTCTAACTTGCTGCATTTGAAAGACCTCGGTTTTTGCGATATGACGGGTTCATCTGAGGGCTGATAAAACTCTGTTGGTATCTGAGCCAGATATGGCTAATCGACTCTACGTATAGATCGCGCACCCCGAAGGAAATTGCGCGGAAAAGCAATGCAGAAAAGCCATGTCTCTAACAACTCGTACGAAAGCATTCTATCCAGGGTACAAAACAAGGACCTAACAAATCTCACCGGGTGAGATCCAACGATGGTGGATCGTTGTATTGAATTCAAAACATACAGAGTGTAGTGCTTTCCTGGAAATACATGAGAGCACAAAGTGGCTTGCTTCCGCAACATGCGCCGATGAGGTTCTATAGAAGAGCGCCAACGAATGTAAACATTAATGAAGATGAATCGGCCATTGTCAACGAAAATACGGCGCATCCCAATGAAAGGAACTGCTCTCTCTACGTAATGTTGTAGACGAAAGATGTGCATATATATATATATATATATATATATATATATATATATATAAATATATATATATATATATATATATATATATATATAAAGAGAGAGAGAAATGCAAGTGTACTCAGACAAGTTCGAAATAAGAAAAATCACGCCTTCAACATCACTCTTGGAAATTGCATAGTTGTTTCTGCATCAATGAGTGAAAGACAAGATAATGTAGGCGAAGAACTGGATACGACTCTATGAAAATGAAGTTACATGTAGTCTGGAAGCTATTGTTCGGAGCGGTCCTTGCTACGCCATCTTCGAAGGAGTCTCATGCAATTTAATTTGTAAATAGTTTTTCTAAAACCCACTGCATTTTTTTAATAAAACGCGGTGGGAAAATCTAAGGTATGCGGCCTTTAGTGTGATAATTAAACATTGAAACGGCCAATACACATGTAACACACAGCATTTCGCTTGGGTGAGTCCACTCATTCTCCACATGACTGAAGAGCATGCTGGTATGCGTATAGGCTACAAACTATGAATGTAGACTAAGGCGTGTCTAACTGAAAGTTTAAGCTCACCAGCAAACCCAATTAGGAACTGTCTGACCTGTCCGAGTGTCCATGCAGAACAACTGATTACCTGTCGTATTTCATGTATGATTGTAACACAAGTAAGGGTCGAAGACAGATGTAATGTACTTCTGCGCGTATGTGTTTTTACAGATTTTGTGGATCAGAAATATTTCGCTGACGCGTTGCGGTAACTCGGTGTACCGCACAAAACGTTTCAGTGCATTGATAAACAGCGGCTATATTTAATCAAATACAAAACATATTATTTTCTCGTGTCTGTGTTGAACTGATGGTTGCCCTGTAATTAATCACAGCAGCCAATTTGCCGATTGTCTATCTTCTAGGGTTCCAAGTCGTGTTTGATTTACTTAGACATGACAAACTACCGGATTGATTGTGAATTATTGTCACACTCTAGTAAACCGTAGTTTGCGGGATTTGGTGGAGAAAATGTTACCGCAAAAACAGCAGCCCTTCAGAGTTCCAGTAAAGGCAGCTCGTATTAATATCGTGCTTCATGGTGTACAAAATGTGCGCTTTTCCTCGTTGAGCATGAATTAGAGAGCACAAAAGTGCTGACCACCATACGCTAGAAGCGCAATTGCAAGCAGTGTGCGCTAAATAGTCTGGAATGGAGGTAGGTCAGACGCAAGGGTTACCATCTGATGACAACCGCAACCTACCCCTATACTGCCCGAGAAAAAGTGCGAGCAATATTATGACCACATACATGAAGCAATGAATCGAATCGTTTCAGTTTAAATAGTCGCTATGACTGATTTGCATGAGAAACTGACTTAAATGCTCTGATTTTATACCTTATTTGTTCCCTATGTCAATGTAACGATCTTATTATGGAAACATGTCGAGCCCGGTGGCGTGGTAGCATGCCTCGGCGCCTCGCGACCGGAGGAGACACATAGGTGCACGGGTTCGAGCCCCACCGCTGCACATTTGTATTTATGGGGGTCCGTCTATAAAGCAATGCGAAAAGCAGTCCCATGGACGTTAAATCCATGATTTCATGAATCCATTCGGGGCTGAGAGTCAGCCCCGAAATGATTTTTTTTAGTTATGGAAACATGATGCAATAACGTGTACTATAAGGTACCGGGCTGCTTTTGCGCTTAGCTGGGCGGCTGGAGTCGTCTTTAAGGACACCTTGAAAGGTTTGGCTACGTTAGTAGCAGTTACCAGCTTCTGATCCTGTATCTGTGGCTAATGTTTTTAAGCGTTTTCCAAGTGAGTATCCGTTTCTGGCCAGTATTCGACTGAGATATGTAATTGAGTTGCCATGGCGAAATGATTTCGATACGCCAAGTCGAATAGGTCGACAGCTATCGACACACAGCTGTCGCTTTGTTTGACATAACTTTTCTACGTTGTTAGGTCTGCTAAATTGCCACCAGCCCTGTCTCAGGTCGTATAAGACGTTATGTTACTCGTTGTTGCCCGCCGTCTCTGTGACAATAGCAAACTTCAATTTTGATATGTCGCCTTTAAATAATTACTCTGGAAAGCTCGCAGTAGGAAATTATTATTATTTTTATTACATGACAAGTATGAGACACAAAGTCGAGATATAGAAGCTTTATTTAGCTCATATTGCATTTTAGTGCAAGGTATCTATCTAATAGCAACAATAAATTGTATTTCCGCATTTTCTCTCAGTGACGGCAGCCCTCTCTCAGTGACGGCCTCAAAGTAAACCGCATGCCTTTTACAAAAAAAGCTTTAAGATGCGTGTCAGAAGCGTAGAGTATAGTAAAACCCATCTATATCATCTGCAAGGCAACTGGTATAATATGTTGAAACTTGTGGCCCACGGGAGCCTGACGCCGTTCTGTTTTAACATCAACGGTCATCTCCAAGGAGTTACCTAGGTACTTACGATATATGTCACACCATCTATGGTGGACAGAGACACCAATAGTCGGAAACGCTAATGTGTCGTGGTCTATTTGAGTAGTATGACTTTCGCTCGCTATAAAGTGCCAGTCAATCTAGGGTTGGCCGTAGCGCCTCGCATTGCAGTTTTGGTTCCTCTGTTCCACGTGTTCGGGCGGCGAATATACGAGATGTTGAAAAGGCGAAGTCTTTATTTTGCCCGCATTCTAAGTAATTTGATCATGCGCATTGTGCGCTTCAGCAGTGAAGCTGACGGCATTGAATTCGCGTGTTCTAATCAAAAGCATATATATTGAAATATACCGGCCGACGAGATGAAAAGTTTACATGGAGACTGGAATCCCGTATTAATATATATGCGCATGTTACAGGGACAACGAGGAACTCCATATCAATCTAGAAGACGCCTCAGGCCCGAGGTTCCCTAGTGTGTAAGGGTCTTGTTTAATACGCTATTGGAATATATTTGAATGAACAACAACAACAAGTCAACCAACCGGTCCCACACCACACCATATAGATAGTCGAATACTTTGGTAGCATATCCGCGTTGACTAGAGGCTGACGTCCACTAGATGGCTATCGGGCTGCTATACTTATTTATGATTAGTTTTTTCAGTCTCCAAGAAAACTTTATTTTGCTTTCAACCGGCATAAGATCAAAAGCATATTCAATACATGTGCTTTTGATTAGGCCATGCGAAATCAATACTAGGGAACCTATGAGCTTCCAAACTCTATCACCTTCAAAACATGCAAAGCTTTGACGCTAGCGTACCATGTGTAGCGCCTACTTGCCTGGCATAGTGAGTCTCCTTCTGCTCAAAGAACTACCTCAATCGTATATTTCAGCGTTCTTTTTTTTTGCGGCAGGCAAACTCGGTCACCGTGTCAATAATGTTCTTCTTTTGTGGTGAACTAGCGCAAGGAACAAGCCATTCTGATGCTCTAGTAATAACACTGGAGTTGCCGCCTCCCAATTTCAAATCGCCAAAGGTACAAAGTTTTTTTTTCACAGGCTATCTCTCTCGATGATCGGCTACAAGTTACAGCATGCGTATTAGGAAAGCTATACGATGCTTGTCTGTCTGCTTTGCTCGTAAAACTAACACTCTGCAATGAACAACAGGTATACTGTACTGCAACCAGCCCACGGTTGCCTGACGCATTTCTGTTCTAGCATGCACAATCTTCTGATAGGAATTAATTAGGAGCTCGAGATGTCAGACAGAGACAGATACCGATCGCTGATCTATCGTGGTCTATTCGAGTATCATTTTATCTAGCTTTAGAGTGGACCAAGCCAGGATTGCCAACAGCGCATTCCGACTGATTCCTTTAGCACGATCGGGTGGCGAGTATACGAAAGCTGTGCAAATAGTACAAATATTTGTTTTGCCCGACTACTTAACAATTCGATCAGACACACTATGTGCTTTAGCAATGGAGCTGTCGGTATTGAATTGGCATGTCCTAATCAAAAGCATATATATTGGAATACAGCCGGTCGAGGTCTGAAAAGTTCACTTGGAGGCTGGGATTCTATACTAGTTTATATGCACATGCTACGGGGACGACGTAGAAGCCAATAACGGTCTAAAGCAGGCACGTCAGCCTCTTATAAGTAGCCAACAAATACCACAACAAACATGGAAATATGATCGGAAATCGATGTCTCGGCTTATCCAATTGCGGAAAATACTATAAATATATCCAATGGCGTGATAAACAAGGTCTTTCTACATTAGGGAACCTATCACTTCTAAAGCACGCACAGCTTCAACGCTAGCGTACCATATCTGGCGCAACGTGTTGCCTGGTGTTGTGAGTCATTTTATACTTAAAAACATTCACTTTGTGTATGTTCTAGTATTCTACTTTCGGTAGCCTTGATCAGCGTGTCGGTCCTCTTCGTTTGTTGCAAGAAATTAGCTGAATTACGGACGACCAACGAGAAGACGAATTTACCGAGCAACGTGGCTTGGTGACAAAGCCATTGCCTTTCACTCGGGCTTGTGGGTTTAAGTCCTGCATTAGGAAGCACTGAAAAACATTAGAAAAAATATATATATTAACAATCATTATTGTTTAAATGAATATGTATATATATATATATATATATATATATATATATATATATATATAACAATCATAATCGTTTAAATAAATATAAATAGTAAACGTATAAAAAAGATAACAAAATATTAAGCATTAGTTCTGGCGACTTTTTCTGTTCGAACCCTTATATAATTATGGGCCAATCCATTAAGCTAAGCTTCGCCGTAAATTGCGGTAAGCTAACGTATGTGTCTTAGACAGATGACAAGCTCTTTCTGTACTTTATTCGATTGTACGTTCTAAGCCCACAAAAAAAGCATGCGCTTGGTTGGATACTCTAGACCCTCGACGCGCCGCATATCAATGCCACGCATATGTCGCATACTATCTTCTGTATGCAGACGTCTCGATGCAGGTATGTCCCCGCCTTCGAGCAGGACAGCTTATCACAGCTGTTTCAGCCCACTGCTACTGATGACGCGCCTCGCTAGGCTATGGACTGCACAATAGAGTTAGGTGGATTTCGGTGGCGTCTTGCTAGTCCGGAATATTACAATGGGCCCCCGAATACATTCTTCGGGACGGATTTTGTCAAGTTCTATGACGAATCGCTGGAGCTGTCTTTCTGTGAAGCGAATGTCTTACTTATATATGCACTAGTCGTTCACCGTCGACTAGTTCTCGAAATCCGCTGGGATGCTGTCTATATCTCATCTTTTCAACAACGTATTCGTTCACAATAGCGCCGACACGTCATGCGAGAGAGACGACTGTTCTGTCGATACGCAGGCCATTATCTCCTGGTCGACTTGATTCCGGCGTACAGCGCACCGACTCAAATATGAATGCTACCAGCCCACGATCACCATCGAGAGCAAAATCCTCATAATTCAGGAATTTATGGGGCCAATGGCGAATTCGTCGAACATGTATATATATGTATGTATATATATATATATATATATATATATATATATATATATATATATATATATATATATATATATATATATATACATGTATATATATGTATGTATATATATATATACATATATATATATATATATATATATATATATATAATTGCGTAGTGGCCATTTCGCCTCGAAAAATGTTTAGCCGGGGGAAACACGGGCATACCAATCGATGGTCGAATTTGACCCTTGAGACGTGGTCTTCAAGCAAAAAGACGTCGAAGGGCTCAGGCCCATGCAGCGTCAAAGAGCATTATATCACGCGAAGACCTCGCGTCGAATGAATAAAAAAGACATCCACTCTCAGAAGGAGCTTTGTTCTTATTGCAAACCTGGTCGCTGTGTCAGTCATACATACGCGGGCAATGATGGTGCCAATAACCTTTGCCTAAAAGTTCAAATTTCTTCAAGTATGTTCTGATAGTCAGCTCGCTCCCAGATTTGCATTCCTATAGATTTTCATCAGTATATCTCGAAGGAATCGAGGAGAGCGCTAGCTTTTGCGTTTTCATTAGGAAATCATACTTACCATATATATATATATATATATATATATATATATATATATCAAAGACATCTCGTATACGTTTTAATTTGGGACTTTAATATAAAGGAACCATCGTATGAAGATAAGAAGCTGTAGAACGCACACGGTGTCAAAGCTAAATTATTTAGCAGAAATATTTGTTTGCTTTGCCGGAATTAAAAATCGTAAAGTCTTTCGGAACTAAAAATCGGAACTAAAAATCGGCGTTGGTTATCCGCACCAATTTTGTCCGTTGGCTTTTGAAACAATGGGAGGACCAGGCCCGCTTACATTGAAGTTGATTCAGCGCGTGGGTAGAAGCCTTAACCTCTCCACGGGAGACTCAAGAGCATCGGAATTTTTGCGTCAGAGGCTGTCGCTTGACATCCAACGAGGAAACGCAGCATCTGTTCGGGGCAAATTGTTGAACTGGGCTAATCCCGGGTTAGATAACCCGTAACCACACGTTAACGCGGAGACAATTGTTCACTCCAAAGTGCTAACATAAAAAGTCATTTAATAAAGTGATGATTTGTCAGCAAAATCGTAAAGTACTATTGCGAGAATCAATTCAGATTGCCTATGAATGCTGGATGAAGATGATCACGTTGAGATTTTTAACTACTACTGATCACCGGCGGCAAGTGTTACGCTGAATAGCTATGTGCGGCGCCGGCTTCGGGTGGCATTTCAAAACTTTATTGACAAGATGCCCCAACGAGTTAGTATGGCCCTTCAGTGGGCCTAAGGAACAGAATCGGCATCAGTTACGTTCTCAGGTAACACCCGGCACAGCAGAAATGTCTGTCAATGCACTAGTAGCGATTCCTAACGAAACACATTTTTAACATTGTTTTTTTTTACAATCTGTGCGCATATCTGACTATGCAAACGGAATTCATGAAACGGTAGGGGAAAAAGGGTTACGCGAGACTCCGTCTGCTAAAAACCCTACACACTCCACTGAATTGCGCCGGCAACTTTTGACTTACACATAGATGCACGTGCGTGCACGCATATATATATATATATATATATATATATATATATATATATGTATATATATATATATATATATATATATATATATATATATATATATATATATATATATATATATATATAAAGGGGTGGTAGAACTTGTTCAAAGGAATATGGAGCGGAAATGTCTTATTTAGGAGTGAAAGTGAAATTACTATCATCTATTATATTGATGTGGATGGTTAAACAAAAGTGGAATATGAGAATGGAGAAACTTTTCTAACCTTTACAGGGAGTGTGTTGGAGCCATATCGATAGAGCTTCGTTCTGCCATATAATTACCTTAGGCTGTTTTCCCCCGTCACTCAATGTCAGACTTCGATATGGCTCTGTCTTAACAGAGAAGGGATGTAAGCTGCTCGCGTACGGTCTGTATTTAGACTCCTTAAGCAACGTCTCGCGCTGGATATAGATACCAAGAGGAAGTACGGACGCACTCATAAGCTGACTTCTTACTATGAGAGCGATTTAGGGTTATAGAGTGTCGAAGCTTATAGATACGCTAATATATGCCATATTATCGAGCCATGTGACGGCACAAGTAGCGAACTAAAGGGGAGGCGGGAGGGCGGTCTGTCCGGAACACGTATAAACTTTTCGGGCTGACCCTCAGCCAAGATTTAAGGTCCACAGGACTGCTTCATAAGCCCATAGATACAAAAGTGAAATGGTGAGGCTCGAACCAGCGCACCTATGTGTCTCCTCCGGTCGCGAGGCGCAGGCGAATGCACCACGACACCGGGCTCGACTGTTCAGAACACCAGGGGGGAGGAAATTCGGAGCGCAGCCAAAGTGCCTGAAGAAACGATTACATATGCGTAAGGTAAAGAGAGAATGCCACGCAAGGCGTTAGTTAATGACATCGGGGAGTCAATCGCAATAGGCAAGGGCAGGCAGCCTAATCCAAATAAAATGTAGCTCGTAACCCATACGACCCGGCAAGCAAGACTAGCATCTACAAGACCGTGCGGAATACTCGAGGGACGTCGGTAGGACTGATTTTGTAGAGGAGAGGTAAAGAAGTTAGGATTAGAGCATCGTCAGCCGTAATTTTTGGGGAAAATACCACTAGGCTATAACCTATATCAGGTAGTCGGACATATAGCCAAAACATTTTTTTTACCTGGGGGTCGTGTTTTTGTCACGTGGCACAAGTTTCTCCAGGCATATTGAAGATAGAGTCCGAAAAAGCCTACAATATTTTTACAGTGTTAAGGACTCATACAGGCTATCAATGGAAGTTGCTGTTGGCTTGTTTAACCTGATCCTGCCTTATCTCTCGAAACCAAACTTAAGGGCGTTGGATCAACTCAAAGCCAGCTTCCTAAAGAAAGCATTAAACGTTCACCGCACTAGCCTGAATAGGCTAGTGTACTTACTGGCGTCGTCGCCGTTATTCGTTGAGCACTTGCACAGGACGTACAACTTAACAAAAACGACAGCCTTTAGAGAACACGTCTTGGATTAGGAAAATAAAAGAGCTGACATCGACCCGCTGTTCTGTAAAACAAAGGCAATGACGTCATATTTGTGGAGAGCCTGCAGTTATAGGAACCGTCATCTAGTCATCACATTTGCCTTCCACAGCTTCCATTTGAAGATTTGTGTGCGCGAGAAGTTTCATGAGATCTCGCCGGAGTGCATCTGTAAACTTTGTGGCCGTCTGTGTGATCTATATCACCTCCAGCGTTGCAACAAGGCAATTCCGCTGTCTCAGCTCTGGAAATGTGATGCCTATGATGTATATGTGAAAACCAATCGTTGGTTAATAAAACTAAACTAACTAACTATAGCCAAAACATTCGAACAAGCGACACTGGATCGTTGTGGCAAAAGGGACACATCGCCAAGGTTTATGATGTCGATGGTCAAAAACGCAACCATTTTGGCTCTCATGCAAATTCTGCAAACAGTATGAGCACTATATGTGAAAATTGCCTTAAAAAGCTCACAACGAAGAGAACACCTAGTTTGAGAACGGGACTTCAGCAAGGGAGGACCGCGTTAATTTGCCTTTTTGGAATGACGCAACCCTAACTAAATATGCTTATATTATGACATGGAGCCTATAGTTTGTACTACGAGTCGGCTTTACAGCGCGCATATATGCAGCAGCATGTATAAACAGTGCGATGTGGAGATGGCCGGCGTTTCTGACACCAAGACTCGTGGTCCGATCCGGCGTCGTATATATTAACGTCACATGCATATTCTTTAGACAACGAGTCGCGCTGGATATATATACAAAGAGGAAGCACGGTCGCACTCATAGGCTAAAGGGTGTAGTCTAAGATTATATATATATAATATAAAATCACTTTTATGGTACAATTATTTTATGGTACAATCATCATGGTCACACATGTACTGTTGTCAATATACGTACTTCCGAAAGAAAAACGTAACTAATTGCACACGCAGAAGAGCAATATGTGAGTGTAAAAAGAACAAAATATTTGTAAATGAGAATTTACGCACCAGGAGTCGTTAAAATTTATATTAATATATATATATATATATATATATATATATATATATATTTTATTGTCTGAAATGTACTTTGTCAAGTAAGTGAATCGTTTGACTATAAGATTTCTCAGGTAGTATTATAATTGCTCATTCATAAAGAAGACAACAATCGTTGTTATTGTCATCATGCTGATTTTTATTTAGAGCTTATAATGTGTCATATAATTAATAAAATAAGATAAAAGTACCTTGGTTTATTTAGCATGATATAGCTGGGTATGGTTTTAATGAGTGCAACAAGCATTATTATTCTGCATCTCCTTCGTCGACTGCTCTATGTGAGCGGCAGTGTACTGGGGAGTAAGAACCCACGTGGCACCACACAGCATAACGGCATGCTATCCAAACAGAAGCATATGCTCACAGTCATTTCCACAACTAACGCGATGTAAGCGATAGCCCCTGGGGGCAGATCGGCTCTGCTCTCGATGTCTCAGTCACTATAAATACAGCAGTATGTTTGTTTTGCCCCAAATTATTTCGACCGACCGACAACTCTAGCATCACATAGAACAGTATTTGTATACGCACGTCGTATATATCGTGTATACAGACCCTGTACTCGTTGAACTTATTAGTATTAGCCGTGTCATGCCTTTGACCGCAATAATAATATTGATTATGTCTATAGGACCTCTCGAATCAAGACAACAGCAGAAATACGTAAGTTGGAGTTTGGAGGCAATGCCTCGCACTCCACATACGGCGTAAGAGGGCTGCGACTGTAACAACAGAGTAGACTTGAGACAAAGAGACTTCCAAGCGAAAAGCTTTCATTATATATATATATATATATATATATATATATATATATATATATATATATATATATATATATATATATATATATATATATATATATATATATGCATACATTTAGGAACTACGGACATATAGGAAAATTGTAGAGTTCTTTGCAGAAAATATTTTTTCCAATGAAACATGATCTCTAAAAGATCTCGTTTCGTAGTGAGAGCAAAACTGTTAAACTCTGTAACACTGGTGTTGTTGCGCGATAAAAAGCACAAAATGTGCGATTGCGAGATACCCAGAGACCTCCAATACAGAAACTAAGCACACGTTCATGTTTGTGAGAAAACTATGCTTCTCCTTCTGAAAGAGGAAGTCCTCTTGAAGAGGACCTCCTCTTCGCCTCCTTCCTCCTTCCTTCGGGTCCTCTTGTCGCCTTGTGACAGTGGACACGGCTCATTAACAAGAAACTCACACATCTCGCTGCGCGAGATCGTGGCTATTGCCGACGTTCGTTCAAAGGCATCTCCATGCCGAGGGATTGATCAGCGAGTTGGATGTATAAGTGCCGCACGCGCTCAGCAATCGCCAACTGGAGAAGCGTGTGCTAGTGTGCTATCAGCTTCTAAAAAGAGCGAAAATTGCCCCTTTATCCGCACCATGGTGACAGAGGATGGGAAGTGGATACTCTAGAAGAACGTTGTCCCCAGAAAGTTCCTGTCACAGGCATCTCATCATGGCAGTAGGCAAGCCACCGGACATCTCCCTTGATCAATTTAGCGTCAACCGTATAGATGCTTTAATCTGAGAAGAACCGAAGACGCCCGACCGCCTCATGTTTAAACGAACACAGGAGCAATCGGAGCGAGCCACTCTATTGGGTCTAGTACTGTCAGACAGAACTTATCGAACTGTCCGAAACGTAGTGCTAATCTTCCTTTGCAATTCAGCGTATTGTGCTGGCACTCACGTTTTGTAGATCCGCGTGTTTCTTCAGCGATGTTTCGAGATCATCAGAAATCATTTTGGGTATCTGGTTTCACGATCTTCGGAGCCCTCAGCGGCCTATGCATGATTTTTCCTGAGTGCACTCTCAAAAGCTTCGTCGGCATTTTATGCATCGTTGTACCTCTTGAAAATGGGACGCACAACACTTCGCCGATAATTGAGGAAGAACATGGTCTTGTCCACTCTCCTGCCGGCGTGAAGCAATTATGCCACTGCTACTCTTCGCTCCGATTCCGGCCCTAGAATATGTGCTTCCGCCATTGTGATTGTGTCGAAGGTTATCAATAGGATGAACAACAATTTTTTATTGGTCAGTTGGTCGCCCGCAAGTTTATCCTGATTTAGTTTGCGCACCCTGTTAATCCATTAGATACCATGCATTCTTGCCTTGACGACACTTCATGTATAGATATATATATATATATATATACACTGTAGCCTAGCTAAACTGTCATGGTTTTCATCTTTGGGATGTCGCCGGGTTTATTCCCTGTCGATGATCGAATTTTCTTTGAGCTATGCTCATTGAAAATAGGTCATGAAAGACAGCGGCTTTGCTGCCCAAAGGAGTGTTGGGTAAAACCTACATGTCTCAACATGTCTGGCCCTCTGTGCATCGAAGATTTGCCGCGCGGCGATTCCAAGGGCCGGATGATAATCTATAATTAAAAACAACCATTATTAAACATTTTTGTTATTCTAAGGGTTCTGAGACCTGTCACTCTCCTAAACCAAAAAAAAAGTGCAGAAGAATGCACAAGTTGAACCTGTTTTAGTAATCAACTTAACACATAATCTATTTTCGTAGATCGGGCTTTCTAGGAACAGTGTGTATCCGTGTAGCAATAATAATAATAATAATAATAATTTTTTTTTGCTTCTCACATATATATATATATATATATATATATATATATATATATATATATATAATTTATTTAAGTGTAGCAAAATATACATTTGTGATGTAAGAACGTGTGCACAGCCCGCTGGGGCATGACTCAAGGCATTAGGTCCAGGCTTGGGCTGGTCCACCTAGCCAGGGTACCTCTCATCGAAGCGGCATTCCCTCTCTGAACATCTAATGACAGACGTTGCTTATATTATTATTATTATTATTATTATTATTATTATTATTATTATTATTATTATTATTATTATTATTATTATTATTATTATTATTATTATGTCTACGAGTTTGTCATCCCTTCCGCCTTTCCTTCTGTAGCCAGGTCTAATCGGACACATTTGTGAGAGAAGCTGAGCTTAGGTTCCGTTCAACATTAATAGGCCGTGACGCAACAACAGCCTTCAACAACTCTGTCTTTGTACCTCTCAGCCGACGCCTTCGTAAGCGCTGTCGTCGCTTCGTCTGTCTATGCGTGGGTCAGCGATTTAGTGGCGAAGCGGTACCGGAAGCTCCTGTTCAAAAGCTCCAGGGAGGCCGGACAGTTGCCAATGACAGTGTATGATGGGACGCCTCGATTGTGTAGTGGGTGGCAGCGTCGCCCGCCCGTTGTGCAAACAGACGGCGGTGGCGTCGAATTCATTCAGAGATCACGTAGCGGAACTATAGACAGCAATCAATGACTTTTGCCCTCGGGAACTGATTGAACGAACGGTCAGTGAACTCGACTCGAGTGGACGACTCCGCTTACGTGCCGCTCGACTGACGCTCAGGACTCTCGGTGGAGTGCTGGGTTATATATATTATATATATATATATATATAGCAACTTTGCGTTGATGACAAAACCCAGAACATATATAATGTTTGATTGCTATAATATTATGAATACGCATCGACTTACTTTAGAGAACTGAGCGTTAGCCGGCTAAGCCACCACACAAATATATATATATATATATATTTTTTTTTTTTTTGAAACGCTTTGACAACCACATTTTTAGACGCTCGTAATGGGCTAAGTTGCCTGTGGCACGATATCGTGTAAATGCATCTATCCTGATCGCGTTCTTGTACTGGATTTATATAGGCTTTCTCCAGCAGAGGTATATAGCAGCAGGGCAATGACAACCACGTCCAACAAATACAACCAGCACGGCCGGGGCTCGAACTAGCGATTGTTTTGCCAACCGTAGTTGCCGTGGCAAAGCCCCGTTTCGAACGTTGCGTTAGCCGCCTAAGCCACCGCCATTACTATATATATATATATAGAACATATTGTGATGATTTATTAATCATTTACAATACTTTTGCACACTCGCCTTAATAAAAATTGTAATAAAAAGGTGTCACGTGAGGTTAAAAATCAGCTGTCCGTGTCCTTGCTTGATGGTAGCCCTCGCTCTTATGGACTCGATACGAGCGGTATATCCTCAAGGTCCCTTGCAACGTTAAGACGGTAAGATCCATAAGATTCCTCTTCGGGACGCCGAGCTCCAAGAGCGTACTCGCAGATTCGGAGTCCCATACATCACTCCTAGACATAGTGATGGATCCGAATCTGTGAGATTTTTGCGGGTCGGGGAGCGCCGCTCTTAGGAATTCGACGTCATATTTGGTGATCTTGTTCTGCCGCGCTTTTGTCAGGTTCCTGTTCAGGCCGCAAACCTTGGCATCTAAAACCCAAACCTCGGCATCTAAAACCCAAATCTCAACATCTCAAACCCAGGCCTCGGTAGGTGTTGTTACTCGGGACTTACTTAGGTCGGGCTTTAGACCCGGTGCGCCCGGTCGACGGAATACTCGCTCACGAACCACCTCATAACCCCTCTCGCGGAGAAAACGCGCCACGCACTCACAGCGTCGTCATGTCTATGTATTGTTTGTTTGTTGTATCGCACATCTTAGCGACATGAGCCAACGTCTCAGACACAACGCAGAACACTCGTGCCTGCAACGTTTGTTATAGCCCGGGCGTTCCCTGGCCAATCTGGCACGCGTTGGTAGTGCGTTGATCCTGAGCTTTAGTAGGTTTAAATACTCCTTACCAGATAGGAAGGGCATACTCTTGATCCAGTAATGTACAAAGGGCGTTTCGTGTGCTTTTTTCAAATGTGCCCCATCGAAGTTGTTGAGACCCGTGATCGGTATATATATATATATATATATATATATATATATATATATATATACACATTTACATGTATGTGGTGGCTTGGCCGGCTAACGCTCGGTTCTTTAAAATAAGTCAATGCATATTCAGAATATTATATGCAATAAAACAAACAACAATCTTATATTTTTTCGTATTAGTACCTATTGTCTTTAATGAGGTCATAAATATCATTGAAATGGCTATTAAGAAGTTCAGTGAATTGGTGAATAAAAAGTATGCTAATCCCCGTTAAAAATTGATTCAAACAAGGAATACATTAATTTATTCTGAGTAAAATCGTATCGTATCATTTTTTAGTTTTTTACAAAGACGTGCGCTCATCATGGACCCAAGAACTGATCAACACCGGCCAACTACGAATTTCTGACAACCCTTCTCAGTTAGCATGACCAAAATGACCATGTGCAGGCTTGTTCACAAAGACCTCAGGTGCAATTTCTGTATCATACGTATATGAAACGTGTTCAAATGAAAAAGTGCGAAACATCGTAATAATCAAACTAATTGAAACTTGCACGGCTTTGCGATGACTTATTGAGACGAAGGGGACAAACAGGCATTTTTTTTGCGAGCAATTTGTGTGTACCGTCCAATTGACGCGGCAGTGCGTGTGCGAACATCATGGCGTTCCCATTGCACAGTTCGACGACTGAGATCCAGTAAGATGTTATCAGATTTTTTACTGCGGAAGGTGTTCACCCGGCCGATATTCATCGCCGGGTGGTGGCCGTACACGGGGGAGAGTGTGTGTCCGACAAGTCAGTAAGAAACTGGAGTACCCGTTTTCGTGAGGGCCGGCAGGGGGTCCAGCAGTGGGACAGTGCGGACAATGGTGCACAAACGGTTTGAGTTACCGGAATGTGTGTGCGCAGTGGATCCGAAGAAGATCAGTAAACTGCAAGAAGGAGCTGCGTATGGGGCTTGTACTGCAGCATCTGTTCCGGTGTCGCGAAGCCCCCACTTTTTGGAGCCGATCTTTGCTTGCTTTTTGGAGCCGATCTTTACCGGTGACGTGAGTTGGTGACGAGATCACTTCGAGGGCCAGAGACGGCCTATGCTAAAAGTGACCTTGCTCCACAATTACGCGCGTACACGCGTCTCGAGAGTCAGACAAAGTGAACTAGCCAAGTTCAAGTGGGAACAGGTTGAGTATTCACTCTCTGTTATAGTATATCATGCTTTCGATGAACAGTGTCCATCCGTGTAGCAGCAATCAGAGTAATAATAATGCTAATAATAATTACTTCTTCCTTTCTACGTCATTCCCTTATTTCCCCCTGGATGGTGTTGACCCTAAGTTGCGTACCACGTGGGTTGACCGCTGGCGTAACAACAGCCTCGAAAAACTCCTTACGTCTCAGTCGACGGCGTCGTAAGCGCTATCGCTCTGTCTGTCGATACGTGGCATCAGCGATTTAGCGGCAGAGAAGTATCTGCAGTACTGAAAAATACAAAAAAAAATTCAAGAAGGCCGTTTTGCAGTGGCAGGGGGAAAAGCGCCGCGATTGTAGTCGCCGGCGATTTTGTCCGCCCGTTGTGCAAACACGAAGGACGGCGCAATTCTGAACGATTTTATTCAGAGATCAGGCAGCTGATATATAGACAGCCACCGTGACTTTTGGACCCGGGAACTGGTTGAACGAACGGTCAATATACTCGATTCGAGTGGACGACTCCGCTCACGTGACTCTCGACTGACGTTCAGAGCTCTCGACAGAGTACTGACTTCGGTGGGTGTGCGCGCTTAGTCATCGACACATGGTGACCATGACGAGCAAGCCCGCGTATTTGGTATTCAAACGCATACACTTTATATATATATATATATATCTTTTTTTTATGGGACCGCCTTCTTCGGACGGCAAAGTAAGAGTGAGAGTAAAATTACAACAATTTGTGATACTGGTGTTTTTGCACGACATATGAGCATAAAATGCGCTGTTGCGAGAAAACTGGTTATCCTATCCTAAAAAAGCTAAGCACATGGTCGTGTTCGTGAACGAATTCTGTATCCGAAGAGCATATAGCGCCGAGCAGAAAATACGACATAGTCGTTTAGAAGTGAATTTGCAAAAATTAAGTTATTTTATTAGCATTCACGTCCACAACCTCAAAATCATAACTCTAGAACTATTTACAGCGTTAACAACTAACACATTCAGACAAATACGCATTTCATGGCGACCTTGTTGGTTCCCAATGTATGTAAGCCGTGGTTGCAGGGTGATCAAGATTTTTCGGCGGGCATATCGAGATTAAGTGCATCCACAAATTCATGTGTGGTGACGTTCACTACCGCCGACGTGCCATGCGACAGCCGCAACGTCGCATCACAGTAATTTATGTATGCACTCGATCTCGACATGTCCTTCGAAAAATCTTAGTTACTCATTTTTCAATTTGCGGACAAATTCGCAAAGCCATCGCCGATGTCAAAAGGTCCCGATCTAAACTCTTAACGCTTTCTCAGTAGCGACATGTAAACATCAGTGTGTCGAGACTTGTTAGATTCTCTCCCAATTACGTCCTATACATAGTAGCTCTATGGATTCTATTAGGTATAGGACGTAATTGGGCGTAATTCCAAGTCGGGACTGTTTGGCGGCCACACGCCCTTGTCCTAAAACATGCTTACATGCTCGAAAACAGTCACTCCTGCACTAAACGACTGACATGAGCCATCATGCTGAGAGACGGATGGCAAGGACATCCATGGACATCCCTAAGATATCCATATATCCACGTTTTCACGACAGTTTGCAGAACACGCAAGTAGACTTATTCTGTTATAGTTTCGCCTTTCAGAAGAGAAGAGGTCAACATCGCGATTGTCTCCTTTACTGGACAACACTATCAGAACGTGAACACTGGCCGGTTAGTTATCTTTTTTGACAATAGGAGTATCATCTGGATCGTGGGCAACGAGCTAGCGGGCGGTCTTGTAATAGTTTTTTAAAATTTAGAGTGATTCATTTTTGCCAGAGAAAAACGAATTGTTTACTAGTATTTGAAGAACAGAGAGGCAAACGCGCATTACCTACCATTATTGTCGCTTTGGTGAATGATCGAAGTCTAATTCGTCTCCATAAATACCATCTCTTGCTATAGGGTTTGCTCCGTCTTGTCAAATCTCGGTGCTGCAGTACGGGCGGTAAAGCAACCAGCGACTAATGTGGGACTCACAAACTCACTAAACTCAGTCGAGCCCGGTAGCGTGGTGAGTTCGCGTGCACTTCGCGACCGGACGAGACACATAGGTACACGGGTTCGAGAGCCATTGTTGCACATTTGTATTTATGGGCTCTGCCTCTCGAAGCAATGCGAAAGCAGTCCCGTGGACGGAAAATGTTGGCTGAGAATCAGCCCGAAAAAGTAAATCCAATACACCCCGGGTCCCCCCAGACTCGAATGTACTTAGCATTTTTTGGTACCGAGAGGGAGTTCTCGTATTCTAGCGCAATGTACGTCTTGCTGGAGCCTTTTTTTGACACCAATAAGTGTTATAAGTACAGGTGTGCATCAAGATTTTCATAGGCATGCTTGAACCTAGATGCATGATGTATCGTTTTTTTGTCTGCACTGTTTTTTTTTTTGGTGTACGCACCAGCGAATATTCTTAGCTATGTCTAGCCACGTTTTGGTCGTTGGCCATTTTATCTAGTCCGATTTATTAGAATAAGTCAGTAGGACTCAGATGTTTGCTCAAATAAACCCGGTATTCATGCATAGAATTATAACCGTAGTTATTAAAGTTTGTCATGAGTTCCTTATAGTGTATTTTATTGCTGAGTCCCTATAAATAATTTTGTGCATGGTCTGTGATGTAGACTCAAAGCGTTTACTAGTTACTCTAGACAGCGTTAATATATTTAAGAACTTGAGGCCTTTAAACCGAGAAGTACTATGTGAGTTTGGTGAAGACAAGTGCGTTTTAGCTTTCAAATAACAAAAAACGCATATATATATATATATATATATATATATATATATATATATATATATATATATATATATATATATATAACCACTCTCTATATCCTAACGTCTTCCTATTAACAGACTATTTTGATATATGAGCTATAGCATTATTTAAGGAGACTTTATTTAGTGACTTCCAAAGCGATGATCCGTAAAAGGCGACGAGCAGGTCAATCTGGGATACTTTTTGCTTGCTTCTATCCAAGCGGAACATAACCCGATAAACCAGTAGCAGTATTGAACAATAGACACCATGGTGTTAACACATTTTGTTTTGAGCAGCTAACTGTTCAGCTATGAATTCGCGCAGAGAGCACGAAGTACAACGCTAGCGGAAAATCTACTGCCCCTGGCGGGTGTGTTCCCCGTGAGCCACGGGGAGGGGGGCGCGACCTTGGGGGTTGTTCCAAATTTTTTCTTGTAGTATGCCTTTAAAAACTCTGGATATAATGTTCCGGTATCCAGAGAGTGTTTCTGCAAATTTCTTGCGGAGGTAATGTAAATTAAAAGCTGGATTCTTCATTCAAAGCTGTAGGGATGCGCGCAGCTTCGCCCATGCAGGACCCCTCAGAACAGTGGGCTCTAGGGTCCTCTGGTCCATCCCCGTAGTAGATGTACTTACGGCTGGGAACCTTCCCGATCCTGAGCAGGTAGGACTGTTGCCGTGACCTGTCAGGATCTGGGTCGAGTAGAAGGAGAGTTCGCCTCCGGTCGAATCAGTCAGTCTTTGGTGTTCGGGATTAGGGTGCGAAGACTAGCGCCCCAAGCACCCTCTTGTAAGCCGTCCCATTTCTTCTGTCATACGTCCATTGTGCGCCGACGCTCTTCGTCCCTCTTGCACTGGGGGTTGCCCCATAGGCGGCGGCGCTCGGCTGCTTTCAGGTCCCAGGGGATCGTTCCAGCGAGAACGAGGGCCGCCGCTGCGCTAGCGGCCCAGTACGCCGTAATTACCCCGAGGGCTCCGACTCTCTTGGTCCGACGCGGGCGGTTTCTGTAGACGGCAAACTTTAGGGCGTCAGTGGGCCAAGCCGGAGCTTCATATAGGGCAACCGACTGTGCCGCGGACATGATAATACGAAGTCTGGATTGGGTGCGCCCTTTGTCACTCTGCGTTGCCGACAAAAAAGTCAAAAACGTTTTTGTTTGATTGTCTATCGCGGAAACGAAGAGATCCTAAAATATACTGCGACTGTTATCACGTCAGCCGTCGCACGTGTATATTTACCTTCTCCCTAAATTAGCGTTATTCAAATGACAGCGGCTGCGGATGCGCCACTGTTGTGTGCATGAGATAAGCTTCACATCTTATTTATTAATATTCGACTAAATGTTAAAAAAAAACAACCAAAACGTCCTTCAACGTAAGTTTCACTTAGTTTTGATTAGGAAAATTTAGACCCGGGCACGCAACTGCACTGCGGAAACACAAGACATTTAACTACGAGATCAGCTAACATAATCGCCAAACCCGCCACGAAAGAGATGTGGCTTATACGAAATAGCCGGTTCAAACAAAGTGAGACAGCCGTCTGGAATTGTTTTTACTCATTTCAAACATCCAGTGTCTGATGATATGTTTCTTCTTTGTAATAACCATATGAATCTTTTCAATGTGCTTACAACGACAGTTGCATCTAGTTTTATTCTATCAGCTGTGTTTAACAATGCTTCATTTAGTCAAATTAGTGCGCGTTCAGAAGCCCACACATGTTTCCGCTCACTGGGCCACGTGTATCGGAAGTTAGGCTACATCTTCCTGTTCACAGTCATGCTGACGCTAATTATCAATGTACGGCAGCAGTAGCAAAATCAAGCAACTAAACAAGAAAACTACGCAATTATTCACTTGCAAAAACTCTAGGTTTGAGCGCGTGTATACTTAAGTAGTATGAGGATAGTAGCAAGAGTACGAGCAAACGCATTGGTTTTCCTATTTTGTGCCGTCTGTAATCACACTCTGAGGTTGGCTTCCATGCAAAACCATGATACGTTACGTCGCAGAATGAAGCAAAAAGTATATATACGAGGGCGGATCGGCAAGTTCTAGCACTTTTAATGATGCAGTCAAACCAAAACCAAGGTCTTTCGGTTGGCTTGGCTAGAAGTTCAACCGGAAGACTTTGGCGGTTACACACAGGCCAAATCAGCCAATCAATGGCGCGGATTTCACAAATCCTAAAGAATCATAAAAAGACAAATCCATGACCTAATAAAATAGTTTAACTTAGTCGATCTTTAACTACGAGATCAGCCAACATAGTGGGCCAACCCGCCAAGAAGGAGATGTGGCATATGTGAACGGCAAACGGTACGATTAAAGCGGCAGCCGCCTGCACCTGCTGCCACGGTTTGTTTCGCGTACTGTATGTATTTGAGAAAGCTCTACAAAACGTTGGTATTTGTTTTCTTTAGTAATTTATTTAATTAATATGTTTCAGACTTACCCATGGGATACCCAGAAGGTAAAAATCGGTAGTTTTGACACCTGTTCTGCTTCGCTTTTTATCGAGGTCAAAAGGCTGCCAAAGCCGCTTGGGACATTTGCGACGTGCACGGAGAAGTTCCTTAGAAGTGTCTATAGCACGGAAAAGGTCTGCGAAGTTCCAAAAAATCAAAAAAGGCGACTTTGACCTAGACGATGTGTCTCGCAGCAAAACTTACCATTAGAACTCGAGGGTCCCAAGGCGCTTTTGAACGAGAACGGTCACCAAACAATTCATGAATTGGCCGCAAAATAGACTGCAGTGCAATGGCAATCTCCAATTACCTTAAATCGCTTGATTTTACTCAGGAACTCGGTGGTTGAATGTCTCACGAATTCAAAGAAAGACACAACGCAAAACGCCTCCGAGCACGAGTGGATGGTTCTCCAGCACCCACCGAACTTCCCAAACCTTGCGTCAGCAGATTATCAACGTTTCCGCTGCATGTCGAATTATATAAGGCGAGTTACCTTCGACGACGAAGTGAACTTCAGAAACTGGCTTAACAATTTCTTTGACACCAGAAGTGGGAGGAGGTCGTAAACAGCAACGGAGAAAACCCTATTGATTAAGTCATTGTTGTAAATATTGCTTTTGTTCAAATAAAACTCTTTGATGAAACGCTACGCTAATTTTGCGTAGTACGTGACACGTATTGTCGGTATAGGGACGTGCAGAGAGACCGCAGAGAAGAAATATGACAGAGCAACCGAGTATGCCCAATTGATATTTTTTTCTGATGTGTCGATTAACATAGCACGCGTTATAAGAATATCTAAGTGGAGAATAAATTTTCTACCCAAACAAAAACTATTCTACCTGTTGTGTACATGTGAGTTCTTAACGCAGTTACATATCCTTGTAGTTAACTTAGTTATAGGTTCTGTACAGGTTGACATAGACACTATATATATATATTTTTTTTAATTAGTGGAGTAAGAACAACCCGCGCAATGTTAGTACTCAATTTTCTTATTTATTTAGCTAGCAAATGGTTTAATTCACCTCATAAAAGTGTGTCTCGATAAACTTCCGAAAAGGTATAACAACCTTCCGAGCAACGGGTAATTCTAGGTTTTCGAGCTCAGCGGGAATCCTGCCCAGCTTTTCAGAGGAAAATTCCCGGGCGGCTAAACACCGAAGTGGCTGAGGCGAATTAGACGTGGTGGCTTCCGTGTTTCTATGGGTAGAAATGAGACAACACGTGTTACTCTCTATTAATTCCCGCAGGCAGGTCGCTTCCATTAACATCGCAAGTTCGACAGCGCTCTGTCCAAGAAACCAATGAGGTCCTAGGATACGCGCCTTTATGCAGTAGAGCTTCGATGAGTTTAGTAAGCGGGGCCCTGCCGTTGGGTGTGTTCCCCGCGCTGACCCAACACGTTACCGCAAGGTGAAGCAACATGTTCAGATCGTCCTGAGTCAAATCTGCCTGCGCGAGCACGTTCAAGTCAATTCTGGAGCACACCTCCCATGCCTCTTCCAAGCAGACGCGCGCAAACACGCCAGTTAGTGAGGCCGTCGGCTGAGTGCACTTGAACAGTGTTCTGGCGAAGTCGATGATCTGCTCTATGCTGATTGCCGTCCCGCAATAGCGTAAGAGACAACTAGCGGATAGAATGTCCAGGCAGGCCTCGGTGTACTCAGGCCGATCTGTACCGAATGAAAGCAGCAGGGTTAGAACCCTCAATCTCTTCCCTGCCGACTCAACAACAATCATAGTCGTATCGATTGCATACTCCAGAATTTCACGCATGTAGCTCGTTGGTATTGAACTTGGCCATGCAACGCCAATGATCTCCTTGAGTACAACGAGCGCTTCCACGAGCAATTCATACGACGGTGGTTGGCAGAACTTTACAAGCTCGTGCTCATGAACTTCGGCAAGTTTAGCTGGTGAAATACGTTCAGCGCGATGGAAGTATAGGCAGCTCTGGAGGACCCTTACTGCGCAAACGATTTTCAAATCGTCGCAGTACGTTGGCAGGGGCACGACACGACTATGTTTGAGCCTCACCAAAAAGTCTAGGTCTCCGGCCAGGATCATTATCCTGACCGCGTCCGCCACGTATCGGTGAATATCCTGTGGGTGGAAACCTTCTTGTAGCGTTATTTGCAGCCACTCAAGCGTGTAGTGTTTGGCAACGCAATTTCGACTCGCCTGTTGAGCAATTCGCACTAGCGGTGACACTGTTCCGCCAAGTGCTGCGTACTCTGTGCAGAGCCACCGATAGATTTCCACAAGTCGCGGCGAAGGGCTCATAGTGGCGAAACAGTTGAAAAGATCGCCTTCCAGGGTGCAGATATTCAGTCCTGCCTACATGAGCAATTCAGCCCATGATGCAGTTTTGTGATGAAGCACCCACGTCGCGAGACTCCACCGCCGCGACCATGTGAAGTAAGATAACGTAGAGAATCGGTTTAGTTTCGCAAAAACGCCTGTGGATCTCATACTGCACAGAATGTATTTTATTATCAAAAAGTTTATATACAGATGTATAGATAATTATTTTTAATATTTCCCATTTAGGCGCTATAATGAGTAGTATACTCACGTTGAATTATATAAATATTTTTTTTAAAGTTTTTCCGTAAGGGTAATTAATGCCCGTATACGGTTCTTCGTGTCATGGCTGATTTTTAATCCACTCCGGCATTTACCTTGTCTAAATTGGAAACCATGCAAACCAAGTTAAGATTGCCCGGTCTGGGCCTCGAACCCAGGCCTGCCGAATGCAAGGCAAAGGCTTTGCCACTAAGCTTTCTATATATATATATATATATATATATTCATCTTCGTCAGGTATAATAGTACTCATTTGTAATACATAACAATACAGAGAAGATCAATGCGAAAGACTCTTTAGTAACACTACTAATATTGGCAGAGTGACCCGTGGTATCTGGAGCATAAGACAACTACAACGACTAAACACGCAGGTGTAAACTTGTTCGTGATACCCAAAAATTTCATGTATAACATGGTCAAATCCTTGTAAAGCGAAGCGAATCACGAGTGCTGCTACTATCGAAATCCTACCTGTTAATCATCAGAAATGCCGGCTTAATCATTGTTCAGCGACGTATCCGTTGCCGATTAAGACGTGAGCAAAATTAGCAATTTGTTCTTTATGTGTAATATCAAAATGTTTATAATGAAAATTACTCTTGAATTAATTCATAAATAATTTGTTTGTACTTTCGTAGAAAAACATAATAGACTACGATAATGATATACTATATAAAACGAATCACACATTAGTAATCTATTTAACAAATAATCGACAGCTGAGGTGGACCATGCTCACGATAAACACCATGGTATCATGTGTGCCCTTAAACGAAATAGCGTTACAAGGTATCAGACGAATCGAATCATTCGTTTCGTGAGGCCTTATTGTGCACTTATTTTTTATTATGAACATGACCTGACGGACGATAGACGCATCAGTTGGAGATAACCCGGCATTAAATCAAACAAATTTCAAACGATGACGCAGCAAAGTCAAGTCAATTTTCTTGCGCAAAGAGATGTGAGGTATAAGTTGTGAGAGTTGTGCAAGGACATTACCCAATGCGATCATATAAGTGGGTGCGATTCGGCTGTGCATGCGCCTATTTAGCCATACGCCCAGCATAGAGTTCATGATATGATTAGACTTAGCCACTACCGTATAATGTTACGGTGACCAGGTAATGGAGCAAACATTCAAGAAGTGTGTTAGCAGTTAGCAGATAGAATTGGAACATATATTTGTTTGTTAAGTAAGAGTGAAAATCCCAATCAGAAATGGCACTAAAGTTGCGAAAAAAGAACAAGGCCAACAGCGTTTAGAGAATAAACACTTAATACATATAATTGACTGATATTACAAATAAAGTAATTTTTTTCATATGTCAAGAAACACGAAATGAGTACATGTCTTCTTTTTACCAAATTCTTATTTTCAGCAAAATGCCTATTGTTGTTGGCAAACTCATAAATCGGCAGTACCTACCTCCAAATCCAACTATCGTTGACCTTCTGATGTCCTGATGGGGTCCGCAAATGTGCGGTCGCCAATCATACACTTTATAACGCAGGTGTCTCTCAACGTAGGTATCACCTGATGATTCTGATTAGAACAGACGTGCAACTGCATTGCTGAAATTTTAGTATCTCAGCAATGCAGAGTTTTGATAGATACAAATTATCTAAGAAGACAAATCTACGAGCTAACAAAACGCCCGACTCGGTTGCCATACCATCTCGCGCAAGCAGCTGATATCGCCGCTGTGATATGTTCAACCTGCCAACTAAGAACCAACATTCATACTGACTGGACAAGACGACTACGCCAATAAATTAAGGCTATCATTCGCCGTTAACGTCTCTGACTACTCTCCGCCATCTTCACTTTAACCGCGACGAATCACAAAACGTGCATACGTGCCAGGTAGACAACGCGCGTTCGACACCAATACAGTGAGTGAGTGAATTGTGGCACGACGCACGAACGAGGAGACGTGGCATATGCGAAACAAACGACACGATTAACGTGACAGCCGACTGCAGCTGCCGCTGCTGCTGACACACTGACTTACTTATATGCGCACAGAGTGTGTGACACGTATTGTCAGTATTAGGGCACGCAAAAGTCACTACACTAGGATGGCTAAATCGGGTTGTACAGTGTTCACGGTAAACTTACTGGTTTAGCATAGTTCATAGAACTAAATTGGCTAATTGGCAATGCCAATGTGGTACCGAGCCTGGGGTGGTGGGGAAGAATCCGGGTCCAAAGTGGGTCTGTGAGTCCCACACTAGTCACGTAGGCTGCTAGTGGCGCATGTGCATCATGCATTCTCGAAACCTCACAGATCAAAAACGAAAAAGAGCACTTTTGACCAGAAAGAGCGAGAGAGAGTGAGTGCGCGAGAGAGAGTATACTGCAGAAGAGAAACAAAGCAGGTTGAACGTGAATGCAAAGCACATATAATTGATTGCATACTTTTCCGAGGGATCAGTAAACACATCTAGACCTCATGATAATATCAAAATGCTTCCTATGGAAACTAGCTGCTCTACCCAAAACCAAAATCACCCTTAAGTCTATTTTTTTTCTATTAACTTGAGTTTTATAGTTGTAAGTTCTTAACGCAGTTGCACGATCTAGTGGTTGATTTAGTTAGATATTCTACATCATATAGCGATATATAAGGGTTAAGTAATGAGAACATTTTACATACTGTTATGCGTTCAACATGCGTATTCATTAAGCTGATAACTCATTTACCGCGCCTCGTAAAAGTGCATCCGGATAGATGTCGGCAAAGCTATGACAACTGCTGAGCAACGGGTAATTCTATGTCTCCGAGGTCAATAGAAATCCTGCTTAGGCACGAAAATGCCCGAGCGACCAAACACAGAAGTGGCGCAAACGATCCAGATCCAGTGAAGGCTGCGCTCCCATGGGACATAGGCATCGCGACTTCGACGGCATTCTGTCCAAGAAACCACGGCATGGACCAAGGGCATGCTCCCTTACGCAGAAGTCGCATAAGTTCAGTAAGTGGCACCTGGCCCTTGGGTGTGCTCCCGGCGCTTACCTAACTTCTTACCGCAAGATGATACACATTGTGGTCTTCTTTTTACCGAAGATATACATTGTGGTCGACCCGGCTCAGGTCTGTCTGAGTGAGCACGCCCAAATTAACCTTTGAGCACACTTTTCGTTCTCTTTCAGCAGACGCGCGCAAACACGGTATCACCTACCCCGAATAAAGTTTTTTTTGGTTTTAAGATTATCCGTTAGGCTATTGTCCGTGTACGGCTTTCTCACGCCATGGCTAATTTTAGTTCACCCCGGCATTTACCTTGTCTAAATTGGAAACCATGCAAACCAATTTGAGTGGCCGGTCTGGGTCTCGAACCCAGTCCTCCCGAACGCAAGGCAAAGGCTTTGCCACTAAGCCATCTTGCTCGGTGAGGCAGGGTTAAAGCCCTTAAGCTCTTACCTGCCGACACAGCAATACTAATCACGGTCCCTGTTGCGTGGTTTAAAATTCCACACATGAAACTCGTTGGGATAGAAGATGGCCATGCAACACCAATGGCCTCTTTAAGCACAAAGCAACTTTACGAACGATTCATACGACGTTGGTTGGTAGGAATATGAATGCTCAGGTTCATTCATTTCGGCAAGCCTGTTTGAAGGAATACTTTCAGCGCGATGAAACTATAGGCAGCTCTGGAGAACTTTTACTGCACAAGCGATTTTCAAATTGTTCGTCGTACGTTAGAAGGGGGCACGACACGATCATGTGTGAGCCTCTTCAAAAAGTCTAGGTCTCCGGCCCGCACCATGATCCTGAGCGCATCCGTCACCTGTCGGTGAATATCGTGTGCGTGGAAATCCTCTTGTAGCGTTATTTGTAGCCAGTCAGGCGTGTAGTGCTTGGCAAGGCAATTCGGACTCGCTTGTTTAGCAATTTGAGCTATCGGCGACATTGTTCCGCCAAGAGTGCTGCGAAGGGCTTATTGTGTCGAAACAGCTGAAAGGTTCGCCCTCCAGAGTGCAGATGTTCATTCCTGCCCGCATGAGCAAGTCGGCCCATGATGCAGTCCCGTAATTAAGTACTCACGTTCCGTTGCAAAAGTGGAGTCTCTAAACAGACAAATCTAAGAACTAATACAGCGTTTGACTCGATCGCTATTCCAATTATTAAATCAGCTGATACCGCCGGCTAACCCGCCAACTACATACCAACACCCTAACTGCACAAGACGACGACACTAGTAAACTCAAGTCATCCTGCACTGTCAACGGTAACCGTGGCTATTCCCCGCCATATTCACTTTAGCCACGACGAGTCACAGAACGTGCATGCACCAAGCTGACGACGTGCCCGACGACACCCAGACAGTGAACAAGCACATCGTGCCACGTCGCACGAAGAAGAAGACGTGACATATGTGCAACATCCCGTTCGAACAAAGTGGCAGCTGCTGTAGGCTGTAGCTGGCACACTGAGCTGCTATAACTACTTACAGAGTACGTGACGCTTATTGTCGGTGCACGGGCGGTGCAAATGTCAGAACATTGGACGGGCTTAAGCTCAGGCATACTGTGCATACAGATCTAGTACAGTTTCCACGTTTAACTTAGTGTTGAAAATTTTCGAAGCTGTTTGATCCTGCAGCGTGGCAAGCAGGCCATCCTTACCGCAGATAGCTTAAGCCGCTAAAGGTACGTGTGACCACAGAGAAAGAACGAGAGAGAGAGAGAGAGGGTATGCCGCAGAGTCAAAACAAAGCAGGTCACACAGCGCTCAAACGAACATATTCAGCAAATGGTCATTTTGGTACCAAACATGTGTCAATGCGAACTGTGGTTGCGGAGTAATTACGATTTCTCGGAGGGCATGTCCAGATTAAGTGCATGTAAAATGACTGTGTGGCGACGCGCTGCGGCTGTCGCGCGACATGTCGGCGGTAGTGAACGCCGCCACTGGTTGTCTCGCAACAGCATGTCGGGCAAAAACACCAGTGTTACAAATGGTAGTAATTTCACTCTCACTCCAAGACAAGACTTCTCAGAGACCATGTTCCATTGGAAAAAAACATTTGTTTTAACGAGCTCTACAATTCTGTAAATCGCTTTTCAAATATTTCCGTCACACCCTGTATATATATATGTATATATAGAGGGTGCGGAAAGAGTCACTTGAGTGTTTTAGACGAACATAATAGATACAATCGATTGAAATTCTAGCTTCATTAGAATGTGCCTTGTATGCAGTTATGTCTAAAATACAGGTATGATGTCAGGAAGATGGCCGCCCCCGGGACTTTTCCGCATTATCTATACGAGATTTGTCAACTTTGAAGACTTTTTGGTATAACCTAGGCGTTATTATCAAAACCGCCCGTCGAGTATTTTCGTCCAACTCGTCGATTGTATCCCACAGAAAAAGTCCAGATGCGTCAGGTTGCACGAACAACGTGACCACAAAACGTCTGTTTCTCAGAGAAGCGCCCACCAAACTTCTGCTCGATTGTAAGGCCCGCTGTGTGGCAGGTTCTGTTGGAACCACGTGCTATGAAAGTTCAATTGAGTACACTTTTTTTGCCACCTAAGGTATGGAATACCGAGTTCCTCACACTATGAGTATAGTAAAAGTCTCTATTTAAAAAAAATCCAAAAAAAGCAATCACCAGTGGTGGCGACGCATGCTTCCAATGCATGCTGTCCCGCTTCGTCTCTGGCTCGAACTGATGGCAGCAATTTTCGTCACCGGTTACGATCTGTTTCAAAAGACGAGGTTTTTCTGATACCGGATTAGGCGTTGTAGTGCTAATTCCATACGTAGCTCATCTTACGGCTTGCTGAGTAGTCACTTGTAGCCACTCCGGAGGGTGAAATATTGGGTCTAGAAAATTTTTTTTTTCGGAAAAAACGGAAAAACCGAAAATACTTTTTGGTCTTCAGAAAAGTTTTTTTTTCGAAAAAAAACTGAAAAAAAAACGGGAAAACCGAAGAGACCTTTTGGTATTCTAAATTTTTTTCAGAGAAATACTGGGAAAACCGAAAATACTTTTTGGTCTTCAATTTTTTTTCCGGGAGAAAACGGAAAACACAAAACACTTTTTTGTAGACCCAATATATAGCGAAGCTATTCAAACTGGCTTGTTGAGCGATTCGCGCTACTGATTGCATTGTCCCCTGCCAAATGCTGCGTACCGCGCGTAGATCCATCGATAGATTTGCATGTAAGCCGCATGATCGGCCTCCAGAGTGCATATGTTTAGTCCTACCTGTATGAGCAAACCAGCCCATGATGCAGCCCCGTAATTAAGCACCCAAGTCCCGAGACTCCATCGTAGGCATGCTTGCATCACGAACTGAAACTGTTCTTGCGGCTACGACGAATATGCTATGGTATGCCAGTTTCATCCTGATCTCCTGCAACCTGTCACCTGAAAGCCATTACTCATTTAGCGTTGTTTTTATCTACTCAGCTGCTATTTGTTGGTTCATCAATGCTTGTCGAAGTCGATTAGTTGTACCGCCGCCGAAAACGCGCAATCGTCTGGTTGGCTCGCCGGCATTCAATGATTTATATTAGAATGATTATTATTCTTACTATATCATTATTATGGTGCATCTCCTCCCCATATGTAAAGATGTCTTTACGCTAAGTCAACCGGGGACGTAGAACTCAGTATGATGGCAACTACATCGCGACAGTGTCTAGAGTTCGGATGGGCGAGAATACACGGACGTACGTCTAATTTCGAAGCACATTCGAAAAGAGAATCGAGTGCGTTCATCCTCTGTCGGTCTATTTACTGGCTGATAAGGCACCGCAACTCCGCTTTTAAATTGATCGGAATTTACATCGGTTTTTGTGTTTCCTTCGTATGGGAACACTGGTTGATTGGGGTTTGACTTGGATCGGGCGTCCTAGGTCGACTCTTTTCCTTCGATTGGTTGCTTGAGACCTGTCGTCATCTGCTTGTAATCGTTTGAACGGTAGAGGACGTTCGCGTTTTGGCACGGAAGGCTGAAGCCGTCCTCTAATTGGTTGGTTGTGACGTGTCGTCATCGGCTGGCGATTGTAGGAACGACTGAGGGCGTTCAAATTTAGGCTCAGACGCTTACGATTCAGACACATATGGGGAAGGGAGAAGGGCTGCAACGACATGTGTTACAACATTTGATTGCACAATAACCCATTCTAACATATATAACTTTTTTAAACATTCACGGATATGTAAAGTATATTTCGCGCTGCTAAATTAACTGAAAATCGTCTCTCTACCTTGTTGCCCGGACATTGCAGTTTTATTCTATCAAGGTCAAATAGAAGGTCCGTCCATTATTTTATGCCACAGGGCATATTTTATTGTCGAGGTAAGTTAATATACAAATCATTATATTAAGCTACGCCTATATATATATATATATATATATATATATATATATATATATATATACAGGGTGCGTCAGCTATATCCAGACAAATTTTGGCGGGCTACCCAGCATAGACGGAAGGCGTTAATTCAGATCGGTTTGCGTTAGCAGACAGCCCACTCACAATAGAACAAAAACGCATTGTTATCATGGACGGCCGCCGCAACCTGGGTCCAGAATATGACCGAAGAACGACCGTTATCCAATTGCTTTGTGCCGGACATCGGCCAGCCGAAATCGTCAACATCACTGGATTTAAAAGAGCAACGGTCTACGACATTGCCCGACGCTACAGAGATGCAGAAGAGACAGGGCTAGGTAGTGCAACACCTGGAAGGAAGATTCACAACCGCCGACGAGAAGTGAGGACGCCAAAAGTGATCAAAATGGTGCAAAACTGCGTTTTTAAGGATCCAAGTCTATCAATGCGCCGTTTAGCGATCAAATTCAATATGAGTGATTGTTCTATGCGTCGGATTATCAACGAAGAACTGCGCTACAAGTCTTACACGTTACATCTTCGATTTTTCTCCGACGAAAAAATCTTCACCATTGACCAAAAACATAACCCGAAAAATGACCGGTGGCTCGCAAAGAACCCTGAGGATGTACCAATCGTGCCTAGAACAAAACATCCTGCCAGTGTGCACATCCTAAGTGTTGTGTCGAATGAAGGAGACGTGATGCCCCCACACTTTTTGACAGACACGAAACCGTAACAAAGGAAGTGTATTTACGTGTTCTGCGAAGCGTGGTAAAACCATGGATTGATAGAGTGTCCAATGGAAGACAATATGTCTTTCAACAAGACGGCGCTCCCGCCCACACCAGTAATCTCCTCCAGGATTGGCTACGGGGCAACATGACGGCGTTCTATTACAAAACGATATGGCCCCCTAGCAGTCCAGACTTGAATCTTCTGGACTTCTATGTATGGGGCGTTGTAGAGCAAGAGACTAACAGGCCTCGACATGCAAATACAGAAGCGCTACGCAGAGCCATTGTCGAGTCGTTCAAGAATCTCAATCCGCTAACTTTGAAGAAGGCCTGTGGGCGCTTTCGCGCCAGAATTGAAAGTGTAATTGCTGCTGGTGGTGGCTACATTGAATAAAAATGTTCCTCAGGAGTGTACCTAACGGCACGTAAAAAAAATTACCGAAATATCTGTTTTTCTTTAGACATAAATTGCGAAACGGGCGATAACGTTTAGTCCGGATTTAACTGACGCACCCTGTATATGTTTTATCTACTCTCTATATCCTAACGTGTTCCTATTAACAGACAATTTTGACATATGAGCTATATCATTAATTAAGGAGACTTTATTTAGTAACTTCCAAAGCGATGATCCGCGTAAATGTTTAGCTATGAATTCGCGCAGAGAGCACGAAGTACAACGCTACCGGGAAATCTACTGCCCCTGGCGGGTGTGCTCCCCGTGAGCCACGGGGAGGGGGGCGCGACCTTGGGGGTCGTTCAAATTTTTTTCTTGTAGTATGCCTTTAAAAACTCTGGATATAATGTTTCAGTATCCAGAGAGTGTTTCTGCAAATTTCTTGCGGAGGTAATGTAAATCAAAAGCTGGATTCTTCATTCAAAGCTGTAGGGATGCGCGCTGCTTCGCCCATGCAGGACCCCTCAGAACAGTGGGCTCTAGGGGCCCTCTGGTCCATCCCCGTAGTAGATGCACTTACGGCTGAGAACCTTTCCGATCCTGAGCAGGTAGGACTGTCGCCGTGACCTGTCAGGATCTGGGTCGAGTAGAAGGAGAGCTCGCCTCCGGTAGAGTCAGTCTTTGGTGTTCGGGATTAGGGTGCAAAGACTAGCGCCCCAAGCACCCTCTTGTAAACCGTCTCATTGATTCTGCCATAGGTTCTTTGTACGCCGACGCTCTTCGTCCCTCTTGCGCTAGGGGTTGCCCCATAGGCGGCGGCGCTCGGCTGCTTTCAGGTCCCAGGGGATCGTTCCAGCGAGAACGAGGGCCGCCGCTGCGCTAGCGGTCCAGTACGCCGTAATTACCCCGAGGGCTCCGAGCCTCTGGGTCCGACGCGGGCGGTTTCTGTAGACGGCAAACTTTAGGGCGTCAGTGGGACAACCCGAAGCTTATTACAGGGCAACCGACTGTGCCGCGGACATGATAATACGAAGTCTGGATTGGGCCCTTTGTCACCCTGCGTTGCCGACAAAAAAGTCAAAAACGTTTTTGTTTGATTGTTTATCGCGGAAACGAGGAGATCCTAAAATATACTGCGACTGTCATCACGTCAGCCGTCGCCCGTGTATGTTTACCTTCTACCTAAACTTGCGTTATTCAAACGACAACGACTGCGGATGCGCCACGGTTGCGTGCATGAGATAAACTTCACATCTTATATATTTATACTCGACTAAATGTTAAAAAAACTTCCTTCAACGTCAGTTTCACTTAGTTTTGATTAGGAAAATTCAGACCCGGGCACGCAACTGCACTGCGGAAACACATATCCTCTGGCAAGACAAATCCATAAGCTAATAAAACAGTTTGACTCAACCGACACTTAACTACGAGATCAGCTAACATAATCGGCAAACCCGCCACGAAAGAGATGTGGCATATACAAAATAGCCGGTTCAAACAAAGTGAGACAGCCGTCTGGAATTACTGCCTCACTGAACTGATATACCCGCTAAGCTGATAAACTTAAGGAAGGGCAGGCGCAAAAATCACAAAAGTGGACGGGGCACATCAGATATACTATACACATGGATATACTACTGCTTTCACGTCCAACTTGCCGCTAAAGATTCACACTCGTCTTAGCATTTGTTTTGTACCGCACATGAAGAACAAAACAGGCTAAACGAGAATGCAAATTATGCATAATTGGAAGGAACCACGATTCGGAGCTAGGGTACACGCCCTTACGCAGTAGAACTCAGATGAGTTTAGTAAGCTGGAACCTTTGAGTGTGCTCAAGTTTAACTAATGTATTTCAGAAGGCTTATCTGCTAATTCTAAGAAATATATTGTTTTTACTCATTTCAAACATCCAGTGTCTGATGATATGTTTCTTTTTTTGTAATAACCATATGCATCTTTTCAATGTTCTAACAACGGCAGTTACATCTAGTTTTATTTTATCAGCTGTGTTTAACAATACTTCATCTAGTCAAATTAGTGCGCGTTCAGAAGCCCACACATGTTTCCGCTCACTGGGCCACGTGCATCGGAAGTTAGGCTACATCTTCCTGTTCACAGTCATGCTGACGCTAATTATCAATGTACGGCAGCAGTAGCAAAATCAAGCAACTAAACAAGAAAACTACGCAATTATTCACTTGCAAAAACTCTAGGTTTGAGCGCGTGTATACTTAAGTAGTATGAGGATAGTAGCAAGAGTACGAGCAAACGCATTGGTTTCCCTATTTTGTGCCGTCTGTAATCACACTCTGAGGTTGGCTTCCATGCAAAACCATGATACGTTACGTCGCAGAATGAAGCAAAAAGTATATATACGAGGGCGGATCGGCAAGTTCTAGCACTTTTAATGATGCAGTCAAACCAAAACCAAGGTCTTTCGGTTGGCTTGGCTAGAAGTTCAACCGGAAGACTTTGGCAGTTACACACAGGCCAAATCAGCCAATCAATGGCGCGGATTTTGCAAATCCTAAAGAAGCCTAAGAAGACAAGTCTATAACCTAATAAAATAGTTTATCTTAGTCGATCTTTAACTACGAGATCAGCCAACATAGTGGGCCAACCCGCTAAGAAGGAGATGTGGCATATGTGAACGGCAAACGGTACGATTAAAGCGGCAGCCGCCTGCACCTGCTGCCACGGTTTGTTTCGAGTACTGTATGTATTTGAGAAAGCTCTACAAAACGTTGGTATTTGTTTTCTTTAGTAATTTATTTAATTAATATGTTTCAGACTTACCCACGGGATACCCAGAAGGTAAAAATCGGTAGTTTTGACACCTGTTCTGCTTCGCTTTTTATCGAGGTCAAAAGGCTGCCAAAGCCGCTTGAAACATTTGCGACGTGCACGGAGAAGTGCCTTAGAAGTGTCTATAGCACGGAAAAGGTCTGCGAAGTTCCAAAAAATCAAAAAAGGCGACTTTGACCTAGACGATGTGTCTCGCAGCAAAACTTACCATTAGAACTCGAGGGTCCCAAGGCGCTTTTGAACGAGAACGGTCACCAAACAATTCATGAATTGGCCGCAAAATAGACTGCAGTGCAATGGCAATCTCCAATTACCTTAAATCGCTTGATTTTACTCAGGAACTCGGTGGTTGAATGTCTCACGAATTCAAAGAAAGACACAACGCAAAACGCCTCCGAGCACGAGTGGATGGTTCTCCAGCACCCACCGAACTTCCCAAACCTTGCGCCAGCAGATTATCAACTTTTCCGCTGCATGTCGAATTATATAAGGCGAGTTACCTTCGACGACGAAGTGAACTTCAGAAACTGGCTTAACAATTTCTTTGACACCAGAAGTGGGAGGAGGTCGTAAACAGCAACGGAGAAAACCCTATTGATTAAGTCATTGTTGTAAATATTGCTTTTGTTCAAATAAAACTCTTTGATGAAACGCTACGCTAATTTTGCGTAGTACGTGACACGTATTGTCGGTATAGGGACGTGCAGAGAGACCGCAGAGAAGAAACATGACAGAGCAACCGAGTATGCCCAATTGATATTTTTTTCTGATGTGTCGATTAACATAGCACGCGTTATAAGAATATCTAAGTGGAGAATAAATTTTCTACCCAAACAAAAACTATTCTACCTGTTGTGTACATGTGAGTTCTTAACGCAGTTACATATCCTTGTAGTTAACTTAGTTATAGGTTCTGTACAGGTTGACATAGATACTATATATATATATATATTTTTTTTTTAATTAGTGGAGTAAGAACAACCCGCGCAATGTTAGTACTCAATTTTCTTATTTATTTAGCTAGCAAATGATTTAATTCACCTCATAAAAGTGTATCTCGATAAACTTCCGAAAAGGTATAACAACCTTCCGAGCAACGGGTAATTCTAGGTTTTCGAGCTCAGCGGGAATCCTGCCCAGCTTTTCAGAGGAAAATTCCCGGGCGGCTAAACACCGAAGTGGCTGAGGCTAATTAGACGTGGTGGCTTCCGTGCTTCTATAGGTAGAAATGAGACAACACGTGTTACTCTCTATTAATTCCCGCAGGCAGGTCGCTTCCATTAACATCGCAAGTTCGACAGCGCTCTGTCCAAGAAACCAATGAGGTCCTAGGATACGCGCCTTTATGCAGTAGAGCTTCGATGAGTTTAGTAAGCGGGGCCCTGCCGTTGGGTGTGTTCCCCGCGCTGACCCAACACGTTACCGCAAGGTGAAGCAACATGTTCAGATCGTCCTGAGTCAAATCTGCCTGCGCGAGCACGTTCAAGTCAATTCTGGAGCACACCTCCCATGCCTCTTCCAAGCAGACGCGCGCAAACACGCCAGTTAGTGAGGCCGTCGGCTGAGTGCACTTGAACAGTATTCTGGCGAAGTCAATGATCTGCTCTATGCTGATATCCGTCCCGCAATAGCGTAAGAGGCAACTAGCGGATAGAATGTCCAGGCAGGCCTCGGTGTACTCAGGCCGATCTGTACCGAATGAAAGCAGCAGAGTTAGAACCCTCAATCTCTTCCCTGCCGACTCAACAACAATCATAGTCGTATCGATTGCATATTCCAGAATTTCACGCATGTAGCTCGTTGGTATTGAACTTGGCCATGCAACGCCAATGGTCTCTTTGAGTACAACGAGCGCTTCCACGAGCAATTCATACGACGGTGGTTGACAGAACTTTACAAGCTCGTGTTCATGAACTTCGGCAAGTTCAGCTGGTGAAATACGCTCAGCGCGATGGAAGTATAGGCAGCTCTGGAGGACCCTTACTGCGCAAACGATTTTCAAATCGTCGCAGTACGTTGGCAGGGGCACGACACGACTATGTTTGAGTCTCACCAAAAAGTCTAGGTCTCCGGCCAGGATCATTATCCTGAGCGCGTCCGCCACGTGTCGGTGAATATCTTGCGCGTGGAAGCCTTCTTGTAGCGTTATTTGCAGCCACTCAAGCGTGTAGTGTTTGGCAACGCAATTTCGACTCGCCTGTTGAGCAATTCGCACTAGCGGCGACACTGTTCCGCCAAGTGCTGCGTACTCTGTGCAGAGCCACCGATAGATTTCCACAAGTCGCGGCGAAGGGCTCATAGTGGCGAAACAGTTGAAAAGATCGCCTTCCAGGGTGCAGATATTCAGTCCTGCCTACATGAGCAATTCAGCCCATGATGCAGTTCCGTGATGAAGCACCCACGTCGCGAGACTCCACCGCCGCGGCCATGTGAAGTAAGATAACGTAGAAAATCGGTCCAGTTTCGCAAAAACGCCTGTGGATCTTATACTGCACAGAATGTATTTTGTTATCAAAAAGTTTATATACAAATGTATAAATAAATATTTTTAACATGGCCCATTTAGGCGCTATAATGAGTAGTATACTCACGTTGAATGATATAAATATATTTTTTTAAGTTTTTCCGTAAGAGTAATGCCCGTGTACGGTTCTTCGTGTCATGGCTGATTTTTAGTCCACTCCGGCATTTACCTTGTCTAAATTGAAAACCATGCAAACCAAGTTAAGAGTGACCCGTGGTATCCGGAGCGTAAGACAACTACAACGACTAAACACGCAGGTGTCAACTTGTTCGTGATACCCAAAAACTTCATGTATAACATGGTCAAATCCTTGTAAAGCGAAGCGAGTCACGATGCGAGTGCTGCTCTTATTTAAATCGTACCTGTTAATCATCAGAAATGCCGGCTTAATCATTGTCCAGCGATCGTATCCGCTGCCGATTAAGACGTGAGCAATATTAGCAATTTGTTCTTGATGTGTAATATAAAAATGTTTATAATAAAAATTACTCGTGAATTAATTCATAAATAATGTGTTTGTACTTTCGTAGAAAAACATAATAGGCTACGATAATGATATACAATGTAAAAGAAATCACACATTAGTAATCTATTTAACAAATAATCGACAGCTGAGGTGGACCATGCTCACGAGAAACACCATGGCCGTATCGTGTGTGCCCTCAAACGAAATAGCGTTACAAGGCATCAGACGAATCGAATCATTCGTTTTGTGAGGCCTTATTGTGCACAATTTTTTTTATTATGAACATGACCTGACGGACGATAAACGCATCAGTTGGAGATTCATAACCCGGCATTAAATCAAACAAATTTCGAACGATGACGCAGCAAAGTCAAGTCACTTTTCTTGCGCAAAGAGATGTGAGGTACAAGTTGTGAGAGTTGTGCAAGGACATTACCCAATGCGATCATATAAGTGGGTGCGATTCGGCTGTGCATGCGCCTATTTAGCCATACGCCCAGCATATAGTCCATGGTATGATTAGACTTAGCCACTACCGTATAATGTTACGGTGACCAGGTAATTGGTCACCGTAATTAACTGGCAAACATTCAAGAAGTGTGTAAGCAGTTAGCAGATAGAATTGGAACATATATTTGTTTGTTGAGTGAGAGTTGAGTAAAAATCCCAACCAGAAATGCCACTAAAGTTGCGAAGAAAGAACAAGGCCAACAGCGTTTAGAGAATAAACACTTAATACATATAATCAACTGATATTACAAATCAAGTATTTTTTTCATATGTCAAGAAAAACGAAATGAGTACATGTCTTCTTTTTAGCAAAATGCCTAGTGTTGTTGGCAAACTCATAAATCGGCAGTACCTACCTCCAAATCCAACTATCGTTGACCCTCTGATGTCCTGATGGGGTCCGCAAATGTGCGGTTGCCTATCATACACTTCATAATGCAGGTGTCTCTCAACGTAGGTATCACCTGATGCTTCTGATTAAAACAGACATGCAACTGCATTGCTGAAATTTCAGTATCTCAGCAATGCAGAGTTTTGATAGATACAAATTATCTAAGAAGACAAATCTACGAGCTAACAAAACGCCCGACTCGGTTGCCATACCATCTCGCGCAAGCAGCTGATATCGCCGCTGTGATATGTTCAACCTGCCAACTAAGAACCAACATTCATACTGACTGGACAAGACGACTACGCCAATAAATTACGGCTATCATGCGCCGTTAACGTCTCTGACTACTCTCCGCCATCTTCACTTTAACCGCGACAAATCACAAAACGTGCATACGTGCCAGGTAGACAACGCGCGTTCGACACCAATACAGTGAGTGAGTGAATTGTGGCACGACGCACGAACGAGGAGACGTGGCATATGCGAAACAAATGGCACGATTAACGTGACAGCCGACTGCAGCTGCCGCTGCTGCTGCTGACACACTGACTTACTTATATGCTTACAGAGTGTGTGACACGTATTGTCAGTATCAGGGCACGCAAAAGTCACTACACTAGGATGGCTGAATCGGATTGTACAGTGTTCACGGTAAACTTACTGGTTTAGCATAGTTCATAGAACTAAATTGGCTAATTGGCAATGCCAATGTAGTACCGAGCCTGGGGTGGTGGGGAAGAATCCGGGTTTAGTGGGTCTGTGAGTCCCACACTAGTCACGCAGGCTGCTAGTGGCGCATGTGCATCATGCATTCTCGAAACCTCCCAGATCAAAAACGAAAAAGAGCACTTTTGACCAGAAAGAGCGAGAGATAGTGAGCGCGCGAGAGAGAGTATACTGCAGAAGAGAAACAAAGCAGGTTGAACGTGAATGCAAAGCACATATAATTGATTGCATACTTTTCCGAGGGATCGGTAAACACATCTAGACCTAATGATAATATCAAAATGCTTCCTATGGAAACTAGCTGCTCTACCCAAAACCAAAATCACCCTTAAGTCTATTTTTTTTCTATTAACTTGAGTTTTATAGTTGTAAGTTCTTAACGCAGTTGCACGATCTAGTGGTTGATTTAGTTAGATATTCTACATCATATAGCGATATATAAGGGTTAAGTAATGAGAACATTTTACATACTGTTATGCGTTCAACATGCGTATTCATTAAGCTAATAACTCATTTACCGCGCCTCGTAAAAGTGTATCCGGATAGATGTCGGCAAAGCTATGACAACTGCTGAGCAACGGGTAATTCTATGTCTCCGAGGTCAATAGAAATCCTGCTTAGGCTTTCACACGAAAATGCCCGAGCGACCAAACACCGAAGTGGCGCAAACGATCCAGATCCAGTGAAGGCTGCGCTCCCATGGGACATAGGCATCGCGACTTCGACGGCATTCTGTCCAAGAAACCACGGCATGGACCAAGGGCATGCTCCCTTACGCAGAAGTCGGATAAGTTCAGTAAATGGCACCTGACCCTTGGGTGTGCTCCCGGCGCTTACCTAACTTCTTACCGCAAGATGATACACATTGTGGTCTTCTTTTTACCGAAGATATACATTGTGGTCGACCCGGCTCAGGTCTGTCTGAGTGAGCACGCCCAAATTAACATTTGAGCACACTTTTCGTTCTCTTTCCGAGCAGACGCGCGCAAACACGGTATTAAACCTACCCCGAATAAAGTTTTGTTTTGGTTTTAAGATTATCCGTTAGGCCATTGTCCGTGTACGGCTTTCTCACGCCATGGCTAATTTTAATTCACCCCGGCATTTACCTTGTCTAAATTGGAAACCATGCAAACCAATTTGAGTGGCCGGTCTGGGTCTCGATCCCAGTCCTCCCGAACGCAAGGCAAAGGCTTTGCCACTAAGCCATCTTGCTCGGTGAGGCAGGGTTAAAGCCCTTAAGCTCTTACCTGCCGACACAGCAATACTAATCACCGTCCCTGTTGCGTGGTTTAAAATTCCACACATGAAACTCGTTGGGATAGAAGATGGCCATGCAACACCAATGGCCTCTTTAAGCACAAAGCACCTTTACGAACGATTCATACGACGTTGGTTGGTAGGAATATGAAAGCTCAGACTCATTCATTTCGGCAAGTCTGTTTGAAGGGATACTTTTAGCGCGATGAAACTATAGGCAGCTCTGGAGAACTTTTACTGCACAAGCGATTTTCAAATCGTTCGTCGTACGTTAGAAGGGGCACGACACGATCATGTGTGAGCCTTTTCAAAAAGTCTAGGGCTCCGGCACGCACCATGATCCTGAGAGCATCCGTCACGTGTCGGAGAGTATCATGTGCGTGGAAATCCTTTTGTAGCGTTATTCGTAGCCACTTAAGCGTGTAGTGCTTGGCAAGGCAATTCAAACTCGCTTGTTTAGCAATTTGCGCTATCAGCAATATTTTTCCGCCAAGTGCTGCGTACCGGTGTGCAGAGCCACCGGTAGATTCGCACTAGTCGCGGCGAAGGGCTTATTGTGGCGAAACAGCTGAAGAGATCGCCCTCCAGACTGCAGATGTTCAGTCCTGCCCGCATGAGCAACTCGGCCCATGATGCAGTTTCGTCATTAAGTACTCACGTTCCGTTGCAAAAGTGCAGTCTCTAAACAGACAAATCTATGAACTAATACCGCGTTGGATTCGATCGCTATTCCAACTACTAAATCAGCTGATACCGCCGGCTAACCCGCCAACTAAATACCAACACCCTTACTGCACAAGACGACGACACCAGTAAACACAAGTCATTTTGCACCGTCAACGGCGGCCGTGGCTATTCCCCGCCATATTCACTTTAGCCACGACGAGTCACAGAACGTGCATGCACCAAGCTGACGACGTGCCCGACGACACCCAGACAGTGAACAAGCACATCGTGGCACGTCGCACGAAGAAGAAGACGTGACATATGTGCAACATCCCGTTCGAACAAAGTGGCAGCTGCTGTAGGCTGTAGCTGGCACACTGAGCTGCTATAACTACTTACAGAGTACGTGACGCTTATTGTCGGTACACAGACGGTGCATAAGTCAGAACATTGGACGTGCTTAAGCTCGGGCATACTGTGCATACAGATCGAGTACAGTTTCCACGTTCAACTTAGTGTTGAAATTTTTCGAAGCTGTTTGATCCTGCAGTGTGGCAAGCAGGCCATCCTTCTACCTCAGATAGCTTAAGCCGCTAAAGGTACGTTTGACCACAGAGAAAGAAGGAGAGAGGAAGAGTATACCGCAGAGTGAAAACAAAGCAATTGCAAGCGAGATTGCAACTTACGGCTAACTGATATCACAGTTTTCTTGAGGGGTCGGCAAACACATTACATCTAAACCGTGTAAGAATAGTAACATGCTTCTTATAGAATGATTTTACTCATTGCAATCTCTACAAAATAACGTCGATAAAAGCGCTTATAAAGATTACGACATATGATTTCTAACTGGATAATTGGAACTGATGCACACAAGCTTGATCTTCCACATCACGAATTGCATATTATAGGTTAGCTTAGAAAAAGTCAAAATAGGGTTTAACGATAGCTGCTCCTACATTTGATTGGATAAGTTAGGAGAGTGTTTGGAGGGTTGTGCAAATAACGCGAAGTGACCGCGGCTGCGATTGCCCGACAGCAAGACTAACATAGACCTCACATTGATGATTCTTTGTTCCCAAAGAAAACTGCTATGAATATTTGTAAGCCAGCATTGCACCTTGTTTTTCCATTAACATGTAGCTGTGAGTTCTTAACGCAGGTCCTATCGAGTTACAGGTTCTGTACCAATTCATTAACAACGTCAAAGACGTTGTATATATATGTATATATACAACGTCTTTGACGTTATATATATATACATATATATACAACGTCAACATATAACCCTGTATATATGTATATATATATATATATATATATATATAGGGTGTGATGGAAAGATTTGAAAAGCGATATACAGAATTGTAGAGCTCGTTAAAGCAAATTTTTTTTTTAATGGAACATGGAGTCTGACAAGTCTTGTTTTGGAATGAGAGTGAAATTGCTACAATTTGTAACACTGGTGTTTTTGCCTGACATAGGAGCACAAAATGTGCTGTTGCGAGACAACCAGTCTTCCCATACAGAAACTAAGCACATCGTCTTCGTGATAAAATTCTGCTCCATCTGAAGATTATACAAGGCCGATTAGAAGATGCGACATGGTCGCTTAGAAGAGAATTCGCCAATAAAGTTCTTTATTAGCGTTCACGCCAAATACCTCTAAATCATAACCCTACGACCACTCACAGCGCTCAAAATGAACATATTCAGCAAATGGTCATGTTGGTACCAAACGTGTGTCAATGCGAACTGTGGTTGCGGAGTAATTACAATTTTTCGGAGGGCATGTCCAGATTAAGTGCATGTAAAATGACTGTGTGGCGACGCGCTGCGGCTGTTGCGTGACATGTCGGCGGTAGTAAACGTCGCCACTGGTTGTCTCGCAACAGCATGTCGGGCAAAAACACCAGTGTTACAACTGGTAGTAATTTCACTCTCACTCCAAAACAAGACTTCTCAGACACCATGTTCCATTGGAAAAAAACATTTGCTTTAACAAGCTCTACAATTATGTATATCGCTCTTCAAATATTTCCGTCACACCTTGTATATATATATATATATATATATATATATTAGACGAACAAAATAGACACAATCGATTGAAATTCTAGCTTCATTAGAATGTGCCTTGTATGCCGTTATGTCTAAAATATATATATATATATATATATATTTTAGACGAACAAAATAGACACAATCGATTGAAATTCTAGCTTCATTAGAATGTGCCTTGTATGCCGTTATGTCTAAAATATGATGTCAGGAGGATGGCCGCCCCGGGACTTTTCCGCATTATCTATACAAGATTTGTCAATTTTGAAGATTTTTTGGCATAACTTAGGCACTATTATCAAAACCGTCCGTCGAGTATTTTCTTTTAACTCGTCGATTGTATCCCACAGAAGAAGTCCAGATGCGTCAGGTCGCACGAACAAGCGCCCACCAAACTTCTGCTCGATTGTAAGGCCCGCTGTGTGGCAGGTCCTGTTGGACCCACGTGCTGTGAAAGTCCAATTGAGTACGCTTTTTTTAGCCATCTAAGTTATGGAATACCGAGGTCCTCACACTATGAGTATAGTTAAAGTCTCTCTTAAAAAAAAATCCAAAAAAAAAAGGAATCGCCAGTGGTGGCGACGCATGCTTCCAATGCATGCTGTCTCGCTTCGTCTCTGGCTCGAACTGATGGCAGCAATTCTCGTCGCCGGTTACAATCTGTTTCAAAAGACGAGGTTTTTCTGATACCGGATTAGGCGTTGTAGTGCTAATTCCATACGTAGCTCATCTTACGGTTTGCTGAGTAGTCACTTGTAGCCACTCCGGAGGGAAAAATATTGGGTCTACAAAAAAGTTTTTTTCGGAAAAGAAACGGAAAAACCGAAAATACTTCTTGGTCTTCAAAAAAGTTTTTTTTTTGAAAAAACAACTGGAAAAATACGAAAAGACTTTTTGGTCTACAAAAAGTTTTTTTCCGGGGAAAAAATGGGAAACCGAAGAGGCTTTTTAGTATTCAAAAAGTTTTTTTCGGAGAAAAACCGGGAAAATCAAAAAGACTTTCTGGTCTTCAAATTTTTTTTTCGGGAAAAAACGGAAAAAACGAAAAACTTTTTTCTAGACCCAATATATAGCGAAGCTATTCGAACTGGCTTGTTGAGCGATTTGCGCTACTGGTTACATCGTCCCCCGCCAGGTGCTGCGTACCGTGCGTAGATCCATCGATAGATTTGCATGTAAGCCGCATGATCGGCCTCCAGAGTGCATATGTTTAGTCCTATCTGTATGTGCAAACCAGCCCATGATGCAGCCCCGTAATTAAGCACCCACGTCCCGAGACTCCATCGTAGGCATGCTTGCATCACGAACTGAAACTGTTCTTGCGGCTACGACGAATATGCTATGGTATGCCAGTTTCATCCTGATCTCCTGCAACCTGTCACCTGGAAGCCATTACTCGCTTAGTGTTGTTTTTATCTGGTCAGCTGCTATTTGTTGGTTTACCAATGCTTGTCGAAGTCGATTAGTTGTACCGCCGCCGAAAACGCGCATTCGTCTGGTTGGCTCGCCGGCATTCAATGATTTATATTAGAATGATTATTATTCTTATTATATCATTATTATGATGCATCTCCACCCCATATGTAAAGATGTCCTTACGCTGAGTCAACCGGGGACGTAGAACTCAGTATGATGACAACTACATCGCGACAGTGTCTAGAGTTTGGATGGGCGAGAATACACGGACGTACGTCTAATTTTCAGGCACATCCGAAAAGAGAATCGAGTGAGTTCATCCCCTGTCGGTCTATTTACTGGCTGATAAGGCACCGCGACTCCGCTTTTAAATTGATCGGAATTTACATCAGTTTTTGTGTTTCCTTCGTATAGGAACACTGGTTGATTGGGGTTTGACTTGGATCGGGCGTCCTAGGTCGACTCTCTTCCTTTGATTGGTTGCTTGAGACCTGTCGTCATCGGCTTGTAATCGTTTGAACGGTAGAGGACGTTGGCGTTTTGGCACGGAAGGCTGAAGCCGTCCTCTAATTGGTTGGTTGTGACGTGTCGTCATCGGCTGGCGATCGTAGGAACGAATGAGGGCGTTGAAGTTTTGGCGAGGACGCTTACGATTCAGACACATATGGGGAAGGGCGAAAAGCTGCAACGACATGTGTTACAACATTTGATGGCACAATAACCCATTCTAACGTATATAACCTTCTTTTGATCATTTGCGGACATGTAACGTATATTTCGGTGCTAAATTAACTGAAAATCGTCTCTCTACCTTGTTGCCCAGACATTGCGGTCTTATTATATCAAGGTCAAGTAGAAATTCCGTCCATTCTTTTATGCCACATAGGGCACATTTTATTGTCAAGGTAAGGCGATATATGAAGCATTAAATTAATCGTTCTATATATATATAATCGACGGCGTCGGTCAATTATGTTCATAACAAACACAATGGTTACTTCATGTGTATATTCAAACGCTAAAACATCACAACGTATCGTGCCTTGAATTAATAAATCTGCAACACTTAGCAACTATGAACATGCCCTTGTGAACGATGTATATAAGCCGGCAAATATATATATTTTAGTCGAACTCAAATTACGCCTGTGTTTTGCACTATATTTGCCTGTAGAACGCTCTTGTCCTTCCCAAGCGCAAGTACTGATACAAGGCTTCGATGTGGGAGCCTCAAGCTAAATATACGGATGTGCTATTCGGAATACAAAACTTGTCCCTCAGTCGAAGATGCCTTGAAATTATTGCTAATAAACTTCTTCTACCTACTTTGAACAGCGAAACCGAGCTGCAGTCCAACTTAGTTCAATTGCCAACTGCTTACGCACTTCTGTCATGCTCGCTCCGACAACCTAGAATTAAAAAAAAAACATTTTTAAGGAGATTGTTTTTAATTCTAGACCGTCCCGCATCCCCAACGGGCTTGGAACACCCCGTGAAGTATATCTTCAATGCACCGAGGGTTGTGACAACACCGACATGCTGAGATATCTAGGGTTTTCATATATAAAGCCTACGAAAGACCACATCAAATCGAATCACATAAACAAACTGCTCGCTTCCCCAATTTCGCTTTCATTCTGGACAGTTTGTGCAAAACTAGTACATAATCGCACACCTGACACCTCAGACGTTCACGCCTCACGCCTGCACTGATAAGAATGTGAATGGTTATATTGATAGTAATTATGTAATACAAGGTACTGCACATTTTTGTTGATTTAATTATATAAATAGCAATACGTTACATACGTTGAAGAGTAAGGCTGTACTGATTTTCGTCCCCTCAGAAATCACTATACCGTTGGCACGACGCCACCTGATCTAACGGTACGATTAGTCTTAGCCATCGTACCTCCCCCCCCCCTCCAAAAAAAGAGGCTCGTAAGATCTTTCTCTTGTGCTCTCTGTTTCGTCTTAATGTTCTTTGTGGTGTACGAGCAATAACCGGGTGCCACTATATAATCTGGTAGTGCAATAACCCATCTAGCCGGCTGTACCTCTTTGCCTGTTTTTTTTAAGATTATTTCTTGGTTCAATATACGTGCATACCCTTGCGTTCCCCTACGTCAGGCTTTTCACGACGCGCGACGACTTTTTAAGAATAATCTGAACTCTCGCACAAACAAAGAAAGAAAGGCAGAAGGAGAATAGCTAGAACGCTCTTCTTTTTCTCCAATTAGTAATCAAAGCTTGGGCCGCCAGTTAGGCCAGTTTCATGCAAGATGGTTTTTGCCGTTTCTTCTTCTGAATTCTTATGTTGTGCTCAAATATTTACTAGGAAACGCCTGCTAGCGCTGGTATTTGCAAAGTCGTTGTCGATTCAAAACGGACTACTGCACGCGTGGCGTCCCCTACCGGTGCCCCGACTAACTACGCGGCAAAACACACCGCGTTCGTGAAGAGATTCGAACACCGTTGATCATCGGATGGTGCGCCAAAGCGGGTAAATGTTACTGCGAATATAACGTTAAGTTGTTTGTGTAAAGTTTGCTCTAGATGAATCAACGTCAGCGTGAAATTCACTTAATTAGAATTGTATTCAACGCGCACCTGCAATCTTAATAAGGGTTCGAAATCTGTGTGGCTATACATATATATATATATATATATATATATATATTTATATTCGCTTCACAAGTGGGTGTATACATGTCACTCTTTAAAACCAGGGGCGCACAGGGCTGTGGTCGGTATATATATATATATATACACTTTCAGTCAAACAATCGTAACACCCATCACCTTTGTATTTAAGCATATCTTGTGCTCTCACGGAAGTAGCGTCATATTAAAAATAACGATAACTTTCGAAACACAAATAAAATAGTTTCTAAGTGTGATAAGAATGTTGCGTAATAACTCGCATTTTTCTAAACATGTGAAATAATTGCCTAGTAAAAATAGAGTAAATATTTTACAACAAAAAAGAGTTCGTTCCAACGCAACTGTATGGTCGAATCGTTTATTTTACTATACAATTAATGTAATGTATTAATAGTGTATTACCTCCGCGTGCTTTAGAATTCACATTTGCTTTAAAACATGTTGAAGCGAGCAAACACATATCCAAGTCCCCAGTAAGTTTCTTGTTAGTCAGTCAGTTAAGTTGTTTAGTGATATAGCAAACAACGAGTTCTAGATTGATACCACGCCTTTAAAGTTTACCCGGGTTGTTGCTTTGCTATAACTAGGCAATAGTCGACGTGAAATGAAAACGAACCAAGTCACCATTGTTTCGAATCTACAATATTCGTATATATATATGACAATAATATGCTAAATTATAGATCCTGTGAACGGTGAATTAGTTCATATATATGTATATATAGTATTAATTCGCCAATTTTTGGCAGTATAGTGACTTACAATAAAATATGTTCTATACATAGTATATCATTTCAAACTCGTTGAAATAACGTGATATCGATTTCTTTACACTCTACTGTATGGTAACGTCCCACGCCACATTTTCCGCAATATTTGCAAACGCATTGACGTCGTACGCACATTCGTCTTTCATACACGTATGGCTATGATAACTGTGCCAGGCTACGTGACACACTGCCTGTCAAATCCTTTGCGCCGCCTTTTCCATCGGCTGGATATGGGAGAGCCAGGCCGGGCCCAATTCTGTAGTTACGACACGCGTTACTTTTTCTCTGAATGTTTTGTGTGGTTTCAAGGCACGCGTGTTAAATTCGATTTTAAAATAATTGTCTCGGTTCGTTGTGGATCCAGCTCGAGTCCTAGCGCGTTGAGGTATTGTCGGATATTCGCTCGCCGGGTAGATCTTCGTCACGGGTGGTGACGATCTATGCCAGATCTCTGCGTAGGCGATGGAATAGACTCACGAGAAGTCCTCGAGAGAGTGTTAAACGCGTTTTTGATATTTAAAAAGATAGCCGGACCGCGCGGCTTTTCAGTTGCTTTCGGTGAATTTCATTTTGTGCCTCAGCCATTATGTTTTGTACTTTTATAATGGCTGAACGCACGGTTTTCCGACAGCGCCTACTTGTTTTCTATCTTTGTTACTATCGTCCGTTGAAATAAGAATATCGTCTTTGCTATTCTTATTTGTCTTACCCACGGCTCTTCGTGCTTCTATGTACTCGTTCTACAGATTGGCAAGCTTGCAGCGCCCCGTCCTAGGTGCGCTCTTTAAGAAAGTCTTTCAGCTCAATTGACTCATTTAAATCTCTGATTCGGGCAGCCTTGGCCTGTCACGTTCAAAGATGCCGTCTTTTTGTATGTTCTAGAAATTCGCTAGTGGCATCAGCAGTTGCCTCTCGAATAATCAAGTGGATTTTGCTTGAAACTGTTGACGTTGCTACTAGTGCAGCGGTCGCCGGGTCAATGTTGTCCCTGAGAGCCCGTAGGGTGTCAGCATATGACGCATTTCCTGAAATCACGACAACTGCAAAGGTAGAGCCAGACTCCTTCTTCTGCCCTTCGTACTGTGTCACTTTTGTTTTCCGGCCTTGATTTGAATTTTAAGGGTCTTGCTTGGATATTGCATCAGGACTTTCTACAAGGCTATCTTTTCGAGAGCGATATCAGCGGCTGCCAGAATGGCCACTGCCGCTGTCTGGATGTCTCTAGCCTCCTCCCTCTATCCCAAAGGAGCTTCAGAGCCTGGTCGCTGTCTCCAATAGAATGGAAGAGGAGAACTCTCTTTATTTTCTTCGACGGGAGGGGTCATCAGTGCCCGTGTTGGAGCTGGGTTTTTTATTCATATTTAACATTACCTTGATTATCAAAATGTCTTGATTCAGTAGGAAGATTGATTGCCCTTCATTAAATGCATTTTGCAGTCCAAGGATTTGTAGCAAGGGCTGCTCGATGGGGCGATCGTTTTTATCGGACCTTTATGAAAGAAATAAAGCTTCTCTTTGAGGACTATACAGGTATATATTTTCGGTAGGCATATATATATATATATATATATATATATAGATATATATATTCAAACACGTGCATGCATATAAAATTATACATGTAGTTTTGTTTATATACAGGCAATTCTTATATGAAGAATCTGTAAGAGAAAAGACCAAAGAATCAATTTACAGTGTTGAAGAATATTATCGATTTAGACGGTGTGCGCCCCACTGATAAGACTCCAATGACGACCTACATTTCGAGTTCAGCTCCCACTTCTGTTATCACGGCTGTCGCTGGAATCCAAGAGTATCGTGACAAATCGACAATTAGCTGTAATGCGGATAGATCAAGTCAAGGGAATTTGAATTTGAGCAACATTTGAGATATTTTTAATTTTATTTGTTCTTAGGTTAACCCTTAGCTAACTTCCCTAATGCCTATGGCATTATATATATATATATATATATATGTGTGTGTGTGTGTGATATTTTCACTAGGAATTAATTCAGCGGGTGCGCTACGATATACCTGAAAAGAGAAGGGCGCTGCCATCAGGCGTGATCGGATTGGCAATGACGGCACGAACCTCAATGGGAGCAACAACAAAAACAATCTCGGCAACGGCATTAAGGGACGATAGAGACGGAGATGAAGATGATAAATGGCCACAGAAGCAGCAGCAGCAACAGAGACAGCACCTGCAAGAAGTGCTGATAACGGATGCCGGTGGTTCTTCACAACAGCAGTTGGATCTGCACCGGGACACTGTCCGGGAAGATAAAACTGCAATAAAGCGCTTTAACGTAGAAGCATATCTTGAGCATTACAGTCAGCCTACTGCGGACGGAAATCTTGTGGAAGACCCGTTGCTTTTGTCGCAGCAGCAGCAGCAACAACAACAACAACAAATTTGGCCTGCCGAACCATCTGAAATGGGTTCTTACACGACCCTTTATGGCCTGCACCCATTGGCAATGAGTGTCGCAGATGAAATAGACGGGCGGTCACAAGAAGCTCAGGTTGTTGATCCTTCAATGTTATTCCCTGGAAACGCGACACATAGCGGCTTTGACTCTCGCCATTCGGTAGCGGAATTGTTGCAACAAGCTGCTCCACAAGACCAAGTCAGTGAACCGCACGTGACTTACACAGAGGTAAGTAAAATATTAGGAATACATAAATACTTGCCAGTACGCTGCTAGGCGGGGGGGGCGGGTGCATAGTGACTCTACACTTAAGAGGTCGCATTTGCCCGCTCTACGCACCTGCATTATATCTCAGCGCATTTCGAAGCCTACGTGCTTAGCTTGGGACAATTTGGGTAGCATCAGTTCAACTAGCTTTACGTGTACATGAAGGGTAAGCGTGTCAACTGCACTAGACTACAGCTAGACCCAATAGGTTTATATGTAGCTAGTGTTTTGCTTGTGATTTTTGCACTCTCATATTGTGCATGTTATTTTGGGCATAGACGCCTGCCCAATTTCAGTATATCGCACGTGAACGTCCACGGCCTCCTAGGGGGCCAAGCGTAGATAGCGATTAAGTACTCCCAGCTCCCCCCGAAATACCTATTCAATGGGTGATCATTTGCTAATTTCTGCGTCATGTTTACCGCCACAGTACGCAGCCGTTACTGAAGCAACCAGTCCAGCGCCACGATCACAACCCTTCACTAACCCGCGGCAATGGACCGCGACGGACCGCAGTCAACCGAGTCTTCAATCGGTTGCTCGATCGACGGTCCCCACCCAGACCCAGGCCCAGACGGAAGGCTCGCAACAGCATTCGATGGAATTCGAATCCCAGCAACCGTTGCGTCTGGCGCCCGTCACACAGCAGTTGACATCGGCTACCTCGTCTCAGGCGGCTCTCGCGGCGGCATCGCCTCAAACCACTCCCGGAGTGCATGAAGTCTCTAGTAGTCAGCAAAGTGTTGCTCAAACTCAAGTTTTGTCTCCAATTCAGCAAGGCATGCCATTAGGAGGTGTAATTGTACAGGAGGCACACGAGCCGAGTCTGGGTGGGAACTATACCCACAATCGTATACACGTGGCACAAAGCTGTCAACAGCAGCAGCAGCAGCAACAACAGCAACACCACCAAGAGCGTCACCGACAAAAACAAGATTTGTCGTCTGCTAGTCGTTGCGCAGTTCAAGCGGCACGTGCACAACGGAAAAGTCAGCAACGAGAATCGTCGGCAGCGAGTAGAGTGAGCGCTGTTCCGCCAGTGGACGTATCGCACTCTCTGGGAAACGACAGTCAGTTGGATCTGGGTCAGATTACGACGGCGCTTTGGGAACCGTGGAGGCCCGCGAAACAGCGGCCTCGGAAACCCTGTTCTGGAACGGGCGCACCGACCAGCATGCCAATTGATGTCAACGAACCATCGCAACTCACGTTCAGCGATCGTGATGAGGTTGGGACAACCAAGCCACAGTATTTTCTGAACGATGGGACAACGTTCCCACAACGGCCTGTGAAACCGAGGCAAGAGCGAGCGAAACAACAGACACAGCAGCTGCTGCAGGAGCAGAAGCCGCCGAAACGCAAACAACAACAGCTGAGGAAAGCAACACCAAAGGCCACTAGTGGTGATTGTCCGTTTGATCCAGAATCTTCAACAAAACAAAGCATCAGCTTAATGGTTGGTTGGTATTGCTTTCTCATTCTGAGCACGTACACTGCTTACAAATAACATTGGTTTGGGCTTTGTTTCACTACTGCCAGTACACCCGTTGAGTAAACTTGACACTTTGTAAAGGACACTCCTCTTGCGAATGCGTGAGTAATGGCCTCTTTGACAAACTGTTCGCTTGCTAGTGACACGCATACCGAATTCGATTTTCACCTTTCTAGACCCCGCTACTTACGTAACTTTGCTGGCTAAACGATCAATGCGTGGTTGTTTTCACATCAGGCTAAAGGCTCATTCCTTTCAAGGTTTTGCATCCGGCTGAAGCATATCAGCCAATTGTATAAAAACCAACCAAATTCACGTTGGCTCAAGGTGAATACTGAACATTAGGATTAGGGAGGAGGATGGTCAATTTATGCAATCTCTAAAATGCTGAATTTGAGCTATGCAGGGCTAGCTGATCTTGTGCGAAATTCACATTGCCACAATTGCGGATGAAGTATCTATTCGCGAGTATAGTATAACGTAAAAATAGCCTTGTGACGCATTTGTAGTGGTTCTCTACGATGATCTAGAAACAGAGAATTTAGAGGAACGTAACCGACTGTATTGCTGGTGTAATGCCGACTGTTAGTCGAATACGCTACTGTCCAAGACTAACTTGTTCTCTCGCGAGGTTTTTTTCATTTTCAGCACGAGGAGCTGCACAGATTCCTTTGCGTAGGCTACTTTCTAGCTATGATCTGCATTGAGGATGAACGGCTCACTGACAGACAGCTTTTGAGACGGTTACAATGTCACACTAGTGAACTGATTTACGGTATTGGGTAGCGCTGCGCCGTCTAGGGCAGGTTGCTGTCGACTTTGATTTTGCATATATCTGACCCCGTATTGGCCTTTCTTTTCATTTTCCTGATCATTCCGCGTTCATGCTCTATAATATACACGGATTTTAGCTGAGCAAACTAGTTGCACGCGCAAACCAGTATTTTAGCAACATTTAGGGAGTCGTTTGTTCGAATCCACGATTTTGTTTGTTGGCGTCGTCTACATTTAATTTTAGCGTACATTGCAGCTACGCGAGAGTATCTGAAATCCACTCTACGAAATACCATACAATTTGTGAGGTACTCTGTACAAGTGTATAAAGGAGCTGTGTAAAGAGCTTTGTGATAGACGGGCTCTCAGACGACGCCACAGAGCTAAAAAGGGCTCTGAGGAAGGCTTGTTCGGTGGACTGTAGGCCCGAGACTCTAAATAAAGGACGCCAATGCAAAGAAATACTTGTGGAACGGGGACATTGACGGAGCTCGAAAACAATGCCTTAAAGCGAGGAGATTCATGAAGAGAGCTTGAGGAAATGTGGAAACACTCTCCGATCTGGCAACGGAGCACTAAAAACGTAGAACCCTACTCAAAAGGAAAATAGCCCTTATTCAAAAGAAAATGCTGAAGAGATTTCATCGCGACTTTCGTCGACGACCTCCGATTAATGCCATACAAGATGATTCGAGGCAAGCTGCAAATGAGCGAATACGAGTTTACTGATGAGATTGTCCCCAGCAAACCAGTGGCTGTGAAAGCCTAAGGAGTTAACTGAGGTAGTGGCAAGTATGACGAGTAAGCTGGACTAACCTCATACTACTTGAAGGACCGGGTCATGATCCCCTGTGAGGGTAAGGCGATACCTCTGACGGCGGGTGTCCCACAGGGTTTTATCCTATGGAAACTCCTGTGGAACACAGCGACGATGTGCTTTAACTGCGTAACTTTCCCGTAGAAGTAACGCTTTTAGCATACGCAGACGACTTGGCTGTGGCGGTCCAGCGAAGACGCCTACGGACATTGAATTATACGCAAATAAAGCCCTGAACGTCGTGGCGGAATGGATGAAGCAGGTTGGGTTGGCTTTCGCTCTGAAGAAGAGGTGAGGGTATCCTGCCGGTAGGAAAGAAACAAGTGCGCCTTACCAACCTCGTTCTGAACGAGGCCCAGGTAAGGATGGCCAGTGTAGCCTGGTATCTGGGCATTCACCTGGGTAGAATAATGAGGGGTATGCACTATGTAATAAACGCTCTGAAGAAAGCGGAGAAGGAGCCAAATACCAAAATCATTCCTAAGATGCACGGATCAAGTCGAGCAGGACGAAGAAGGCTCATCATGTTGGCCGTCGACGTTAGAAAGATTGACCGGCATTCAAATTTAGGGCGGAACGAATGCCTGCGCTCACAAGCAGCGAACAACTCGATCTAGTTGATACCGTTAGTGAATCAGACAAGGATAATCCAACATCCCCCATCATCACATTTCTTTCGCTTATATAGAGTATGCATATAGAATACCCACATGGTCGCCATGCACCCCAAATGGTCGCCAAAACCTTTTCGGTCAGTCGGCGGTCAGTCAAACACGAGTTTGTAGTTTTCTGGCACAGTTTCCCATACGAAGCTGTCTTTGACCGCCCAGAACGTAGTGCATTCTCTGTGCTTATACTACCTCTTTGAAATGAGGTGATCCATTGTTTAATGGTACTACACGCCGCTCTGTTTCATTGGCGCCGGTTACTCTGGCATATTGAGCTATAAACCTAAAACCAAACCAACGCTCGTCTCATGCGTTGTAGTCGGCATAGGTTTTTCACACCGTAGACATGCGATGCTATTAACTTGAAAAAATATATATACATACGTATGTATATGTGTGTATATATATATATATATATATATATATATATATATATATATATATATATATATATATATATAAATATACATATAAAGTGTGTAGCAAAAAATTAGCAACTTGTGTTTTTTTGCGATAATTTCGGCTTGGTTTATTTGAATGGCTTGAAATTTTAAGCGCATGATGTACATGACGAAACATGAGTATAGTGTTGATTTCATTGCAATCTCAAAATCGGTTCATACAAAAATAAAAAGTGTGAAAAAACAGTGTTGCAAAATATTAGCAACAATAACATGCTAACAACACAGCTCTTGTTTGTAAAGGATAGTCGATACTACAGCTGATATTCGATCCCAGGGATCAAATGTCAGATATTGTCTAGCTAAATCAATCGTTATATAGCTGCAAAATATTCTACAGCTTAGTCGTTGTTCCGAACTAACGACGAATCTTATATTTAAACCATGGGTCGTACAAAGGATCTTTCGGATAACGAAAAGACAAGAATTAAGGCATATGCTGAGCTCGGTCATACAGTAACTGCTATAGCAACCAGATTAGGACGGCATAAGAGCACTATCAGCAGGTTCTTACACCCTGGAGTGAACCAAAGGTGCAGATCTAACAGTGGGCCTAAGCCAGTTTTGACTATTCGAGATCGGCGAAGGATCATACAGTTGGCTACTCATGACCAAATGTCTTCTTCCAGGATCAGGACTACTTTGGGAGTGCCAGTGCACCGATCCACAGTGTACCGAGTGTTAAGTTCTGACAAAAACGTGCGATACGCGAAAAGGAAGCTTATGCCGCGACTGCAACCGAAGCACATTGTCGCACGGCGTGAATTTTCGCATAGATACCAAACTTGGGATAACGAGTGGAAAAACATCGTCTTCTCGGATGAAAAGAAATTTAATCTCTATGGCCCTGACGGCTGTCAGTACTATTGGCACGACTTACGGAAAAATGGTTCTCGAAACGTGTGGCCGGTGGTGGCTCTGTGAAATATTGGGGCGCGTTTGGATATAATGCGAAGTCTGATCTAGTCGAGATTGTGGGCCGAAACAATTCTGACATGTACCAGCGCATGGTCGGTTCACAGTTAGAAGCCCACTTCAGAAGAATTGGGGGACCTGACGCAGTTTTTCAACAGGACAACGCCACGTTTCATACCTCGGCTAGCACTATAGCCTTTTTTCAAGAACAAGGAGTGCCACTTTTTGACTGGCCGGCATTAAGTCCAGACCTGAATCCTATTGAAAATCTTTGGGGACATTTGGTAAAGCAGATTTACGCAAATGGTCGACAATATAATCATTTGTCGGACCTCAAAGAAGCTGTCCAGCAAGCATGGACTTATATTCCACTTTCGTACTTACAACAGCTCATTAACTCCACGAAAGACCGAGTTTACGATTTGATTCAGAAGAAGGGACGAAAAACCCGTTTCTAGAATAAAATATGTAGTTTCAAATGAGTCATACAGCCCTGCTAAGAATCGAATACGCTGTAAGGCGCTATTGTTGCTAATATTTTGCAACGCTGTTTTTTCACACTTTTTTATTTTTTGTATGAACCGATGTTGAGATTGCAATTGGAGGAGGTGTGCAAATGCCTTAGGCACTAACACATAGGGCAAGTAGATGGAGACTCAGACTCTATGCAGTGTGGGACTCACCCCCGACGGTTGGACATTATTCTGCCGAGATCATACCCACTAAACGCACCTCCCCCTTGAGCTTCACTCTCTGTCAGCCCGGCTCTCCTTTTAATAGTACTACGAGCCGACAGGAGGAGTGGTGAGTGTTTTTCGAATCAATTGGCCGAGGACCTCTTAAGGTTTGGCCCTATAGCCATAATACTGCGTTCCTCTACCTGCGAAACGATTCCTCTAGAGGCACGGGCGTATTCTGTCCGTTCTGTTGCAAATCTGTCTCTCGTGAGGCGCTCCAGGTTCCCCTTTCTAATCAGTACCTCTCGTGCCACTGCAGCTCCTATATGCCAGTTAGAGGTGCTTTCACAAATGAATTGCAGAAACTGTGCAATTCCCTGAGTAGGCAGGTCGGGAGGGTTCGTACAATTCAGCTCTCCGCCTAACCTCAGTCGGTCCAGAACTTTTATTTTAGTCTCTATTCTGACTTGCGCAAAGACCGGACAGGCCAGCAGAGTATGGGCAGCGTGGTCTACGACACCTAGGTCACAGAGTACGCATATGTCTGAGAAGGCTTTTCCTATTCTTGACAGATATGCCTGAAAGTTTCCATGGCCCGTTATAACCTGCGTCAGAAAGTGATCAACCTCTCCTCCGGGTCGATTTAACTACTTCTTTATGTCAGGAATAAGGTCGCGCACGCGCGCACCCGGTGCACCATCTGGAATGGCATCCCATTCGTTCTGCCATGCAGTTAGGGTGCCTTCTCTTTCATCCTCTCTGACTTTCCTATTAGAGCTTTCTGGGCCCCTGTCCCATAATCTTTGCCTTTCCTCTGCCTTTAGGTCCAAGGTAGGAGTGCCAGCAAGGACAAGTGCAGCGGAGGTGCTAACAGTCCTATAGGCCTGAGTAATCCGTAAGGCCGCTATCCTTTGTGTTCTTCTTAACATATGTTTTAGCCCTTGCGACTTTTTAGCCGCTGTGAACCACACCGGTGCTCCAAACAACGCTATAGATTCGACGGCCGACATAATAAGTCTCCTGCGTCCTGTTTTACTTGGCCCATAAATGTTAGGAAGGCTCTTGGCTATTGTGTTGGCCACCTTCTCTACTTTCTTCAGAGCGTTTCTAGCATGGTGCATACCCCTCATTCCTCTGTCCAGATATATGCCCAAATACCTGGCTACACTGACCATCCTTATCTGGACCTCATTTAGGAAAAGGTTGATAGGTCGCACTTGCTTCTTTCCTATCAGCAGAATACCTTCACTCTTCTCCGGAGCAAAAGCCAACCCAGCCTCCTTCATCCATTCCTCTACAAGTTTTAGGGCTTTGTTGGCATATAACCGTAGTCGTCTTAGCCTGCACCGTCACAGCCAAGTCGTATGCGTATGTCAAAAGCTCAACTCCGACAGGGAGGTTACGTAGTCGGAGTACATCGTCGTACGCTATGTTTCACAGTAGGGGCCCGAGGATGGAACCCTGTGGGACACCCGCCGTCATAGGCATCTCCTTGCCCTCACAAGTGATGGCACGATCTTTCAAGTAGTCCGAGGTTAGCCTTACCAGATATTGTGGAACCTTCCTCTTAACTAGTGTATTCAAAATAACCTTCCAAGGCAGGCTGTTAAAAGCATTTTTTCCGTACAGCAGCACTGCAAGGTATAACTTGCGGGTGTTAGGCGTGGATCTGTGCAGCGTTTCTGCCTTGGTCACCACTTTGTCAATAGCCGTTAAAACCGACCTGTTTCTTCGAAATCCGTATCGTGCATCGGACAGCAGGCAGTTTTTTTCGGCGAAGACTCGAAGCCTCTCTGCTACAATAGCCTCCACGCCCTTTGCTAATGAACTAGTCAGGTAGATAGGCCTATAACCGCCATTTCTTTTAGGCACAAGGACTACCTCCGCTGTTTTCCATGCTTTCGGGATTTTTCCTTCTTTTATAAGCTTAGTCGTCACCTTTGCTACAACCTCAGGGAACTCCTCGAACAGAGCTTTCACAGCCATTGGAGGAATGCCGTCAGGCCCTGGCGCTTTACCTTGTTTGAGTCTCTCAGCTGCTTGTAGTACTTCTACAACAGAAACCTCAAATGCATACATTTCTGATCATTCCTCTAATTGGTTATTCTCGTAAAATCCTCTAGGAAAGTCTGCGTGCTGGGAAAACAATCTCATCAGTAGACTCGTCCTCTCTGGATCTTTCAGAATAGTTTTTGGAGCTCTGATTTGCAGCTTACCTCTAACCATTTTGTACGGCTTTCCCCACGGGTCGTCGTCGAGGGTCGCGAGGAATTCTCTCTACCTATTGCTTTTGCAGTCGACAATTTTCTTTTTAAGTAAAGCTCTACAGTTTCGGTACTCCATTACTAGATGGGGGAGTATGTGTTACGTACCTAACGCTTATTACTAATTGACAACAATTAGATCTGGGGGGTGGATCGCGAGGATCCGAGGTAGCCAAGCGAAGGTGGTACGTACTGGGGTTTGGGTATCTCCCCGAAGGCGAGATATCCCGCGGCTACCTTATAGAGTGGCAGCTAACCACTCCCGTTGACTGCTGGTTTGCGAGTGACTATTCGGTCCGATCTCGGTTAGCACTACGAACCACGCCTCACCTTTCGCTTGTCCCTCTCACCTCTTGACCTAGTTTATTCGTCGTATAAGTTTCACTCTTGTTCTCTACACAGATTCGTGTTTCTTCTTAGTGCGCATCTTAGTGCGCGTGGTGTCGTCGTATTCTGACCTGACGCCGCTGACCTGTAGCATATTGATCATATCTGAGACGAGTGGCGTCTGCTGGCGCGCTCCAAAATAACTAATAGTGCGGCGCCAAATGCTCAACGCTCGATATCGGAGATGTCGTGCGTAACAGTATGTCCGCATTCCCTCTAGCTCTCTTTATGGCCCTCCTTGCTCTTAGACACTCTTTTCGGGTTTTCTCAATGTCCCTGTTCCACCAGTGTTCCCCAGCACCGGCTTTCTTCTTTTAGGATGTGTTCTTGACCTGCAGGCCTTCAGGCAAGCCTTCCTCAAAGCCCTCTCTAACTCTATTGCATCCCTTGGGAGCCCGTCTATCTCGAAGATATTACGTATTGCTTCTTTAATAACCCCACTATTCTTGATAGCGAACCGCTGCCGGAGCACGGGAGGTATTTGTCTGGTGTTCCTTGTAATTGTATACTCGATGCTGTAATGATCACTCAGATTCTCCTCCTCAGTGAGTACTCTCCAATCGGTGACCAATACAGCCATCATCTCACTGCAGATCGTCAAGTCTACGCTTGACTCCTGTCCTGCTCTATGAAACGTCGGATCAACTCCATCATTTAAGACAACCATGTTTTTGGACGCCATCCAGTCCATCAGCAGTAAACCTCTTCTATCTGCACGGGAGGAGCCCCACACCTCTGACGCTGCATTGAAGTCTCCTGTTAGGAGCACCCTATCCGGTGTAGGAGCTTTGCCAATTGATATTGCTAGCTCGTCTAGAAAATCCTCAAAGGCCTCTAGTTCAATATTTGGGCTTAAGTAGCAAGAGTATATCCTGCCTATGCCTGCCACATCTATCCATGAATAGCCACTACCTGTCCCATGACCCAATTCTTCTATGATGCAATTTCGAACTATGCAGGTATCTGCGCGAACGTCCGCAACCTATTCGCTTCTATCTTGCACTAGTTTTTTGTTTGGCTCGCTAATAAATGTGAGCGCGTCTCCCGTCTGCTCGTTATCTCTTCTTCTAGCATATGAGCAGGCCGACTGCAGTTGCAATTGACCTGTATCAATTTAAACGGATGTGCGCTATACTCATTCATTGGTTGGGATGGGGCTTGCACTAGTTGCCGCAATCAAGACTCTGGCGGTGTGGCTGGAACCCGGAGTGATGAACCCCTCCGCGTCTATCTTTTCTAGCTTCTTTTCTTTCCGTTGATGTTCCCTGCGGGCCATGTCCTCTTCCTTTTCAGCCTGAATTCTGTCCTGTGCCGATTTTTCCCGAGCAACTTGTCTATCCAGGACCGCCTTCTTGAAGACCGGGCAGGACATGGAACTGGCAGTATGGCCATCCACGTCACAGATATAGCAGTGGGGCTGTCCTTTTCACAGTCTTTAAATGTGTGGCCGAGTTCACCGCACTTGTTGCAACGTCGCTGTGACTCCTTGTCATTAGTACACTCTCTGGCAAAGTGTCCTACCTTCTGGCAATTAAAGCAAGTGGGTAATGAGACCCACTCCTCTGGCTTGCAATTTAAATTGCCTAGGGGTAACCGGTTGTAGGACAGAAGTCTACTGCCTTCTGTCCGCGGAAGCGTAACAAGGCATTGCCATCCCCCTCTCTTGGTCATTTGAGGATCCTCAGTGCGGAGAACCGTAGTCGCGGAGAGCTTGAATTTCGTGCGCAACTCTGCCTCTATCTTGGCGGCATTCAGAAAAGGGTTTACGTCACGGAGGACCACCGTAATTAGGGGCCCCGTCGTCTTGCGTACATCCACTTCCACATCCGTGCCCTTGCGAATTAAGTCTGCAAACGTAATTCCTCCTCCTGTCTTGGTTTCATTAACCTTTATTATTAGATCTCCGTCCCTTGTCTTGGTAACCTGATTGAGTTTCACACCGGCTTCATCCGGCTTAACATAGTCTCTGATTTTATTGAGGGTCTCCTCAATGGTCAAACCTTCTTTCACTTTGATCCTGACGGTGCTGTGACCAGCGGGCGGTACAGACTCACCTCTCGCGCGGGAGGAGCTACGCCTGCGAGAAGAACTGCGGGTCCTCATGACTTTGCTCTCCGCTAATTCGATGTAACACCCATTTTCCTGCAACAAGCTTCCACGGCACGTCTGATCGATGACCCGTCCCATTTCTCAGATATTTGCAGGACAGGGGGCCCTGTTGCCAGGGGGGTCTTGCTGTTCTCTATAATCTTCGAAAGAATGTTCAAAAAACCGGCAGGTGTCTCTTCGGCTCCGACCATACCGACCACAAGCTTTCTCATGGTTGTTTGTTGGCTCATCTGTGTCTGTGCTTGCTCACATGCGCCATCGACCATCTCCAACAGGAAGATTTATAAGTGACGCAGAAGACGGGTACTCTTTGAGTTTTTCAAGAAGAACCTTATTCTTGTCAGATCCCTGAGTCACCAGCATGGCGCGTGGGTGGCTTGCTTTGAGAAAGCTTTTCCGCGCGAAGGCTGAGTTCTTGAAAACGGCTTTAGGCCACTCCTTATTCACTAAGCTTGCAAGGTCTTCCATTGTTTGCGCTTTGTCTAGAGCATCCTCAACTTGTTGGGCTAGCTCAGCATCTCTAAGCTCTTGGATTCGCTCATTTTCTACTTGCTTGTTGCATCTGGAGCAGAGGACAGTACCTTCTACACCAGAAAGGCTTATCGTTTCTGTGCCTATTTCAGCAGTTTCCTTCGAAATATCCAGTTTCTTGCTATTTGCTTCTTTCTTGTTTAGCTGAAGTGTCAACTCTTGTATCTATGTACTGAACACAGTATTCAGCTCGAGTATTTCCTTATTATTTTTACGCAGCTCATTTTCGCAGATATTCCTTTTAACGTCTCGCTCGCTAAGCTACCAGATTACTAGCTCTAATCTTGTAATGGCATTTTTAATATCAGTATGCGTAGTCCCGTGTTTCTCCTTTAATTCCTTCAGCGATTCGACGCTCTCGTTAACCTTCTCAAGTGCCTCTGCATAGTTCGTTGGGGGGTCATCAGCCTTGACACCATCGCTTCTATTCTTCTTCTTCAAGGTCTTCATCCTGACCAGTTTAGCCAGGTGGGGAGGCATCGATTCCATTCCTGGCGAAATTTCGAGTGATCCCTGCGCCTGCCTCTTATCTCCTGCTCTGGAGCAACTTGCCTGGGAAGTTACCTCTAAAGCTTCCTCCTTTCTGGCCGAGTCCACACAAACCGCTGCCTCCGAACAAACATTACCCGGCATGTTGTCGTCCGCCGTCTCCACCGGAAAACTCGTCTCTCTCCCCGTCGCCATAACCGGAGACCTCTGAACGGCACCGCCTTTCTTGAAGGGATCCATTTCCGCTACCCGGGGAAGGCCACCGGGCCGCAGTCAGCTCACGGGCCGCACTTAACCCTCAAGACAAAATGGACTCCTCGAGGAAGCAGTGGATGCCTGAAAAGTTGATGTTGCCATGCGTTACCGTATTTCCCTTTATTTCGATCTCCGCTAGTTGATTTCTGCGGATTACTCCTTTAACTTTTCTCCGACTCTGCTTCGATCACTGGTTCGTTGCCGGCAGATATTCAAATTTTGCGCGTCTGTGTTGTGTCTACGTGCCGCACTCTGCTATGCCTCCAAACCAAGATGGCCGCGCCCATAGGTTAGGCAGCTGTTTATTCACGTGGTGTTCAGGGTTGAATAAACACTAGGTTACACTGGAAAACAGCCTACGTAGTTCACTGAGTTTTCTAACTTACTTTGTCCCGTAGTGTCTCTGTGTATTCCTGAACGCAATTTTTGCACACTAGCTAGCCCGAAATTATTCAAAAACTTCGTTTTCAGAGCACTTATTCGGGAGCCTGATCAAAACACGTCCATATTCGTTCACGCACAACACCACTATATGTATATATATATATATATATATATATAATATAAATATATATATTATATATATATATATATATATATATATCTATATCTAAATATATATCTCTATATCTCTCTCTATATCTCTATCTCTCTATCTCTCTATCTCTCCTCTATCTCTCTCTCTCTATCTCTTTCTATCTCTATATATATATACATACATACATATACACACATATATATATATATATAATGAAATTGTACATCCTTTGAACAGCACCGTTATGGGTTACGTAGGATAGGATCACCTGTTAATTCACTTGGCTTTTTAACGACAAGCAGTTTTTACCGGCTCTAACCGTTGCGAGTACAAGCGCTGCATGGCGGAAATGATGACGAGAGAGAGAGGGTTTAGCGCTAATCGAGCATTTCGCTCACATTCCTCGTGATTGGTTGAGCTCTTTGACGGAGCTGCTATCATGATTCGGTAAATTACACCCGATGCTGTATTTGGCCTGCATAGATTTACCGGGCTTACCGGGCTGGCCGCATTAGGATCGAGGCAATTGTATTCTGTCGTTCTGGAGATGGCTTCTGAGAAGGCGTTTTCTCAATTACTTCTAACTGACCTGCCTGCCTAAACAAAAAGTGAATGGATTTATACTGTGCTCTCGTGTTGTCCGCGTTTATCTTACACTAACATACTTTCTTCACTTCGTCATTTGGATGATAACCCGGCTTCCCGATGACCGGTGAGTTCGTTTCCTCATGCTCGTGGTCGCTCTTGTCATTTGCCATCAAAACTACCACTAGTTACGTGGTCAGCCACGTCGTAGTTTTCGATGTTGTCTACCGAGCACGCATTGGCTCAAGATGTTAACGGTGAAAGATTTGAACGATGACACAGAAAACTAGAAGCTTCCGCTTGAGCTTGTTCGGTGGTGTACAAAGAAAACCCACGGCGTGGCTATTAAGTACACTAGGGCAAATCCGAACTGGGATCAATGAAGAACTTAATTATCCTTAGTACAAACTAACTTTGCCAGTGCGCGGCGACAAAATGCAGTCGGCCTTTTAGACCCTTCATACGCCCTCATGAAGGGCGCTCTATCGAGGCCTGCGAGTCGTTTATCTTGTGTTATTAACTATTTACAACCGTCTGGCTTGATATTATTTAGAAACGAAATACGAAAGAGTATAGCATCGTAAATATTCCAGTTTTTGACTGTTCAAAATTCGTTCACCTGCTGAGCAAAGAGCTAGAAGGAGTGGCTCCTTTAGGGCGAGTCATGTCGGTTTTGATGCCTCAACTGAAGCCCCGGCGACGAGTCTGAGCAAGGGATGCTGTCTAAGCATAGTATTAGCTGCTCTGTTTACGTTAGTTCGAGAGCGCAAAGACCAAATCGTGTTGAACAGAAGGCTGTTATCCTGCAAGCTGCTGTTGTCGATGTTGACGATGAAGCCGAAGTTGTCATGCGGCCGTCAGTGCGTGCAGATTATAGAAAATCCAGCTCGATGGGCGTTCAAGTAGCTAAGCATTCCACTAACCAAACTGACGGCGCGTAAGGCACTTATGCAAGCTTTATTTTACACGTGCGAATCTATTTCTATGTACGACTGAAATCTGAAGGGCTTATGTCTCCGGGTATAGTAAGGGAAACTCGCGCCGGAGTCAAATATATTAGGCATACCACTCGCAAAGCTTGGCCGTAGGTACCCGCATATGCATGAGTGTACATTAGCGTTGCCTTGTTATTATGCCGTTCTTATTCACCTGTTATGGCTGCTTGACGCGTGAACCACGTTTGCCGCACTTGTGGTGAGTCATAGTTAACGAATGGCGTTCGTGTGTGCGTGATATAGGGTTTGTGTTTAGGGAGTATAGCCGTATAGCTTACGTCATGTTACGTTAAAGCATTATATATATATATCATTTTTATATATGTATATATACTTCTAGACAAAAAATCGATTCCAAAGACAATTAAATCAGCTTTAAAACACAACCCAAATGTCGTAATAAAATTTGTTTTTGTTTGCTGTTTTGAAATAGTTAAGTAAATCATGTCACAACGAAAACAATTGTCGTCTGAGAAAAATGTATATATATATGAAAACAATTCATTGCGATATGTTATTTTAATGCATGGCTGAACTGTTTATTTTAAATATCAACTTAAGTACACATTAATAGGGCGTATCACTTCTGTGCAACATAATATCGTAATAATCGCCACCATGTTGATTTGGCATTGATTTATGCAACTTATCAATGAGTTGCTGTGGTATACCATTCCATCCTTCCTGCATAGCATTCATGATCGCGAAAGTGCTGCTGGAGCTGTAGTTATAGCTGTAACTTGTCGTCTTGAGCTTGTCTGACATATGATCGATGCGATGTGTGTGGTCGGGAGAACATGGTGGATACATAACTAGACTTCGGTTTCATTTATCATTCAAGTTTCTGCAAGGAATATCCGAATAAGTTCAACCTAACATTGCCGTGCACAACTGCGTGGGGTTATCGTCAACAGCTCTTCCATAAAGCATGACGTGAGGTGCTAGAAACTCACCAACATACTGTTGGGTAGGTACATTTTTCTTCCATGAAAATCGGTGGTTTGAGGGACATCCTGGATGAACAAGAGTTGTGAGGCTTACTTCTTCTGCCTGAGAAGATTGCACCTAGAATCGTGATTAAACCGCGCCGTAACTAACGCGCTGAATCCACATTGCAAGATGGCGCAAATCGGCCATCTCGTCGCCGGTTCACTGATTCCCGCTTTCAATTGTCGCCGTAGAGAGACATATATCCTGGTCTCATGCGAGAATAAAACGCTCTAAAATTAGCCAAGGTCCAATTTTCGTGATCTCGCGCAAACCGGCATCCTGCTCGTCGGTGAGTTGCAGTCAGTTGTGCACCTACAGAAGGCTGGTTGGGGGATACATATATGTAGGCACTGTCGTGCATATATGTAGGGTTTTAGTGGGTATTGCCTTAAGCCTACGGCTCGACTCTTGCAAAGCGCCAACGCTTGGTGGTGAGACTTGCTGTTTGGTGGCTGAGTCCCACACTGTCTGAGTGTGAGCATGTTCTGGGGACAGCCAATCCCTGTATGCTTTTGCTCAGTCGTACGTAAATGTATTTTAAACCCTTAACCCCTCAAAGAAAGTAAAAAAAGAGGGCTGGTTGGGCCCAGCATTCATGTTAGGCAGCCTCCGCCTCATATAGTACGCGCACGAGAGATTATTCCGAACGCACCATCGAGCTACCGTTATAGTTAGATAGCAGTGAATCGGCAATATAGCAAAAGATTCAATTCAATAAAGAGGCCGGCTTGGTTAGTTCAAGCTCTCAAGATCCTACCCGAACCAGCTCTCCGATGAAAGCAGCACAGTGTGCAGACTCTGTGGAGAAACGGTGGATTGGTTCATGCCTAAGTGAAGCAACGACCTGGACCGGCTTCCACTCTCGATTTATTTCTCAGAACTCGTCGTAGGCTCTATCATTAAATAACAATGTCACTGGCTAACTGACAAGAAGCATCTCACTAGAGAGATTATGAGGCTGCGATCTCATCGGCTCATATCTGCAAATAGAACAGAATTGATAAAGCTGAGAGCTTCGGGAGTGCTCCAGTTCACTACGTCATCGGGTTAAAAGTAGGACGTAACGTTTTAACATTTTGGTCATGTTATAAATCTAAATGATTTTTAAAAAATTAAGTTCGACTTATAACACGACCTAATAATCTAATATTGCAGAAGCGGAAGCGAAGCTGCAAAATGCAAAACCAACATGCTTACAAGACTCTTGACGATCGTAGTACGAAAAGACGCCGAGCCAAAAATAACTCGTTGAACCTAGTACACTTCCGAGATAAACTATGAATGAAGTATAGCGAAAATATTTAAGGATAGCCATACTGACTGTCATCCAACCCACAATCTCCCGCGACGTCCCACAGCGTACTAGTTGCTTTGGTATAAAGCAAATATCCTTCATCAAGCTGTGTTGTTGGTGTGTTTACGTCCGAGCACTTAAACAGTTTGCGCTCAAAATTTCGTTCAGTGCGTTGCGTGTCACATCACGTTGCAGATGCGCAGACAAGCTGCAATTAATAATATTAGGCATGCAAATGTACCTGCAGGTGAACCGGATGGAGCAATGGAGGGCTAATGACGTTACACAAGTAGAACCTTCTCGTACGCAAGAAGCCCAAATTCATGTTTGTAGCTTGCATCCTGACACAGCCAACTGCGGCGACCTTGCCCGAAGTTCGCAATCGTCGTCAGGTGGCAGAACAGTTGCCCAGGTCCAGCTGGAAGGTCCGCAGAAGCAGCAGCAGCAACAGCAATCTGAAGCGTGTCCCCGAGGTGAAAAGTTGGCCACCGGATGCGGACGCTCAATGGCGTCTGAGGAATACTGTGCTCCGAATCGAGAATCGTCCGTAACAGAGCCGCCAACGACCACCGCCGACCACCATCGCGAGCAGCTCGTTGTGACACTGTTTCGTCGTTCGGCGGCGTCGCCAACTCTCTTAGCCTACGAAGAATTCATTTCGCATACGGCGAAAGCGGATTCATCGAAGGCGCCAATAATCGCAACAGCGCAAACTGCTCCTCGTCCGAACGCTAACGCTACCCCGATGACGTCGATTTTGCACCATTGCGCTGAACAGGTTAGTTAGCTATTTCATGTACGTCGCCATTAACTGGGTGACAGGCTAAATGTGGTCACTCGCGTTTTATTTCTCTAAACCAGAGGATCGAAATGTTAGAAACTGACCGTTTTTTAGCTGGACTCCTCTACGGGGTAACGATACACGCACAGACAGGCAACTCTGTCTCTGGATAGTCTTCAGCGATGTACTATGAGCGTCTCGATGTCAGGTTTTCACTTCCTGCAGAAAGACTACAGGTACGGTCCTACCGAAGTAAAGCACCGCGTCGTGCGAATCCGTTGCGCGAGGGCTCATTGTTGGTTTGTTTTTGTATATAGTATGTACACCTTGCTCGTGGTGATTTACTGGCGGCGACATTTTTTTTGAACGATTCATATATACATTACGGTATACTTGCAACTACTTGTGTCAGTCCTGCCCCTTAGATGCCCTCTACCTGTCTAGCTAACAGTGTTTGTTGGTTGACAGAGTGCACGACTATATGTTTATCTGCCTATATATTAGGGTGCATTTGTTAGCAAGTAAACCAGACCATTGCATGTGAATGCGTGTAAGCCTAACAACCGTAGTAGGACCCGCTTCATAAATGCAGGCTTCGCGTACTTGACTACGCGTGCCATGAACGAAACGGCCCACATACATGGGCGTGGCCTCACGTATGCTGGTTGACATGTTGTTGTTGCCGGTGACGGTATGACGATCGTTGTTGCAGGCTGCAGTCGGTTGATTGATTTTGATTTATTCCGTGCGGGCTGCGCTGATTTTGTTCGCCTCGTGGATTCGTTTTATCCTCTAGGCTGGCGCTGAGCGCGTAGCCGTCGATGATCGCGCGAGGAAGGACCTGACAGCAACGCCTCCTAGTGCGCCATCGGAAGTTGGAGAAGGTCAGCCGTCGCGTTTCCCACGGGTAGACCACGCTATCAGAAGTATCGAGACGGCACTGCAACAGCAACCTCTGTTAAGCTTCGTTGCGAGCGACGACAGCAAGGAGAACAACAACGAGAACGACGACGACGACGAGAGGAATGAGCTTTTTGTGCTGCGTTTCGACGACCTGCTCGGGGATGTCGAGATGACGGACGCTGACGATCTGAGCGATCTTTGCACCGAGGTCGACGACGATCAGCAGCTTCTGTTGGGTGCGCTTCGGGACGTACGGCAGCAGGACTCGGCGGCGTGCAAGCGCGACGCGCTCGGCAACTTCATTGGACCTCGGGGTACCCTCACGATGCCGAAGCGCTACTTTGACGGCTACGTGCGCAGAATCATCGAACAGATTCTTGGCTTCTGTGAGTACGTCATCGACACTGGCAACGCCGCTCAGCTATCGCTGCTTATTGCAGGCAATAAAAAGATGAAGCTGCTGGCCGAACTGGCGCTGAAGATTTTTGGCGCTAGTCGCACCACCGACGCCGATTCTGCTCGCCAATCGAAAGATGACGCCGAAAAGCTGCATAGATTCATGCGTATACTACCCGTCGTGGTTAGTGCGTCGCTATCCGCACAGAGACCGTTCATCTGAGTGCAATCTAGATGCCTCCCGTCGAAAGGTCTCGCTACGCTCCCACGGGAAGGTCGCCCGCCAGCGAAATGCTGAATTTGCTTGGGTTATTATAAGAAAGGGAGGGAGGGGCTCGTCTGTCTCATAAGATGAATTATGCAGTGTTTACGAAGCATGTATCCCTTTAAAGGAATGATAGAAAAAAACGTACTAAAAAAACTGGAGACCATCTGCACCCCGCATCCGCATCAAAGTTTCTGTTTGGTTTAATTGTTGGTTTTTGCTGCAAGATGTGTGCTCATTTGATTTGTATTTAAAACTATCTATTCATGGACATTTGTTTACAAGCGATTTAATGCAAAAGGTTGCATTTTATATAATATGCAATTTTTGGTTTAAATCTTCCCTACTGAAAGGCTTGGGCAAAAGCTTTCGGAGCATTTGAGGAGCATTAATAAATTGCACCTTTGAGCATTTAGACGTTCTGTTGATTTTGCTGTATATGTTTGTGTCTTTATGGATGGCATATTTTAAAAGTTCCCGCGCTCAGCTCTGACCTTTCCGCGATCTGCTCTCTTTGTACAAGTAGCATAGTAGGGCTGCCATGATGCCAATATGTAGCATTACTCCACGAAGGAGTGTGTAGAGATTGTGAAATTTTATCATGAAAAGGTAACTCTGTGAAGCTATGCTGACTTTTTCTGTGAGATTTTTTGTAGAGTAAAGTACACGCTAATAATCTGGCGACCATCAGCGAATTAAACACTAACATTGAAGCGTGCACTAGTGTAATTGACCTTGACGTTTGTGAAGTGCTAAACGTTTGGTATTCCGTATAAAACTTGTAAAAACGAAAAAGTCACCACCTCAATGATATTGTATTTCATTAGAAATTGCATTATCTTCTTTCACTTCCTTATCACTTCTTTTGACTGCTCACACAAATACGCCCATCGTGAAAACTATTTGTGGAAACCATCGATTTGACGCAGAGCGTGGTGGATTCCCTATAGTGCAAACGCCGTTGTTAAATGCCCATTAATATCCCCTGCTCGTCGTCAGGTATCATATTTGTTTTCGTCCTATTTTGCGTACACGGATCCATCCTGGTCATTTAGGTTTACTTCCCACGGACCCATAAAGTTTTAAACGCTGCTATTCTGCTCAAGCCATACTATTTGGCTCAAAAATCCTAACGAGTTGAACGTCCCAAGGCGTCCGTTTTGAAGAAAGAGGAGGTACCCGACTAGCTAGTAGTTTCAGCTCCCCAACCTATAGTCCATGTGATTATCACAAATTCCATTTATTCAGACATTTAGTGTCGATAATACCTAAGTACAAAGATTTGGCTCGGCGTCAGGAGCTCACAAATGCAGTTAGAAGGATTGTATGAAATATAGAATATAGACATATACAATATACAAAGTTATGATGACATTAAACGGGCCAACTGATTTAGAGACCCAATGTTCCTACAAACAAGACCGTGATATTTAGAGCATTCGGTATGACAATATTTACATCTGCGGTCAAAATCCGGGTCGTGGAAGCCTTCTTCTGTACTGCATAGGTGGTGGTGGTAGCCGTGTACCGAAAAACGCACCATCACATGGCGAAATCTCGGTCGGTCGGGCCCTTTCCACGCGGCCATGTGATTGTCTTCCGTAAGTAGTGGTTTCACCTTCCTTGGATCTAAACAATGTCACTGCTACTGCTGCTGATTGCTACCGCCATTGTCGCTGTTGTTTTCACTCTCCCCCGTACATGAGCTCGAAAGCAAACCCCCTCCATCATAGTGGCGATTCCCAAATAGGAAAATATGTTTACGAATTCAGCAGTCTTTTCCTGTAATTCCAACGCACTATTATTTCGACATAGTCGACCCCAAAAATTTTAGCTGCGTACATTAAAACTCTTTAAAATTCTTTAAAAAGTAAGTAGCTGCCCACAATTATCCGTAGTTACACAACTATTTTGCACACTTTACACTTTTGGATCCACACATTTCTGGCACCCTATGCACCCTTAAAATGAGTATTTCTACGGCAACATACCAGAAAATAAATGTGTCTGTAGCCGGGACCGATTTATCGATCTAAACTTGGTCTAAGCACGTACAGTAAGTAGCTCAATGCCTCCTCAACCAAGTGCTGGCGGAAACGCAACGGGTCCAGAGGCTAAAAGGGTAATAAAGAAATAATAGGCTAACCGCGATACCCTAAATTGCACGGCGTATTATAGCTCGGAGAGATCGTTGTATATTTTAAAGAAATAAATTGTAGCGCCATTTTTTTATAACGTTATGATCCTAGTTGAAAGCCTAAACTACTTGACATAGATGGAAAAATATTAAAAAAGGAAGCAAAGGCTCCGCGACGTTTCGGTATTGTCTATACGAGATACATGAGTATTGATGACTTTTTGGCCTAACTTGGGCGTTATTTTCGACATGTTTCGTCGAGTATTTCCTCTAGCTCGTCTGAAGGAACATACCTGAATGGCGATGTTTACAACGCCTTGCTGTCAGCGGTGAAAGAATTCGAAACAAACCTTCAGGTGGTTGTTACCACCAAATATATATATATATATATTTATGCGTTGCAAAAAAATAGCAACTCATGTTTGTGTGGTAATAAATTTGGCTTGATTGATTTTAATGGCTTAAAAATTTAAGGGCATGATGTACATGACGGCCGAGTATGGTGTTAATTTCGTTGCAATCTCACAATCGGTTCATATAAAAAATAAAAAACGAAAAAACAGTGTTGCAAAATGTTAGCAACAATAACATGCTAACAACACAGCTCTTGTTTGTAAAGGATAGTCGATATAGATAGATATAGCTGATATACGATCCCGGGGATTAAATGTCAGGAATATTGTCTAGCTAAATCAATCGTTCTATAGCTTTATTTTTATTTTTAAGAGGACTAACTGGAAAATGCGGTTGCACACGCGGGCACCGCAGCAAGTGAGCTCCCTGCAAGTGCGGGCCGGTAGTGTGGGGCTCCAACCTACTAAAAACCAGTCGTGTCCCCGTCCCCCACGCTGTCTGGGAACTGCTTGCGCATATCATCAAATAGTCAGAGGGGGCGAGTCTACTGCTCCAGGCGGATGTGTTCCCCGGGAGCCTCGGGGAGGCGCGAGCGGACTCGAAGGGAGGCTCTTCTCTTCTCTTGCAGTATGTTCTTAAAAGCTTGGGTCACTTTGTTCCATCCTGATATTGATTCCGTAATTTTCATAGTGAGGTCGTGTAGGTTAAGAGCTGGATTGTTACTTAAAAACTCCGTTAGGCTTGCGCGCTGCTCCGCCCATGACGGACACCTAAGCACCGTGTGCTCTGTAGTGTCGTCGAGTCCATCGCCGCAGTGGACGCACGTAAGGCTGGGGACCTTTCCAATCCTGAACAGGTACGACTGGAAGTCGCCGTGACCTGTGAGGACTTGGGTTATGTGGAATGTAATTTCCCCCCCCCCCCGGCCGGTTAAGCCAGCTTCTGATATTTGGGATCAGGGTGCGGAGTCTGGCGCCTGGGGCACCTTGTTCGAGGCCTTCCCACTCCTCCTGCCAGAGGTCGATTGTACGCTGACGTGCCTCGTCTTTTTTGAGGCCTGGGTTATCCCATAAGCGGCGGCGCTCGGCTGCCTTTAAATCCCACGGGATCGTTCCGGCAAGGACGAAGGCCGCCGCGGCGCTGACCGTCCTGTACGCTGAGATTACCCTGAGAGCTCCGACCCTCTGAGCCCGACGCAGGCGAGTCCTGTTCGCGGCGAATTTTAGTGTGTTGGTGGGCCAGGCCGGAGCTCCGTACAGGGCAACCGACTCGGCCGCGGACATAATTATTCGTCTTCTCAGCTGCCGTGGGCCATATGTGTTGGGCTTGAGGCGTGCGAAGTCATTGGCTGTCTTCGTTGCCTTTTCCGTCACCCGCCGCACGTGTTCGATACCGCGGAGACCCCTGTCAAGGGTAACCCCGAGGTACCTTACGTGGTTGACGAGTACGATCTCCTGGCCATCTAGGCGGAGGTGAAGGTCGGGGCATGTTCTTCGGCCCACCAAGAGTATTGCCTCGCTTTTGGCTGGGGCGAGAGCGAGCCCCGCTTCTTGCATCCAGCGGGCGACGTCGCCAAGTGCCTCGTTCGCACGGCTCTGCAGCAGATCCGCGGTCCGAGCCTGAACGGTTAGGGCGAGGTCGTCAGCGTAGGCAAGGAGGTTGACGCCGGGGGGGAGATCCCTCAGCCGCAGCACGTCGTCATAGGTTATAATCCATAGCAGGGGGCCAAGTATGGATCCCTGTGGCACCCCTGCAGTCATGTTAAAAACGGACCCGTGGGACTGGATTGTTCTGTCATGTAGATAATTTGATAAAAGCTTCCGAAGATAAAAGGGGACCTTTTTCCTATGGAGAGTCCCTAGGATGACTTTTCACGGTAGGCTGTTAAAAGCGTTCTTGACGTCCAGTAAAATCGCGAGGAACAAGTCCCGTCTTCTAGGCAAGGACTCGCGGAGGAGTTCAACCTGCGTCTGGATCCGCTTTATGGCGCCAATGGTTGAGTAGCCCTTGCGGAATTCGTACTGGGCGTCGGACAGCAGGTCGCTCCCCTCCGCGAAGTCCCGGAGGCGTGCCTCCACGATGGACTCGAATGCTTTAGCCAGGGCGCCGAGTAGGCAGATCGGGCGGTAGGAGCCGGGGCCTTTGGGTATGAGAACGAGGTTTGCGGCCTTCCATGCCGCAGGGAACGAGCTCGTCCGGAACATCCTAGTCGCCGCGGCGGCTACTGCTTTCGGGTATTCCGTCATTAGTAGCTTGACTGCGGAGACCGGAACGCCGTCGGGGCCTGGTGCCTTTCCCTCCTTGAGGCGTGCCGCCGCTTCGTACACCTCTTGCAAGGTGACTTCTAGAGGATCCTGTTTTTCTGTCCCTGGGGCCTCCAGGTAGGGGGCGCGGTCAAAGGGAGGATGTTTTGGGAAGAGGACTGATATTGCCTCTTGGGCCTCGTCCGGCGTGAGGTCCACTCTCCGTTTAAAAGGCGGGCACCCCTTTACCATCTTGTATGGACGGCCCCAGGGATCGTCCTCCAGTTCTTCAAGAAAGGCTCTCCCGGAGCGTTCCTTACTTCTGGAAATCTCCCTGCGTAAGAGGGTCCTCAGCCTCTTGTACTCGGCGCCATGGTACAGGGCATACCTCCCCCCGGGTGCACGCCTCCGGGCACGCGTAAAAAGGCGCCTCTCTCGAAGGCACCTCTTCCTTAGATGTCCGATCTCCGTAGTCCACCAGTACTTTGGTGTGCCGCGGCGCCTAAAATTCGTGCCACGCCCCGAGGGAGCCCTGCACGCGGTCTTTAAGAGCTTCTGGAGGCCCGTCATCGATGCGGGCGGGCCATCCGGGCCTATGTAGGCCCTAAGGGACTCGCGGAGTTCGGCGGTTCCCTGACGCCTCATAGGCGGATGCAGCCTTGCAGATGATTGCGTTAAGCTGGTCGTCACGTGAAATTCGATTATATGGTGGTCACTAAGTGATTCTTCGTCATTTAAAACTCTCTAGTTTAAAATCCTGTGGGCCTCTGTCCGCCGTGTGATAGTTAGGTCTATACAAGAGGTGCGCCCTGCCCTGTGGAATGTAGGAGCATACGACGTGTTAAGAACGACTAGGTCCATGGCCGCCAACCATTCGAGGACTGCGTGTCCTCTCCGGTTCGTGGCGGCGGAGCCCCACGCGCCGGCGGAGGCATTAAAATCTCCTGTTATAATTAAGAGCTTGTCACATTGGTTAAAAGATGCGGTTAAGTCTTCTAAACATTTGATAAGATCTTTAAGTGGGAAGTTGGGGCTGCAGTAGCATGAGTAAAAACGCCCAACGTTCGCCACGTCAATCCAAGTAAAACCGTGGCCGCTGCCATGTCCTGATATCCGGGAGTGGCAGCGACCTTCTCGCCGTCGGTAAACCGGTCCGGGCGGTTCTCTTCTGCCCACCGGACATTGGGCTCGCTCAACAGCAGCACGTCTGATTCGGCTCTGCTACTGGCCTCTTCAAGCATTGCATATGCTGCCCTGCTACGGTTGCAATTTAGCTGTAGAGCTTTAAGAATCTTAGTCATTTGTTGAGTTAGGAGAGAGCTGGGTGTTGGGGGCCTTGGAGGCCCGAGGGTCCGCAAGGGGTGATGACCCTTGTACCCTCTTGCGTCCCCTCTGGGTTACCAGGGTAAAGCCCTCGGAATCCACCGCGGCACTGGGGTGGCCTCCGGGAGTGGATTGGGCCGCTGTGGGGCATGGCCTTGAGGCGGAAAGCGCGGGTGCCGCTTGGGTATTGGTTCGGCCGTTGCGGCGACAAAGTTCCTCAAGTTATATACATATTGACGTATTCTAATAATACGACATATTCTTCATTTATTGTCGATATATCTGAGCTAGATAGAGACAAGCTCTTTTGTGAATCTTTATGGGGGTCCGGAACACTTGTTATGGATTATAAGGATCGAGGGGCCAATATTAACGTTGTTGAGACATTTCCAGCCGAAACCCACTGACAAAACAATGCAAACTTGTGCACACTCAACATATATACGGAACCTTCAACGACACACACCCCAACGAAAATCTATCAACTGCATTTCTTTTAACGCTGCATCCATTACTAAGTATTCTGCATGTGACTCATTAAATCAATTTTGTTCCGACTACAACGTTGACCTAGTATGCATCACCGAGACATGGGCTTCCAGTGACAAAATCTCATCAGCTGAGCTGTCACTGGGCGGTCGATATACCGTTTTTCGTAAAGACCGCAACAGTCGTGGTGGTGGTGTGTGCATTCTCGCTACATCCGAATTGCAAGCTATTGAAGTTTCTATTACGGATAAATCTACAGAGACCATTGCTATCGACATACTATGCGGAACAGATCAAAAGTGCCGACTTATTTGTTGTTATTTTTCACCTACGGGTTCTGCAACACAACTTGCTGAGCGAATGACTACACTTTGTGATTTGCTTGATGAGCTCTTGCAAGTAGACTTTCCGGTCATTCTGACGGGAGATTTTAACCAACCTGATATTAATTGGAGATGTATTGACCTGTCCTCAAGTGAAACCACCAAAGAATACATTTTTAGCTTATTTTATTCCCTTAGTGGTTTAACACAACTTGTGAACGTACCAACTAGACCACGCAGCGGTACCATTTTAGACCTTTTATTTACTGACAACGAAGATATTATAGCAGAGCTTTTAGTAGACGAGCCACCCGTAAAGTCAGATCACCTTGCTGTGTATTTTAAAATACTTATTGACACACCTCAAAAGTCCGCTAGCCCTTCCCTAGATTACTTCCATTCGGACTATGACGCAATCGCGGCTAACATTGCAGCTACCAACTGGCGTTCGTTTTTATCTCACTGTGACTCCATCGAATCACAGTATACGTCATTTGTGAATGCCATTATATTTCTCATGGAGATGTTTACTCCGTTAAGAAAGCCTAAACCATCTACCTTGCAAATGTTCATAGAGGACGCATCTAGTCGCCTACATAGTCTGACGCCATCGTCCCGTGCACACTCGCGCTTATCCACTCAATTGGCACGAGCCGCAACCCGCAAAAGGCGGCTAGAGGAGGCCAACCTAAACATTCGTAATGCCAAAGACTTTTTTAGATATGCTGGTCGCCGTTTAACACTGCAGTCTGGAGTGGCACCACTTATAGTTGGCAAACACACGGTCACAGAAAACTCCGACAAAGCGGCAGCTATGAAAGATTACTTTGAGAGCGTATATGTTCAGCCGTCTGGAATTCCCAACACCGTTAATCAGATCCCGACCGTTCTTATAAATGACATTGTTTTTAACAAGGAGAAGGTAATAGTGCACCTCAACAGCCTTAAGAAAAAATGCTCGCGGACTCCCGACAACCTTCCTCCAATTTTATTCAAAGAGCTCTCTGTCAGCTTGGCTGAACCATTATCATTGATATTTACTCGCTCCTTCGAAGACGGTGAAGTACCGAGTTTCTTTCGGCAGTCCATTATCACCCCGACGCACAAAAAGGGTTCTCGTGCAGCGCCAGAAAATTACAGACCTGTGTCTCAATGTTCAATACCTTGTTTGCTAATGGAGAAAATAATTGTGGCTGAGCTTTACACATTTCTTGATTCTAAAGACCTGTTGGACTCTTCACAACATGGTTTTACAAAGGGTCGATCAACGGGTACCCAGTTATTGGAAGTAGCTCACGATTGGGCGCTTGCCCGAAATCGCAACATCCCTCTGCATGTCGTTTACTTTGACTTTTCACGTGCATTTGACCGCGTTGACCATCATCTGCTTCTGACAAAGATGTCAGCGTTAGGTATCGGCCCCAGAATCATAAACTGGTGCAGAGCTTACCTGAGAGACCGTACATTCGTCGTCAAAGTTGAGAATAGCTATTCTGCGGTCGGCAGGTGTGTATCTGGCGTCCCGCAGGGCTCATGCTTAGGCCCCCTAATGTACACTATATTTGTACAGGATCTCGGGGTAATGCTTCGAGATATTGGTGTTACATATAAGCTGTATGCGGACGATCTCAAAATCTATGTTGAGGCAAAAAACGGCAGCAACATAGCTATACTACAGAAAGCGATTGACACCGTATCCCTTTGGGCAGAGGACAACCGCATGCAATTATCTTCTTCCAAATCTGCTGTTCTCAAGACATTGCCAGATACTACTCAGTACATGCTAAACAACCAACCCATTCCTGAAGTCTCACGCTACAAGGACCTCGGGGTAATCTTCGACCGCCAAATGAAGTTTAGACCTCACATGGCTGAGGTTGTCAAGGCCGCGTCTCGAATATGTAATCTCATAATGCGGTCTTTCATTATACAGGACCATAATGTGTACCTAAAGCTGTATCAAACCTTAGTGGTACCAAAGTGGACTTATTGCTGTCACGTATGGGTGCCATTCTATAAACGAGATGTTGACCTTTTGCAGAGCGTGCAGGATAAGTTCGTGAAACGAGTTGCTCGCCGGTGTTGTCTACCACGCGAGCGTATCACATTGCCTAGTGTTAGTGAATACCAATCCCATGCCGATTACCGCATGTTTAAACAACTAGCGCGTCAGAAACTTATTACTAGGTATTTTGTTCTAAGACCAAATAATCTCCGGAGCGGCGTTTCCATCCACCCCCACGAGATTGCTCGGGTGGACGTTGTAAACAACACATTTGCCTGGAGGATTGCACGTCGTTCACAGATTCAAAACGACTTTGCTTCTATTGTAATACCCCTTTTTCAATAAAGGTGATATGATATGATAAAAGTTGTTCCCGAAACTTCGGACATGCGGCGACGTTGGCTGCGTGCCCGTCTTCACCGCAATTGTAGCACGTCGCTTTCCCCGTGCACTCCCTGGAGAGGTGCCCCAGCTCTCCGCATTTATGACAGCGCTTGGCTTTGACTGCGTCAAAGGTGCATGAGGGGCAGAGTGCCCCACACGTCGGCATCGTTGGCATGTCGGGACACTGATCCACTCCGAGATGGGGCACGAGGACCACCCCATTTGGATTCGCTTAATGCCGAGAATCTTGCCGGCATCCGCCGGGGCGACTCGGACCAGGGGCGTCCACCGACCGGTAACCCCTTTTTGGAGGGGGTCGACCGTCAGTGGTCCCTCACATTGCGCCGCCTTGCGGAGGGCTCTTTTGATGTCTTCGGCAGAGGTACCCTCAATGATGTCCTTTACAAGGAGGCGTCGCATGGAGGAGCGGTCCAGGCTCACGTCCGCCTCCCCGGCTGACTGCAGGGCTTGAAGGAAGGTGCTGGCCCCTCCTTCTGCCGCCTCCGCAACTACCAGCCGCACATCTCCGCTAGGCAGTTGCATGACGCGGTTGACCCTGACGTTGTGTGCGTTGGGGTCCACCCTAGTCCCCAGCTCCCGGATCATGTTCGCGTAGGTTTTGCCTTTCTTCTTTTTTAGAAGAAAGGTCGTTGTGGGGCTTTTCTTCACGCTGTCTAGGGCCTTCCTTCGTGTCGTAGGGGTGACGGCGAGGTGTAGGCCTTGAGCTCGGGCCAGGCACTCGAGAAGTTTTCCGACTCCCCTCTGCTCCCCCTGGCTAGTTTTATAGCAGAGGAGCCAAGGCTTCGTGAGCCTACTAGTGCCTTGGCCTTTGTTAACGTTTGATAGAGGAGGTTAACGTCGCATCCTTGGGGAGCCGGAGCGCCACCAGGGGTCTCGTAATAGGCTCGCCGTCGTCCCCCGTCTCGCTTATACGACGGGACAGGACTACGCCTGTCCTGTCTCCCGCCTCCCCGACAATGCCCTGGAATTGACAGTCCATGTTCTGCCATACAGCTTTGTTGGAGGGTTCGTCCTCCCTGGCCACCAGAATCCGAAGGGGACTCTCCTTTAAAATGCTCACTTCGAGGTGTGTTATCCTCGTGTAGACGGCTGGTGGCCAGTCTTCGGTGAGGAGTTGTTTGAGGTCCTCCTCCGTGCCGCAGGCGTCTATTAGCGCGTTTATTTTCTCGGCCTGCCCGTCCATTGCACGCTCGCCGGGGGTGCACTGGCACCCGGAGTCGGTAGTCTCAGGAGCGGTCCAGGTGCCGACATCCTTTCGTTGTGTCCTGGCCTCTTTCACGGTAACACGGAGCTCCTCCGCCAGGCTCTTAACCATAGTGTCCAAGTTTTTTCTCCTGGCCGTGTGACGAATCAGCCTATCCACCAACTCCGTAGTCTTCTCCAGGTAGTTCCAGATAATTAACTAATATAAATTTTAACAGTTAAAATTGTAAATTTAAACGTTAAAATTTAAAAGTGTAAATTGTACAAAAAGAACTGGGATTTATCTAACAGTGGGCGTAAGCTAGTTTTGGCTATTCGAGATCGGCGTAGGATCATACAGTTGGCTAGTCATGACCAAATGTCTTCTTCCAGGATCAGGACCACTTTGGGAGTGCCAGTGCACCGATTCACAGTGTACCGAGCGTTAAGTTCTGATAAAAACGTGCGATGCACGAATAGAAAGCTTATGCCGCGACTGCAATCGAAGCACATTGTCGCACGGCATGAATTTTCGCGTAGATACCAAACTTGGGATAACGAATGGAAAAACATCGTCTTCTTGGATGAAAATAAATTAAATCTTGATGGCCCTAATGGCTGTCAGTACTACCGGCATGACTTACGAAATAAACCTAAATGGGTCTCGAAACGTGTGGCCGGTGGTGGTTCTGTGAAATATTGGGGAGCGTTTGGATATGCTGGGAAGTCTGATATAGTCGCGAAACAATTCCGACAAGTACCAGCGTGTCGTCGGTTCCCAGTTAGAAGCCGATTTTAGAAGAATTGGGGGACCTGACGCAGTTTTTCAACAAGACAACGCCACGTGTCAACCTCGGCTAGCACTATAGCCTTTTTTCAAGAACAAAGAGTTTTGTATGAACCGATTGTGAGATTGTAACGAAATTAACACCATACCCGTGGCTCGTCATGTACATCAAGCCGTTAAAATCAAGTTATTCAAATAAATCAAGCCGAAATTATCACCAAAAAATATGAGTTGCTATTTTTTGCAACGCACTTTATATATATATATATATATATATATATATTCATGACGACAGACCTAAACGTTCTGATGCCTATTTATAAAGAAAAATATTTATTAAATCTTCGAGAGTTTTCGCGCCCTTCAAAATAGCTCCCACCCGCTGTAGTGCACTTGAGCCACTTTCTTTCTCACCCTTGGGAAGTTCCGGAAAGATGAAACTAGAAATTTTCATAATTTTTGGCGCATAAAAAACGGGCAAAAATTTTACACTTAATTCGTAAGATATCTTCAGTTCATTTATCCCCCTATATAGTAATTTGGCGATTGTTGAGTACGATATCACGAACTTTTTACAACGTTTTCTTCCGTTCTTGATTTCGAAGACCTTCCCGAACTGGGGTCATCCGCGGTCATGGTTTGTTTTGGGACACTGCTTGATTACCATAGGCAGTTCGAAACATTTCCATAACTTTAAAGCGAATGATTTGGTTTTTAACGCATAATTTAGCGCAGATTCGTTTCTCCTCTATTCTCTGCTCCTAAGGCCGACGAACCTCGTTTTCTTCACCTATTTAACTTACACTTAAACAACCACATCACCGCTTAGCGCGAGTGTAGCTGTCGCAACGGCGCTTCTAAGCAAAAAATGTACGATTTTGGTTGCTGATAATGGTTTCGTTGTTGTTGGTAATGATGCTGTATTTCTTCTTGTTGTTGTTTTTGTTATCCGTCTTATTACCATTTCTTCTTCTTCTTCTGCTACTACTACTGCTACTACAGCAATATATTACATTCAAACAGCTATCGAACAAGCAGAACCGGAAGGACAACGCGGCAACGGCATACAATCAGGCATTGAATTTCCAGCAATATTTCTTCGGGCGGGTCGAGCATGAGCCCGATGCCGAACGGGGCCGACCCCGCCATGGCGTGGGGGGGGGGGGGCAATGCGGGAAGTGAGTGGCGGCAGTGGGGAGCTGTTTATACGACGTCGGCGAAAACGATGAATGCGTCGCTTTAAGGAGGCCCGTCATCCGATACTATGATGAGAGACGCTGTTATGGGCCGCGTGGGAGAATGATGATGGTGATTTGGATGAGGATGAACATGGCGCCTCGGCGACGATGTCTCGCTGTATCACACTAGTCTGTCCTTATGTAGTCTTGTAGCAATAGTAGTAGTAGTAGTAGTAGTAGTAGTAGCAGTAGTAGTATTAGTAGTAGTAGTAGTAGTAGTAGCAGTAGTAGTATTAGTAGTAGCAGTAATAGTAATAATAATAGTAGTAGTAATTTGCAGCCACTTATTCGGCTCGTGAGCGTGGCCGGCGTCCGCTGTGCCTCACATCCGCCTATCTGATACTTGTACTCCAGGCAGACCGGGCAACGACCGAAATAACAAACAAAAACTCGGAAACTTGGATGGCGACGACCAGCCGGAAAACTCTCTAATCGTTGCTACTGTTACTTCCGCTACTTTTGCTGCTGCGGCTGCTGTTGCAGGCGGCAGGCGTCAGGCGTCCCTTCCTCTATACCTCCCTTCCCTTCGAACCTCCCTTCCTCCCAGCCTGCTTCCCTGCCTGCCTTCGTCATGGCCGTCGTGTTCGTTATCGGTGTCGCGCTGTCGCGCGGTATATCGTCGTTACACCGTCGGACCGAGAGTGTCCAGCGCAGTTGCAAATTCGAAAATTAGGTCAGCGTAACCCTAGATGGTAAACGACGGATTCGAGCTCGCCCGCTGCTGCTGCGGCGAAGACGACGGCGGCATCAGCATCACCACCAGCAACGGTGACAGCTACATCAGCATCAAGAACAATAGCGGCGGCAGCGGCAGCAGATGACGAAGCGTCCAGCCAGCCTGCCAAAGCAGGACCGAACCGAGGAAAGAAAGGGTCGATGTCGACGAGACCACTGAAGGCAGCGCCTCCCCCCGACAAACGATGACAACCGATCTCAACGAGCCCCCTTTGTCTTTTCTCTTCGTCTTCCCCTCCTTCTTCTTCTGCTTTCTAGTCTTCCGCGTTGCTTCAATCACCTCCGTATTTGGGTCACCGACGCGCTGCCATCGCTGCTGCCGTTGCCCCACCGCCAAAAACGCAAACGATGAATGGATGGGACACACAAGGCCCCTTAACTGTTTGGACATCCACCACCCTCCGACGTGCATAATCCCATCTGTCCCCATGTCAAACATGCTGAAGCTCTGAAAAAGGTAACAGTGACTAATATATATATATATATATATATATATATATATATATATATAGAGAGAGAGAGAGAGAGAGAGAGAGAAATTGGTTCTTTATCAACTTTTATATACAGGTAGTTTAACAAGTTCTTGAAATGAAAACCAAGAATTTTCTTGTTTTCTTATTCGATATACTCCCCGAGAAGCTCAATACACTTTTTCCACCGAGTTTTCAGAGCATTTGTACCTCTTGAGTAGAATTCCGCGTTTTTAGACTGAAAATAGGCATTGACAGCAGCCTTAAATTATTCATTGCTGGAAAAACGCTTTCCACCGAGACTATTCTTCAAATGTCCTAAGAGGAAATAATCAGAGGGGGCCAGGTCCGGAGATTAGAAAGGTTGTTCAATAAGTTCGAACCTCAGTTGGGCCAGTTTTGCCGATGCTTGCCGCGACATGTGTGCAGGAACACTGTCCTGGTGAAACAGGATAACCTTCTTATGCAAAGCGTTGTGTCACGATGAGTTCTTGCTTCAGGCAGTCCAACAGTCTTGCATAATCTTCTCCCGTGATCGTTTCACCGCTCTCAAGGTAATCGACCAGAATTATTCCACGTTGGTCCCAAATAACCGTAGCCATCATCTTTCCGACCGATGCCGTTGTCCGCACCCTCTTCGGAGGTCCTTCACCAGGTGCACACCAGTGGCGAGATGCTTCTTGGGTCTCCGGAGTGTAGTGATGGACCCAGCTTTCATCGACGGTCAATAATCTGCGCAAAAAATCCGACGGATTTTTCGACGTCTTGGCCAAATTTTGCTGTGAAGCGGAAACACGCGCATCTTTTTGGCCTTGGTTGGGCAAATGCGGCACCCGTTTTGCTCTGAGTTTTTTCGTCTTCAAGTACTATGGCAGGATGAAATGCACACCACCCAAACTGATCCCCAAGGCCTTCGCTATCTTCCTAATATTCACTCGCTTATCTGCGGCAACGATTTTCCGCACTTTTCCACGTTTTCCTCATCAGTTGCTTTTTTTGGGCGTTCTGAACGTAGTTCATCCTCGGTGCTCCTGCAATCTCTTTTTAACTCATTAGTCTAGTTGGGAACAGTGGCAAAACATGGCGCAGAGTCACCGTACACCTCGTCTAACTTAGTTTTCACTCTGGTCGCATTCCAACCTTTGAAATAAAAATGCTTGATAACCACTCGAAACTCTCTTTTCTCCATTTTTCAAAATCACGCCGATACGTTGCACGGGAAAAGCGATCAAACGAAATCGCAACGGCCAATCACCATAATATTTTGACTGCTAGCAGTCGAAAAGTTGCCATTTCTAATAGCGGTGAAAGCGCGCCAGAATTCGAATTCTGAAAAGCTCATTTTAAGAACCTGTTGAACTACCTGTATATATAAATATATAATATATAATATATATATATATATATATATATATATATATATATATATATATATATATATATATAGGTTACAAAGCTATTCAAGAAACATTGTTCAAGTCATATACCAGGGAAACAGGTTTAACATTATTATTCTTAAATAGCTGTATACTGCATGTTCTTCTGGCCGTATTTGCCGTAGGCTATTTTCAACAACTGTTAACGCTAAACCGCGTTAGACATACACGTATTTATAACGCGGGAAAGCTGAATTTGCATTTTGCGCATATCTGTATTTAACTCTCTTGTAGGAAGTTTTCCAAATGACCAACCAAACATCCAGAGCTGTAGAAATCCGTCAATGGCCCACTTGGGCACACTTAAAGCAGTACGAACTGGGAAAATTCCAGAGACGGAAACTCTCTACATTCTCCATCGATGCAAAATATTGTACTTGAAACGTCGCTTTAGATTTAATGTTCGTTCTCTAACAGCTAGCCGATCAAATAGTTTTGACCATTATAAGTCACTTCAAAGACGCATCTATAAGACGGCGGCATAACTAATGTTATTTAAACGGTGTCACGCCTAACTTAATGACGATACCAGCATGTGACATAATTTAGATAAATATATATATATATATATATATATAGGGTGTTCAAAAACATTTTCTAAATATGTTTTTTTTCTAGCGGAGTGGGGTTGCGGGCGCTGAACATAGCGCGTTCGGAAAAAAAACTGCTTTGTCTGTAAGACATCCAAAGTGGCTAAATGATATAAAGAAAAATTTGCAAAAATCGAGATCCTGTAGTGCCTCACAGTTTATGGTCCATGTTCAATACAATACGCATTAATCTGGATGTGTGTACTAGTAGAGTCGATGAAGATTAAAAACCGTGTTGGGGTAGCATTCTTCAGTTCTAGGAAGCACTTGGTTGCATAAGCGAAGTGGCATGCGTTATGGTTCTTACGATTTCCCATGTTGCGAAAAGACAGTGTTCAGAGCCGAAAACGATACTAACTCATTTAATTAAATTACTTGGGACTGAAAGACGGTGAATTTACTAGACCCATTTGTAGCGTGGTTGGGGGGTTTGTGGCCTTAGATAACCTATTACAGGATTACTTCAGCAATTTTTGTTAAGAAACCTCGGCAGAGATGTGTACCTCGCCAGGAAGCTTTGGGATAGAATAGCATGCACTAATCGGCACGTGTTTGCAAGGTACATTGTGCATGGCTATCATCACTTGGTATGTTCGACCCAAGGATTTCACCAAGTTGAGAATCAATGTCTCGCAGCTGTGTGCTAAGTACCACGCAATGAGCTGCCAGACGTATCGGAGGTTTTTTCACCTTTTCGCCCGGTGGGACGGTCTCTGAAGTGTTCATATTGTTTCTAATCACGTTTTTATTATGATCGTATGCCACTTTGAAATTCAAAGTTATTGCTGAATGAAAATAATTTGCTATAGGAATCCGGCCTCCACACGTCGACGGTCGGAGCTTTCGCAGCGCGACCCCCACGGGAATACAATGTCATCGACGCTACCTGCATCTCGCGCTGCGAGTATCGAAACTTCTGGGGCTCCCTGAGCGACTCCAGTCTTTGGGGCTGCCGCTTCTTTCCAGCCGCTGCTCCTATACAACGTCGTATGTATGCCTGTCGAACAATCTGCCGTGTTTTTAACTGCCATGGTAGTCCATGGTGTATTACCCTTTCGACGCTCCTGTTTCTAGTGAGGCTATGCAGTGGCTAGCTGGCAGGGGCATAACTGTGAAAGCGGTGTGGAAGCTACATACGCATGGTAGTGATGCTGTGTTCTGTGTGGTGGTGCGTGGTAAAGATTACGCAAACTGTTGCAGAAATGAATTCGGGCAGAAGGGAAGCCTGTTCCGTCGCTGGGTTGGGGACTTCCTCTACGAGAGGATGGTTAAGGAGAGTTTTAGTGCGCCTGGTGGTCCAAGCCCCCGTAAGTGACTGACCAGTTCTAGAACTGCAAGTGTAGTGGCAAACATACCTCTGCGAGTGCTTCTCTGGAATTGTGAGGGACTTAAAGGGGCAATGGATCTTGCACATGATGACATGTTTAAGTTGGTTGACATTGCACTCCTCACGGAGACATTTCAGCGGAACGAACTGCATATCAATGATATGCAGGGGTTTCACCAGCTGGCTGTCTTATCTGCGGGAGGTCGGGAAAGACCTGTGGGTGGGTTATCTATCTACTTACATAAACGTTTACCACCGATGCAATGCGTCAGGAAAGATTAATACTGCGTAGTGCTCTCCTCTGGGAGGGTAAACGTCGCTGTATTCTAATTCCCGCTCACATTCGATTCTGCGGAGGTTGCTGAGACGGTGAGCTTTGGACTTTCAGAGTTAAATCTGACCATGCCAACTATCGTCGGCGGTGATTTCAATGCCAGAATCGATTGTGGGGCCAACGATGATAAAGGCGAGGTGCTGCTTCAGGTGATGGAAAATATTGGTCTGAAATGTGCTAACGCGCGTGAAGACTATACATATTTACTTTATTCATACAACCTTGTCAGGCGTGAAATTGAAAGCTTCGATGTTCTTGATGAAGCGGCTCGAAAGCACCAACCAGTGTTGGCCGTTGTCGATGTTCCCGGTATTTGGCGAGACCGACATAACCCGCCGCGCTGGTCTGCAATGAGGCGGATTAATCTATCTCTTTTGGACAGAGCGGTGGGCGGTCTTGAGATAAGCCCTGACATCGATTCCACTTGTGATCAGTTGGAGAGAACGATGAGAAGTGCAGTGAAGTGGAAAAGGTTATGGCAAAAGAGATCACGCCCGTGGTACTCTCGAGCCTGCTACCTCGCCCACGGTGATGTGCTCGGACTCCTGCGCCAAGTAGAGCCAGAGCACCATCATCACTGCAAGTCAGGCGGGACTACTTTGAGCGTAGAAAGGCTTATATAAGACTCTGCTATGAGCATAAAAGGGAACACGCAAGGCGGGAGGAACGACGACTGCTCGAAAAGGCAGAACGAGGGCCTTCAGCTTACATCGTGCGACCTCGTAGGCCGGTGAACCCGCTTAGCGACGGACAGGTAAAGAGCCACCTAACTAATATTTTATTCAATCGTGACGTTGCGGCCGTATCTCCAATCGTACAGCATCCGCTTACACTGGAGCAGCACAACATGAATCTGCCTTTCGAGGTGGAGGAGGTGTGTCAGGTCCTACGGTCACTCCCGAAGAGAAAGAGCTCAGGGCCTGATCAGGTCACCTAACTGACCTTTTATTCAACCGTGACGTTGCGGCCGTATCTCCAATCGTACAGCATGCGCTTACACTGGAGCAGCACAACATGAATCTGCCTTTTGAGGTGGAGGAGGTGTGTCAGGTCCTACGGTCACTCCCGAAGAGAAAGAGCTCAGGGCCCGATCAGGTCTGCTATGAGCATTGGATCCAGTCACTCCCTCTCTTGGCAGAAACTCTTTGTGATTTCTTTAACGAAATTATAGAGAGGGGGCGGACTTTCTCTTCTGTTCAAGGGTATGCATGGTGATGACAAGCAGGATCCAAATCTCTATCGTGGAGTGGCGTCAGAACGCAAATTGAAGAAGATTTTCTGTAAGTTGTTTATCTGACCGATTGAGCGGGTGGCTGAAAAGGCACTTCCACCGGAGCAATTCGGTTTTAGGAGAGGCCGAGGCACCTGTGATGCAATCCATGTTCTCCAGTCAGAAATCGAGCGAGCTGTGGCGCAACCCAAAGGTCATCTGTATGCAGTCTTTATTGACTGCGTCAAGGCCTTTGGCAAAGCCCCTCGCCATCTGCTGGTTGAAGCATTCCAACGAGCAGGAGTGGGTAGCTCTCTCCTGAGTGTAATAGCAAGTTTCTTTGAGGAGGACACCTTGTTGGTAGACGGTGAGCAGGGTGTATTAGAGATTAAGCAAAATGTGGGAACTCCGCAAGGAGACCCGCTAAGCTGCGTCTCGTTTACACTTCTCCTTGCTGACCTCGTCGGTTACGTCCGACAGGAGTACCAAAAAGCCGTAGTGGTAATGTATGCAGATGATATCGTGGTCGCTCATCGCGATTTAGGTGCCATCAAGCGCATTACCTCTATGATAGAGGTGTTCCTTGTCTCGAAGGGACTTGAGATATACACCAGGAAGACCAAAGCCATGAAATTCAGGCGTGGAGGTCGATTGGCTGCCAGAGACGTTATAAGTTGGAGCCAACCATTGGAGTTTGTTAAATCTTTCGAGTATCTTGGCCTTCGGGTTCATTATACGGGAACGACGTTCACAGCGCATGTAATCGAAACAGTACGGAAGTCACTTGACTCTCTTTAAGGGCCAGTAGGCAATGTCCGAAGACTGCCCGTTCTCTCAGCAGTGAGGCTCTTCATGCTTAAGATTGTTCCGGGCTGCTGTACGGTCTTGACAGGGTGTGAAGCCACCTGACGCTGGCAAATTTTAACCAGCTTGAAAGGTGTTTTTCATTATATATGATGCGAGTGCTCTGCTTTTCTATCCGAGCGAGGAGCCGCTTTGTGTATCTCATGTCAGGCTGCCCACCGGCTGCTGAAATAATCTGACTAAGGCTGAAGATGCCGCGTACAGTACCCTACGAATGTTTTATTTCGGAGTGGGAAGCTAAAGTCGAACAGGCCAGACGGGAGGTCCGTGGTTCGGACGTTTTCAATGCCTTACACTATTGGTCTGGTCCTGCATGTGACAATCGCCACGTATACACCAGGTACATAGTGCATGGTTATCACTACCTGGTATGTTCAAACGCAACCTTTCACGAGGAATACGAGTTGTGCATCTGCCGGTTCTGCCTGTCTGAGGTGTACCAAGTACCATGTAGTAGAATGCACAGCGCTGGACCGAAAATCGTTGCACTACTTCTCTCGTCGGAAGCGTGAAGAGGATAGAGCTTTATGAAGAAACATTTCAAAATGTATATCCTTTATGATAGAGCTTTATGAAGAAACATTTCAAAATGTATATACTCAATTTGAGTGAAATAAACATAATTGTAATTGTTTCTAGTGAGGCTATAATCCTTCGTAGCATCTGGTTCATTCTTACACCACTTTCTTCTTTCACTTTTCTCTCACTGTTGGTATCGGCCTGCAGGGCGCCTAAGTCCTTAAGTTCGAATTGAAAGAGCCTATGTTAGGATCGAACATGCGACTCCTAGTCTTGAAACCGCCGGCTGGCTATTTTCGACATTCCATGCCGCCGTCGACAATGTAGAAATAGTATCGCAATGTAGATTGCAGTATGGATTAGAATATGTAAGTATATATGTAGCGATGTATAGAGACCTATACGTGTGTCTCAAATTACGTAATACACTATGTCGTTCTGACCGGTTTTTAATTAGAACGAAGGACGCGTTATTGTTAACGTCGGTTGCTAATTTCCTCTGTCCTATTTATTACCGATTGGGCTCGTTATACGCAGTCGGTGTGAGCCGTGCGTGATTGTTATGAGTTAGAACGGATTATGGAGATGTTGTAACCAAAGTCGGAGACGCGAGTTATTTACGCTAGCGTGGACGTTGACTTAGGCCATGACCTACTCTGCAAAGTTCCCAATCCTTAGTAGTTATGTCTTTCTCCCTATAAATATATATATATATATATATATAGCAGAGCTCCTCTTTAAGGTCAAGTCAATTGTCCCAAATACAATGCAACAAAAAGCGGACAACCTCCTTTGCAGACGATTAGCGTTTAAAAGGCCCGAGGAGTTTATCGCCTCCAGGCTGTATTATTGGGGTCCCACAGGCATGGCTACGTGCCAGTGATGGCCTGGTCTCGGACTTAAGCTCGGATCTGAAGCAGCGTTTTTCCGTAAGTAGAGTATTTTGCGCAGCACACATCGTCCTTCTCTGACGGGAGCTTGCAGTTTTACGGCTGCAACAACAACAGCAGAATCATAAACAACAACAGAGGCCGGGATAAAGGGAATAACAATGAAAACATTAACAATTACAACCGAGCCAGGGATTGCGACACCGACAACAACGAAGATAGGGACAGCAACAACAACTACTACTAAGGACTTTCAGATATGAATTAAGTATATATGCTAGTAAAGCAGCAATAAAATGACAACCGCCTTTATGATCAAAGCTGAAATCTTGGAGAGGGTTTTTTAGGAGTTGGTCTTGTTTTTTCTGGATTTGTGTGCTTGAGTGGCAGAATCGTTGCGTTAAACAAAACATTGTTGTGGTAGCTTTCTTTAGTTCTAAAATTAGTTGGTTGCACAGCTCACGTCACAGCAGCAAAGTTTTAATTATTATAAAATATTAATAAAATTATAGGACAGCCGATTAATGCCAGAATAAATAATACCTCAGCTGACTTATCTGGAACTAAAAGACGGTGAATCCACTAAGTACAATTGAAGCATGCTTACGGAGCTTGCCAACTTGGTGCACCTGCGGCAATTTTAAAACATTTTTGTTTGAAAAACAAATGTTTACCAGAAGACGAACGCAATGCCAACAGTGTTATACAGTAAATGATTGGCAATATTTAATTAGAGCCTACCCCAGGCCTAGTTTATTTCTTCCTTAGGGCCACGGGGCGATACGATGCGTAAAGTGCTTGCTGCCGTCTTCGCCAGCAATATGTTACTTAATGCAAATAGGTGACGGGGCACATCTGCATCTTGCTAGCATACGCAGTGTCTTGTTTGGTGTCCTTGTCCTCATGAAGAAAGCGGCGAGGTGCCTCAAATCTTAGCGGATTGTTCCAGCCAAGAGCAGATCCGCCCTCGCATTGACGTTTGGTACGCCATAATCACCCTAAGGGTTCCAACTTCTGGATTCGACGCAGGTGACCGCTGCGGTTACCGCGAGCACCTTCGTGGGCCATGCCAAAGTTTATATAGGTGATCGACTTGGCCACGGGAATGGTGTTGCGTCGTGTGTTGATTTATGGCTATGTGTACATTTCGTGGCCGTTAAGCCAGATATGGAAGGCGAAAAAGCGTCTTCGGCCCGTCAAAAAGCTATCCTTGATCTCAGTGGGCGCCAGAACAAGGTCGTCGTCCGTTTCTAGTCTGGAGATAGGCTTTATATCCTTTATAGAAAAGTAAGTGGAACATTTGGTACGTGCACGCGGACTTTACAATAGGCAACTCATCTGCAAGTGCGGGCCGGTAGTGTGAACATTCGCCTACTAGGAACTGCTTTTGCATTAAAATAGGAAGGAGACTGATTTCTTCCCCTTTGAGGGTACAACGAGGAGGCACATAGCGAGTAAAATCTTTGCCGCTTCTTTCATTCTGAATGTATACGCTGCCTCCTCCTATTGGGTGAAGGAGTTTAGCACGCGTTTGTAGACGTACCTTAGCTTAGTGATTGAGACGCAGGAATTACGCCCGAAAGCGCGATTGGCGCGCGCTGCCATGCTCATGTTGAAAACCTCTAGATTATGTGTTCTAGGGTGTCTTCGAGTCCAGCGTCGCTGTGCACATGTGTAAGGCTGGCAGTGTATCTAATCCTGACATGTGCGATTGAAAGCTGCTATGTTTAAGATTGATAACGTGGCGCTAAGTGTGTGGACTGCTTTCTCCCGTTTGATATACTCACTATTTAATGTTGGGTAAAGTGCAAGGAGGATGGGGCCTAGCTCATCCTCTTCCACACCTTTTTTTGTTCTTCTTGCGTTTTTCTGAATGAAATTAGTTTTAGGTTAGCTTATTGTTACACTAGTAGTTGTAGGAGTTCATATTTTGGAGGGGGAACTTTAATGAGATCGAAGGCACAGTCATGATAGGGTTCACTTAGGACGAGAACTTTTGAGAACTACAGTGTATAAAGTAGACGGGGGAATGGGATCGCTATTGGGATACATTCAAACATTTATTCACCTTTGCCAGGTAGTATAAACACAATATATATCGGGATATTGGGATACACACTATGGTAGCGATAAGAAGCACAACAGATACCACGCCATACGAATGTCTAGCAGTTCAATGAATAATCTAACCAGCAAAGTGGCAGAAAAATCAGCAATGCGGAAGAAACACATACAGAAGAAACACATTAATATATATACTCTCGATTCCCATAGCTGACTCTGGCTTTTACATTACGAGGAATGTATCCAAGTGTGTTTTACTGCTTCTAGTGAAGTAAATTACATTCTTTGTAGATCATTCTGCAGACGTCCTGATTAGGTAGTGGTCCCGCGGCGCGATGTCCGGTGAGTGACAGGTGGATGCGGCAAAATGTCCCGATCGAAACTTGCTAATCTTACGGAGGTTGGGTAAAATCACAAGCGGCCTTGCGTTGTCTTGGCGGAAGAGAACGCTTTCTCTATTCACGAGACTGTGTCTCCTCCTTTAGAGGGCGGCAAAAATTCGCTCAAGCTGGTCAAAGTGGACGCCCATGTCTGTCATTTGGCTATTGGAAATAAACTTGTGGTGGACGATGCCATACCTATCAACCAAACATAGAACAATATCTTGCGGGAATGAGTTAGCCTCTTGAGCGTCGTTTAGGGAGGTTGGGCTGAGGCGACCCAGGATCTTCCATTGTCATAAGACACCCATTTTTCGTCACAAGCAACAATCCGATCCAAGAGAACGGATATTCGTTGTGTCTATCAAGCCAAGAAGAGCATTGCTAAAGCAGAGTATTGTGTTGCAGAAAGAGAAAGGCATGGACAAACTAGGAAAGCTAACAACAATTGTTTCTCTCATTTATCATTTCCGAATACGTAACCCCTTGAAACACAAATAACATCTAACGTGTTATTGTAGTGATACTTGGTATTACTGACTGTCGACTGTTATTGCTGGTGAGGGTACAAGGAAATCGACGTCTAATCACAGATTACAGGTAAAGTGTTTCTATTTCCTGTATTGTCTCCTAAAAAAAACAAAGAAAAAAATATAAATATGCTCAACTAGAGTGGTTATATATTACGATAGAGTTACAATCAGTTACAGCAGTAGAGAAAAAGGGAGACAGAAATAAATAGAGAGAGAGATCGCCATTTGTGTAGACGATTGTCCGTTTAATATACTCGTAGGACTGTATATAGTTATTTCAATTATAGGGGGGTATTGTATTTTTTTATGGGACCGTCTTCTCCGGACCGCAAATTTATTTATGTTCAGTAATTCTTCATTGAGCTTGAAATTTCCATAATTACACAAATTCAAACAATTGTAACTATTCAGGGTATTCTGCAGAAAAGGCTATTGCCCGTGTCTAAATATATATATATATATATATATATATATATATATATATATACAGGGATACATATCATTCAGGGAGTATTGTACTTCTTTCGAGGGTTGATAGAACTCGGCAAGAAAATAATTTTTCCCTATGGAGGGAGGACGCGGAAACGTCTTGTTTAGGAGAGAGTGAAGTTTATAAAAGTAGTTTTTCTACCTTTTTCTCCTACATAGTTGTGCGAAATCTACGTTTGCGGGAGAACCAACGATAGCCATATCGAAAGCAAAGGCATGCATATTTGCATAGGGCGTATGAGAAAATTAGGTACATATTTTGAGGTTTGGTAGAACTCAGCAAGAGAATAATTTCCTAGTGGAAGGAGGGGGCGGAAACGTCTTGGCAAATTTTTACGGTTCTGAACGTGAAAACTTGCACGTAAAACATAACAACTATGACTGTCGAAAACGCTTAGTTACTTGACAACTACGTAACGCAGCACCATCACCTTGGTACGAAAATGATGGGCATTAAATTTGCTATTGCGTGAGAGTGGTCTTTTGAACGTATTTTGGGTCGCATTGAAAAAAATTACGATTTTTCATGAAAAAGCGTTAACGTAAAATATCGACTTTTCATGACTTTCCTTAATCTGGGTATTCGCTTTTTGCTACGCAAGCTAGTGAAGTGTCTTCCGTTGTGCAGAATTTTCTCTCCGAACACGCCGGTGTAATCGGTTCCTTCATGCGTTGACTGGTTCTCCCGCAAACGTAGATTTCGCACAACTATGTAGGAGAAAAAAGGCAGAAAAACTACTTTTAGAAACTTCACTCTCTCTCCTAAACAAGACGTTTCCGCGTCTTCCCTCCATAGGGAAAACTTATTTTCTTGCCGAGTTCTATCAAACCTCGAAAAAAGTACAATACTCCCTGAATGACCCTGTATATATATATATATATATATATATATATATATATATATATATATATATATATATATATATATATATATGGCACACACGTTTTTTGCACATAAGTGCACACACATAAAAAAACCCGTACGCAAGTATATATACGTATGAATGGACGTAATAACATAAAGTGCGTTGCAAAAAATTAGCAACACATGTTTTTTGGTGATAATTTCGGTCTGATTTGTTTGGACGTTTTGAATTTTAAGGGCATGATGTACACGACGAAACACGAGTATGGTGTTAATTTCGTTGCAATCACACAATCGCTTCATACAAAAAATAAAAAAAAGTGTGAAAAAACAGTGTTGCAAAATATTAGCAACAATAACGCCTTACGGCGTATTCGATTCTTAGCAGGGCTGTATGACTTATTTGATATTACATATTCTAGTTTAGAAACGGGTTTTTCGTCCCATCTTCTGAATCAAATCGTAAACTCGGTCTTTCATGGAGTTAATGAGCTGTTGTAAGTGCGAAAGTGAAATATTAGTCCATGCTTGCTGGACAGCTTCTTTGAGGTCCGACAAATTATCATATTGTCGACCATTTGCGTAAATCTGCTTTACCAAATGTCCCCAAAGATTTTCGATGGGATTCAGGTCTGGACTCAATGCCGGCCAGTCAAAAAGTGGCACTCCTTGTTCTTGAAAAAAAGCTATAGTGGTAGCCGAGGTATGAAACGTAGCGTTGTCTTGTTGAAAAACTGCGTCAGGTCCCCCAAATCTTCTGAAATGGGCTTCTAACTGGGAACCGACGATACGCTGGTACTTGTCGGAATTGTTTAGGCCCACAATCGCGTATAGATCAGACTTCCCATTATATCCAAACGCGCCCCAATATTCCACAGAGCCACCACCGGCAACACGTTTCAAGAACCATTTAGGTTCCTTCCGTAAGTCGTGTCAATAGAACTGACAGCTGTCAGGGCCATCGAGATTAAATTTATTTTCATCTGAGAAGACGATGTTTTTCCACTCGTTATTCCAAGTTTGTTATTTATGCGAAAATTCTTGCCGTGCGACAATGTGCTTCGGTTGCAGTCGCGGCATAAGCTTCCTTTTCGCGTATCGCACGTTTTTGTCAGAACTTAACACTCGGTACACTGTGGATCGGTGTACTGGCACTCCCAAAGTAGTCCTGATCCTGGAAGAAGACATTTGGGCATGAGTAGCCAACTGTACGATCCTACGCCGATCTCGAATAGTCAAAACTGGCTTACGCCCACTGTTAGATCTGCACCTTTGGTTCAGTCCAGGGTGTAAGAACCTGCTGATGGTGCTCTTATGCCGTCCTAATCTGGTTGCTATAGCAGTTACTGTATGACCGAGCTCAGCATATGCCTCAATTGTTGTCTTTTCGTTATCCGAGAGATCCTTTGTACGACCCATAGGTTTAAACATACGCTTCGCTCTTAGTTCGGCACAACGACAGAGCTGTAGAATATTTTGCAGCTATAGAATGATTGATTTAGCTAGACAATATTCCTGACATTTGATCCCCGGGATCGAATATCAGCTGTAGCATCGACTATCCTTTACTAATAAGAGCTGTGTTGTTAGCATGTTATTGTTGCTAATATTTTGCAACACTGTGTTTTCACACTTTTTATTTTTTGTATGAAGCGATTGTATGATTGCACCATACTCGTGTTTCGTCATGTACATCATGCCCTTGAAATTTCAAAACGTTCAAACAAATCAAACCGAAATTATCACCAAAAAACATGTGTTGCGAATTTTTTGCAACGCACTTTATATAGTTATGTATATACATTAGTTTGAGTGTGTGTGTGTACGAACGTAGGACCTCTAGTTTTATTTGTGCCACTTCGCGAGGTAGGCCTTCTGGGCAATTAGGAAGAAATCTATAAAAAATCGCGATCTTGATTTCAAAACCATAGTCGGATGTTAGGATGCACTTATGTTATTGTCTGGGTAATTACTTAAACAAACAAATAACATTAAGAAAAAAGCGAAGTGGCAGTATGCCAAACCAAATACAAGAAACCTGACGGTCGCAATGCAAAAAGATGATAACTCCGAGCCCAAAATATTTACTTGCGAAGATAACCTTGTATACTTCCGAAATTAATTGAAAAATGAGAATTCTTTACGAGACAAACTGTCCTCAGTTCTAACATTTAAGTTAGGATCAAGTTGAAAAATGAGTAGAGCACATAACCGCAGTCCAGAACCCAATAAAAAACAAAGTAATCGCGTTAGCGACCAACGGCAGGTCAACAGTTGACCTGGGCAATGGAAATGTTGATAGGTGTCCACATCTACTAAAACCAATATTGGTTTTAGTAGATGGGGTTTAAGAGAGGGAAATCGAGTGGGTTGAAAGTAAAATTCAAAATGGCAATTTTGATCATATTTGTCTAAGTGAAATATGGACAAAAGGACATTAAAAGGGCTTTACAATATCCCGTATTATTTTGCGTGCGCATTTAAAAATAGAGTATGTGGGACGGCGACATATATTCATAAAGACTGTAAGACTGTCGAAAAATCAGTACGTTTTTTTTAGAGGACTAACTGGAAAATGCGGTTGCACACACGGACATCGCAGCAGGGGAACTCCCTGCCTGCGCGGGCCGGTAGTGTGGGACTCCAACCTACTAAAAACCAGTCACGTTCACGTCCCCCTGTCTGACTGGGAACTGCTTGCGTATAGCATCAACAGTCAGGGGGGGAGTCTATTATTCCTGGCGGGTGTGTTCCCCGGGAGCCTCGGGGAGGCGCAACTGAGCTAGGAGAATGAGAATCCGTCATTTTTTTAATGATGTTTTGTAGGTTAGAAGCTGACTTGTTCTTTAAAAGCTCTATTAGGCTTGCGCGCTGCTCCGCCCATGATGGACACCTCAGCACGGTGTGCTTCGGGGTGTCGTCGAGTTCCTCACCACAGTGGACGCACGTAGGGCCTTCCCGATCCTGAACAGGCGGCAAGTGGGCTCGAGTAGAAATTTCCACTACCTCAGACAGACATTATATATAGATATATATATATAATATTCAGTATACCGATTTCGGAATAGAGATACGTCCGATATTAATACATTTTTAGAAAATTATCTCTATTGAAATTGTAAGGTTGGTAATAGGAGTACTTATAGATCCATACTTTTTTTTTTTTTTTTTACGATGTTGTTGGCATAATACCCACTAAAAACCTCTCACCTAAATGGCCTCAGGAAGAGGCGAGGAGCTGGAACCATTCTTTAATATTACTTCAACCCCTACTTCTTCCTTAGGGTTGCGTGATCAGAGCGCACATCGCGGTCTGCACCAGATCTTTCTGTTCAATAATCGTCGCGGCAAAATCCTTTATGATGTGCCAGCTTTGGGTGTCTTGCAGAAGGGCCTGACCCATTTTTTCACAGGTTACCGGGGGTTCCCGGTCTAAGAGCCGCGCCAGCTCCGCCCTCTTCGCGCTGAAAGCCGTGCATGCTTCGAAGGTGTGTTTGGCATCGTCTTCTTCTCCTGAGTCGCAGAGAATGCATACTGGCGACGGAGCACGTCCTATGCGGTGTAGATATTTTCTGAAGGTGCCGTGGCCCGTCAAAAATTGGGTTAGAGGGTACGACAGTGATCCCTCTCGCCTTTTGAACCACTCTCGGAGATCCGGGATAATAGAGCGAGTCCAGAAACCCGGCTGGCCCGCCTGGATCTCCATCCATCTATTGTTCCACTCGTCTAGTGTCTGACGGCGTGCGTCTTCTTTAGAGATAGAGGAGTCCGCACGGCGGACTGCGCTCTCCATAACCCGGAGATCCCAGGGGATCTGCCTGGAGAGTACTTGAATGGCCGCGGTAGACGCAGTTTTGTTGGCCCTTGCAATCTTGAGGGCCAGCGGCCTCTGCGTTTTATCCAAAAGCCGTCGGCACGTAGCCCGCTTAGCCGTACGCTGCCACAGCGGGGCTGCGTAAAGCATAATGCTGTCTACTACCGTCGCCAGGAGACACCTCCGATCATCGGAAGCACCCCGTGTGCGCGGCAGCAATCTTGCGAGTTCGGTAGTAGCTTTGGTGGCTTTTGCAGCCGCATAGTGCACATGAGGCGTGCCTGTCAGGCCGGTATCCAGAAGCACTCCTAAGTATTTTGCTTCGCTGGAGAGGGCAATGTTGTGTCCCTCTAAGGTCAAGTTGAGATGGGGAGTGCGCTTCTGCCCGTTTAGAAATATTGCTAACGTTTTGTGTGGAGCCAGGCGGAGTCCGTGCGGAGCGAGCCAGATGGAGATGTCTTGCAAGGCGCCAATTGCTGTCCTCTCCAGCTCCCTGGCATCCCGCGACGTAATCACGATAGCCAGGTCATCCGCATAGGCTATTGATTTAACGTTAGGAGGGTGAGGCAGACGTAGAACATCGTCGTATGCAATGTTCCATAAAGTTGGGCCCAGCACGGAGCCTTGAGGTACCCCTGCGGTAACAGGATATGACTTGCCTTGATAGACCACCGTACGTTGTGACAGGTAAGATGCTAAAATCCTTCTAAGATAGGGCGAGATAGAAGCCCTTGCTAATGCGTCATTAATGGAGTTCCATGAAACTGAGTTAAAAGCGTTCTTGATGTCAAGTAGAATTGCTAGGCAATGCGATCTCGTTTCTGAGCGAGTACCTCTCTGGGTTTCGGCTATGGTTAAAAGGCTCTGAACTGCGTCATGTGTTGAGTGGCCCGAGCGAAAGCCGTGTTGGTCCTCTGAGATCACTTTCGTGTCGTCCAACTCCTTCGTCAGCCGCATATGTATAAAATGCTCGACTGCCTTGGAGAGACTGGGAAGGATGCTGATAGGCCTAAAAGCAGAGGGGTCACTTTGGGGCGACGCGGTTTTAGGAATCAGGACAAGGTCGGCCTTTTTCCAGTCGTCGGGAAATGTGCCCGATCGTAAGATGGTCTCCACCATTTTCATAAAAACAGTTGGATGATTCTCTATAAGCATTTTAACGGCTTCTCCTGGAATGCCGTCTGTTCCTGGTGCCTTACGCGGTCGGATTTTCTTGACGACTTTTCTCACTTCCTCCATTGTGATGGCGGGGAAGTCTAACTCCTTGGCGTCAAAGTTTGGCCTCAGTGGTGGGGGGTCCGAGGGAAACAGCCCGCCGATGACTTTTTGAGCGAGGTCGGGAGGCAGTGGTGGTTGTGCGTGCTTCAATTTGTGTCGGGCTATTTTATATCCTTGCCCCCAGGGGTTGTTCTGGATATCGTTACGGAGTCTTTGCCAGCACTCAGACTTACTCTTTTTGATTTCCCGTACCAGCGCGCGACGAGCTTCTCTGTATTTCTCCCAAAGCGCTTGAAGGTTTGCTTGGTGCCGAGCGTGCCGACGAGTACATATGCGCCTGATTTTATGGCATTTCTTCCGTGCCTCGGCTACTAACCTATTCCACCAGTAATTGGGGGTTCGCCGAGCCAGTGCGGGGTGCAAGGGGCGGCTTGCTGCTCTACAAGCCTCCTCTAGCATAGTCGACACCGTGCGTGGTTCCACATTACGCAGTCGAGCGCAACGAGACTCAATTTCCTGCTGTAATGTCTCAAAATTTATTTTTAGGCGCATCCTGCGGGTTTTAGGAAAAGATGGCGCCACTTTGAGGCAGAACGTAATGTAGAAGTGGTCCGAGAGGTTTTCGACATCGTCGTGTATAGTCCACCCTGTCAACCTGGGCAGTAGGGTCTCAGAACAAAAAGTAAGGTCCAAAGTTGATTCTTGGTTTCCCCTTCTAAAAGTGGTGCCTGGAACGTTGACTAGATGCAGGTCGTGTTCCGATGCCCAGTCTACCAGCGCCGCCCCTCGCGGGGATATCCTGTTGCTCCCCCACTGTCGGTGAGCTGCGTTAAAATCACCCCCAATTACGACTTGGCGGTGGTTTTGTTTTATGATCGATGTTGTCAATTCTTCTAAGAACTCTTTAAAAACCTCGGTAGAAACGTTCGGGGAGATGTATATTGAGTAAATGGCCACCTTATCTATGGTGATAAAAGAGAAGTGCACTCCTCGGCCAGCTCCAGTATGGTAGGCAGACGAGGTGGTTCGATATACAGCTGAGGACCCGTTTGATGCGTGCACAGCCGCTGCGTGGAGCCGGCTTTTGGGGGTTTCGGAGGCCAGGATAAAATCGATATCTTTAGAAGCGGTAAAATGTAGTGCCATGTCTAACGCCGGGGCGGACCTATTTAGGTTGACTTGTAAAAACTTAAGATCCATGGTTCTTTGTTGTTTTCCGGAGTGCCTCTACTCGTTGCTTGTAGGCCGGGCATTGCATGGAGGTTGCGTAGTGTCCGTCTTGCTGGCAGTGGTAACAGTGCGGCAGAGCCCTACAGTCCCTGGCCACATGCCCTGCCTTCCCGCACTTGTAGCACAAAGGGCTTGTGGGAGGTGGGTTTGTGCAGGCCCGCGTTTGGTGCTCAAAACTGAGACACTTTGAGCACTGGGATACATTTACCAGTTCGTCCAGACGGCAGCGAGACCAGCCGATCTGGATGTGTCCCCGGCGCTGGTGCCGCGCTGCCGCTTCTGGTGGGAGTCTCACCACGCATGAAGAAGTCTTGCCGTCCCGTGTCAGTTTAAAAGCGTTAAGAACAATCGTTTCCTTCTCTGTGCCATCACGTGTTAGGGCCTCGAGTACGTCGTCTGCGTTTATCGTTTCGTCGAGATCTCTAATTATTATTGCTTTGGTTCGGGGGGATGTTTGGACGGTTGCCGTAAGGGAGGCCTTGTCTTGAATTTCTTCGGCCAACTTCGCCATAGCGTTTGGAGTCGAGGCCTTGACTAGTAGTTTAACTTCACCGGACGCTGTTTTAGAGACCCTTTTGACCTGGATTCCTAATGCGTCCGGGTCGAGCTTAGAGCGTAAATCCCGGACAGCATCAGAATAGCTACGGCTTCCCAAGTTAATAGTAATTGAACTAGCCGTTGGCTTGTTCTCATTACTCCTAGCAGAGTTTATTGCGCTACCCTGACCCTTAATCCAGAGTTCTAGGGTTATTTCAGGAAATCTGGTCAAACTGGATTCAAGACATTTGCGTAAAATGTCCAGGTCTACTGTTGATGTGGTAGCCACCGCGGCCGATGTTATCTTCTTTTTTCTAAGAAGGTCACAGAGTGAGTAAGTTATGCTTTTGAGAGTGAGCGGGGATGGGCTGGCCCCTTCTTCCTCTGTTAGCATTCGGGCAAATAGTGTGCGTGCAGGTGAGGCTACCGTTTCTTCTTCCTCTTCTGTGCCCTTTACCCCCACGACGTCTTGGTTATGTAGAGATACGAGCCGACCCTCCTTAAGGTAAGGCAGGGAGCTCAGAAACGCTGGGAACTGGTTTGCCAGTCCCATCACTAGCCGACTATCTTTCTCCGTTGTAGGCGAAAGCAAGATTACTCGGGCCGGGGCTTGGTCGTTAAGAAAACTTGCCTTCTTGAGCTTTGTTTTTGGTTGCCGGGGGGGGGGGGGGGAAGGTTGCCGGGGGGGGTGGTGGTTGTCGGGGGGGTGACTCTCAGTGTGTCTGCAGCTACAAGTACGAATTGCGTCTTATGTATATATACGCTCCATACTAACCGACATATAGATCCATACTAACCGACATGAACATACATATTCTGGCAGACAACGTACATGCGGGCAAGTTAGTTGTTGGATATAATTCGGTTTAGCTATTGTTAGTAATATACCACTTACAACTCACTGGTTTTCCTATGATAGTATATCTGATCCAAATACCGCTGCGACAGATCTAACTAAATCAGCTCAAAGTGTAATTAGATTATGCCCTAAGGAAATAGCTGTACGAAAAAGCAAGCATAGACAGAGGAATCCATGGGCGTTTCCAGTCATTGTGCAATGTATGGAGTATAGAAATACGCTTTTCTGTGAGGTTTGTCATCTGGACCCAAATCACGCGGGTAAATTAAAGTTTAATAAATATATAAATTAAACGATATAAATAAATACTTAGAAGTTTGCATGATGAGACCTGAAAGTTTAATTCTCAGCTTCTAAGAAAGATACGAAACAAGCTTTCAAGGTTTTGCTAACCGAGCTCAAGGGTTTCAGTTCCAAACAGTTATTCCTTGAAGATCTACGAGATATTAATCAATCGTTTGAAATCAGTTAGAAGTATTTTAGTATAAATAATTAATACTAAAATGCCTCTAACTAATTTCAAATGCCCAACAAATAGAATAATCCTCAAAACGCGATCCAAGGGAAGGCTTTGGATTTCTACGAAACTGGTAAAAGAAAATGCACTTATTCTGCTACCATTGTTAGAATATCTTTGCAAATTATGTCTACAAACTGGAACTTTCCTACGTTATTTAAGCCATCTCTGGTTACGCCGATTTCTCAAGGGGTTATATTTGCCTTGATAACATTCGACCGGTCTCTATGACTGCACTTGGCAAAATTCTCGAAAAAATATTAAATTCAGAACTAGTTGATTTTATTGATGAACGGCATTTTGTGTTCGGGACAAATGACTGAAGATGCAATTATTGTGCTTGGAAACTTAATTGGCGCAATGTTAGAGAAGAAAAAAGGCTCGCTTGGTCTTTCTTGATTCACACAAAGCACTTGATTGTGTAGAACGGATACGATGAATAAATTAAAGGCTTTGGGGCTATGCAAGACAAATTATGGCATTATTCAAAACTACTCATCCGACAGTCTACGAAAAATATGGAGTGTTTGAGTGAAAATGCTCTTGTTATTCACGGCGTACCTTAGGGTTCCGTTCTACGACCAACACTGTTTAATACATACATGAACTATTCACACTTATTTTGCAGTGATGTGTAAATTGAGCAGTTCGAAGATGATGCACGAATCCTAATTAGAGTGATACTAGAAATGAGCTAATAGAAAAAGTAAGACGTGCTATTGCTGGTCAATCCCTGGTTGTAATTCAACAGTCTATGTCTTAATGTAAAAAACTAAAATTATGAAAGTAAAGGTGGGTACGCAGATGAACCACCACTTAACATTGCCTATCACGCATTTGCTTTCTTGGGTTGTTAAAGATATATATATATATATATATATATAATACTAAAGCACTAAGTTGGAACCCTCTGATTGAACAGATGCAATGATATCAGGCTATGCTTCACTTCTATCGTCGGCTTAGGTCTTGAGGATAACTGCAATTGTCCTATAATTGGTGAGGCACACACCTATAAATGCCTTTGCCTGACGATCCAGAATAACATCAAACGGGAAATTCATATTAAACATATGATAAACAGAATGGAGCAGACAAAGGTCACTCTGGTTTACAGCGAGTGATTTGCGGGAAGCTAGACTAAGGTCTACAAACAGCAGCGACAAGGTTTGAATTGGGCTATCGTTATATACGTTTTATATATAGAGAATCACCTCGATAGGGAATAGTGTATGTCAAAAGGTACACGTAAAGGGAAGTACATAGTAAGCCAAGGCTGAATACAGAATAAGAATGTCACAGATTAAATATGGGTCAAGCAGTTTCAGGTGGGGGAGACAAAATAAAGGGATAGGTTCTTAGCAGACGCCTAGGCAGAGATGTTGAATATAAAGATATATCGCAATCCCCAAAACCTCCAGAAATACATATACACTTTAAGAGCTAACTACTTGTAGATAAAGGTGGAAGTATGAAATGTCGGGCTTGTGGGTGAGGGAATGTGTTAACTGAACATAATGTACAACATGCCGAAACAACATGCTTTGGAACCGAATGTTAGAAAAGACAAAGTCGATATTTCAAAGAAGATATTGTCCTATTGGAAGTAGATATTGGAAGATGATACGTTCCTGGTATGTATGCTTAGGTAACATATGTGCTGCCGCTCTACGCAACCATGATATGAAAGGGTGGCATGTGTACTTAGGTAGACATGTCGGGCGAATAATAATTAAATCAGTCAATCATATAAACATTATTGTACGTTATAAATACAAAATCGAGATTTATATATATATATATATATCCCGACGTTTACGCTAAATAAAAAGTACAAAATTAATTAATAAAAAATGCTAATAAGCTCAAAATTATAGGGGCTGGCCTGAATTTTGATGTGTTAAAAACAAGATAATCAACTTTCACTTTTAAAATAAAGTAGAAAAACTAGGTCCTTAAAAGGAGAACAATGAGAGTGAAGCAACGTATCTTAGCTAAAATGAAACAAGCGCAACAGATGTTTCTATTGATTGTCTATATCGCTGAGTTGGAAGAAGTTCTCCGCGACTTGAAGGCACCACCAAAATGGTTATTGCCAAATTAACCTTTAATTATATCTAAGAAAAAGTACGAAATAGGTGTCACACAAACGGCCCATCAACAGCCTAAGATCCAAAAAGGTCCTAAGATCCAGTCTGAGCGGTTGATACGCTGCAGCAGACTACCGGAAAACCGCATCGAGCTCGTCGGCCAATTTTCATACATCGGAGTAACGTTTACACCGGGACTTTATCATTTTGATCATCATTTAAATTGGACTTAAATTGTTACAGTCGTGTACCAAAGAGAAGTAGGGAACCCTAAACACGTAGATAGAATAAAATTATTTTATATTAAAGGGTTGTTAGAGTTGCCAAAGAACTGCACTTGGAGTCACCGGGATCTTAGTCGCAGGCTTTGCACCAGACAAGTTTCCATTAAACTTACTCTGGAAGTTTCTACATCATCTAAGATGATGCCTTAGAATCATCCCAAATAACTCAGAGAAGAACGTAATATGGAATTTGCATGTCGTAACTATATAGCCTTCATATTCAGTTGATGTAAAGGGCGGTGCAGTAGAATAAACCGACAAACTGCTGCGTATCAGCTCTATATGTGTATGAACGACGAATGTTACGACGTCAACGAATGCGTGTGTAAATATATGCGTGAGAAATGTGACGTGGGACGTTACCGCATACTAAAGTGTAAACAAATCGACCACCACCACAACGAAGTTTCAAATTAAAAAATAAAATTCAGAAGGTTGTTTTGCAACCTAGCGTTCGCAATTAAAATTTGAATTTGAAAAATTGAATGAATTTGAAATTGAAAAACTAGATAAATTTGAAATTGAAAACTTTGATAAATTTGAAAAATTGAATGACATTGAATTTATACAGCGAATTAGTCGATTCGTCAGACCCTAACCGTTTTTTTGTTGTCTTTGGCCTTTTTGCCTAACACCTCAGGCAAATAGGGTTTTTTGCTGTCAGTTTTATTTCCTATTGATCACGTACCCCCACCAGAAACGAAGCTTTTTTGTCCTGGATTTGAATGCCCATTTTCTGTAGTAAAGGGTCTCATAAACACACGGTGGCAACGAAAGACTTTTAAATACGCCTCATTAGATTTTTGAATATGTTATATATTTTTGGTTCATTTAGAGCACGTTCGTCAGCAATAGCTCATTTGCGTGGGATTCGACCGCTACGAAACCACATAGCATGCACTTCCTTTCTGCTCTGCTGCTGATACTCATGCTGAACACCATGCTGTTATATTAACTTTTCTCTCAGCGGGAATCCTGTCAGTGACAACAAACTGACATGGATCATAATTTGCCAGTTAGCACCACCAAGAAAACCAAGTTCTATTATCTCTGCATAACAGTAGGTCCATTAGGAGAAAGCATACAGCATATAATTCGGTAGCACTTTTATATTGGGGAGTTACGGCCCCATTGATGGGGTACCCATCATTGGGGTACGGTGTAGATTAAACTTGGTGGACTGCGATTGCCAAATAGGTGCGAATATCCAAATAAATATTTACACGCATATTGAAGCACTAGCACTTGAAAAAAAACCCTACATATTGCGTAACACTCATTACCATTTATAGTAATCATATGGTAAAGTTGGCGGACTTGAGTACTACATACTTCTTAAACGGGTTGTTGTGTTTGTCGTTTGAGTTTCGATCTCATTGCACTTCTGTTAAGGGGTAGCCGGTATGTAGCCGGATTTCAGGCCGACAAAACAACATCAGAAGCACCTCAAGTAGATGTTTCTATTTATACGGGTCTTTTAAACGTTTCGACCGCAGTTGCTGGTCACCATACCCGTAGATGCTGTCTTCGGTGTGAGCCATTTTCAAACAAATCGTTTTTGTTGTTGTTGTTGTTGTTGTCGTCGGCCACTCTTTAGCGAACACTAAATTCCATACACGAGCAAGCCAAAAAAGAGAAAACGAAAGCTGAGTATGTGCATCGTGTATCTGTATAGTCGATTGAACATTACTTCACTTCTGTCTCATTCTGTCTCGCCCACACCTTTCCTCTTTTTTCTGCCCGCTCCTCTCCTTTCCACTATCTCTTTGTGTCTCCGGCTCAGCACCCAGATATGCCAAGAATGCAATCAACCTTCGGCTTTAGCGTAGGAAGGAATCTCCGCTCCAAGGCGGCACACTCTTCCCCCCCTCTCTCTCTCTCTCACTCCCACTGTGTGTGTCTCTCTCATGTCCAAGACGCACATGCATGATTAGGGACTCAGGTTTTTCAGGATAGCCGAGCTGGACCCGAACAGGCACTTCTTCGGTTGTCCGCCCACCGAACTTACACTCATTTTCAAGCTCTAATGCCCAACGCCGCCCCTTCGGACCGCGCTCAGTTAAGCTCAGCCAAGTCAGGGAGCGTATACGGAGACGGCCGTCTTGTCTGGGGCTCACGTTGCGAGTGTACCGGCAACCGGCCTGTGAGTCGGCATGTTTAGGCATGTATGGGCAGAGCTTGAGCCTACCAAATCCCCGCTGCGCTGCTGCTGCTGCCGCTGGAACTAACCGTTGTTTTGCTATTCGCGTACCCTATGTATGGTGAACGGTCGCCTCGAAAGAGGACAGCGTTCTACGCGGCGCAGTTAGCTGAATGAAAGCTCGCCGCCCTGTGAGAGGGGCGTTTGGTCGAAATTGCCTCTCGTGTTTTTCTCTCCTAGATCCGCTCTAGAATCGCGGCAGCACGATCTCACGCTACATTGGCGCGATAATGAATCGTTAGCGGGACGAGATTTTTGCTTGTTGTTACGCTCTTTTAGTTGGACTCTCATATATGCAAATGGACTTTCATATGTCTCGGCAAGGTACGAGAAATGGACATTGTATTAAAATGTATGTATCTTTCTTTGGATCTACTGGATCACACAAGAATCAGGTTGTTTGGCAATATCTGTCGTGTCGGGATCGGAACGGCGACTCATGAGTCGCACTACCAAGGTCGCAGGACGTCTGCACCACATCGTCCCAACGATTGGGAGCCGTGTATATATATATATGAGGCAAGGTGAATGAATCAAATTTTTCCAAAGTCTTCTAGATGGCTTAGATCGTTAGCGAGAGAGAGATAGAGAGAGAGAGAGAGAGAGACAGATTTAAGGTCGTTCTTTCGCCTCCTCCCGGGTATCTCACACTTTTGAGAACTACTCACCTCGCGCGAACCACTACATCACTCTGACCTGATCTCCCACTATACGCGCTGTGCTAAGTCGACTGCAGGACTCTAGAAGGCTAATCAAGCTGGGCTCGATTCTTCGCCTGCAGGCAGGCCACCCTTGCCCGGCGGCTCGATCGACGTTTAAGTGACCAGTGAGACAAGGAAGCACCGATAGCAAAGGGAAAAGACGGAGGAGACGACACACAGAGGACACGGGGATTGGGAAGAGGGACCGTGACGACAGTGGTGTCACTGGCCGAGTGTATGAAGAATAACACTTGGACATCTCGCAGCCCTATAATTGCTATCGATCAATATCGGATTATCGGAACTAAACGGCGAAGAGGGCAAGAAAAATGAACTGGCAAGGAAGCGCAAAGCGATGGTAGCTTGCTGATACTGCCGCCTGCCTTCGTTGTCGTCGCCGTCGCCTCATCGGCTTTGCATTAAATGAAGTTTCTCTTCGTTGTCGGACGAACGCTTTCGCCCTTTAGTACTTCAGTCTTCGGCGATGCGACCGTATGGCTCGCCTGTATTATATAGAGTAGAGTGGTAATGACGAGAGAAGTAGAAGAATCAAGACGACAACGACAACAATGTTGAGGTGCCACTCATCGAGGGCAATGTGCTTTCGACAATCTCGGCTCGAGTTGGACAAAGTTGCCATGTGTGGCAGTGTTGGGGGGGGGGGTAGAGTTTGTGTCACTATTGTCAACGATAATAACGTAGGACGTCCATATACGTTCTTATGTTTACGATGCCGAGTTTGCAAAGTTCGTCGACTGCGAACGTCGGTGTGTGTTTATGTTATGCGTCGTTCTGCTGTACGTGTCAATGCGCGTCAAGAAATATGATCCTTGTTATATATACAATTACAATTATGTTTATTTCACTCAAATTGAGTATAATATACATTTCAAAAATGTTTCCTCATGAAGCTCTATCTTCTTCACGCTTCCGACGAGAGAAGTAGTGCAGCGATTTTCGGTCCAGCGCTGTGCATTCCACTGCATGGTACTTGGCACACCTCTGCAGGCAGAACCGGCAGGTGCACAACTCGTACTCCTCGTGAAAGGTTGCGTTTGAACATACCAGGTAGTGATAACCATGCACTATGTACCTGGTGTATACGTGGCGATTGTCACATGCAGGACCAGACCAAAGGTGCAAGGCATTGAAAACGTCCAAACCACCGACCTCCTGTCTGGCCTGTTCGACTTTAGCTTCCCACTCCGAAATAAAACATTCGTAAGGTACTGTACGCGGCATCTTCAGCCTAAGTCGGATTGTTTCAGCAGCCGGTGGGCAGCCTGACATGAGATACACAAAGCGGCTCCTCGCTCGGATAGGCAAGCAGAGCACTCGCTTCATATATAATGAAAAACACCTCTCAAGCTGGTTAAAATTCGCCAGCGTGAGGTGGTTCCACACCCTGTCAAGACCGTACATCAGCCCCGGAACAATCTTAAGCATGAAGAGCCTCACTGCTGAGAGAACGGACAGTCTTCGGACATTGCCTACTTCCCCGTAAAGAGAGACAAGTGCCTTTCGTACTGTTTCGTTTACATGCGCTGTGAACGTCGTTCCCGTATAATGAACCCGAAGGCCAAGATACTGGAAAGAGTTAACAAACTCCAATGGTTGGCCGCAGCAACGTATAACGTCTCTGGCAGCCAATCGACCTCCACGCCTGAATTTCATGGCTTTGGTCTTCCTGGTGTTTATCTCAAGTCCCTTCGAGACAAGGAACGTCTCTATCATAGAGGTAATGCGCTTGATGGCACCTAAATCGCGATGAGCGACCACGATATCATCTGCATACATTACCACTACGGCTTTTTGGTACTCCTGTCGGACGTAACCGACGAGGTCAGCAAGGAGAAGTGTAAACGAGACGCAGCTTAGCGGGTCTCCTTGCGGAGTTCCCACATTTTGCTTAATCTCTAATACACCCTGCTCACCGTCTACCAACAAGGTGTCCTCCTCAAAGAAACTTGCTATTACACTCAGGAGAGAGCCACCCACTCCTGCTCGTTGGAATGCTTCAACCAGCAGTTGGCGAGGGGCTTTGTCAAAGGCCTTGACGCAGTCAATAAAGACTGCATACAGATGACCTTTGGGTTGTGCCACAGCTCGCTCGATTTCCGACTGGAGAACATGGATTGCATCACGGGTGCCTCGGCCTCTCCTAAAACCGAATTGCTCCGGTGGAAGTGCCTCTTCAGCCACCCGCTCAATCCGTCGAATAACCAACTTACAGAAAATCTTCTTCAATGTGCGTTCTGACGCCACTCCACGATAGAGATTTGGATCCTGCTTGTCATCACCATGCCTGTCATCACCATAGTTGTCTGCTAGCAGTCGAGATGTTCGGATGTTCGAAGTGTGCGCTCCCGTTAAAAACGGGTGAACAACTGGTTGTGTGCAGCCAAGGCTGCTCAAAAGTGTTTCACGGGGGTTGTCTCAACCCCGTGCTCCCCAAGGATGCGCACTCGGCTCCCTGTGGAGCCTGTGACACTCAGGAACCAAGCCAAGGTACGTTGACCGGCCGTTTGAGTGAACTACAGTGGAACTTCGTGAAACTGTGGTTAGCACACACGGAACTGCAGGAGCGGGTTGCCAAAATCGAGGCAATCCCGCAAGAACAGTTTGCCGCACCCCTCACGCTTACAGGGGGGTTAAACTCCACGCTAAGTGACAAAGTTAGCGTGGAGAAATCCGGCGGAACGCGGACAACGCGGAAGAATAAGAAAGCACGGCTAGCAGACAGCAGAGAAGGAGGTGACGTCACCGAGGATAGGCCGAGAGAGCCTGCTGGAGAGAGCAAAAACAACCGCGCAGGCGCCAAGAGAAGCTCGGCGTCTGCAGAGTTGAGTAATAACAGTGTTGTTGAGATGGAACCACCGGGTGGTGGTACAGCGACGTCACCAGCTGCGGTAACAACAACACCGACAGCAGATCCAGCTGATCCACAACCGGAGGAGAAGGCAGACGACGATGGCTTTGTTGTGGTTCGTAAACGACGAGACAACAAGACAAAACATCGAATGCAGAGGGGCAGCGCAACAGATGATATAGGCGGATTGGAAGTCTATGCCAGACCGGCGAAGATCAGCGCCTTGAGAGTGGCACGATTGGCGCAGAAGACGTCGGCGGTCGGGCTGCAAGCGTGGCTAGCTGGCAGAGGCATAACTGTGAAAGCGGTGTGGAAGCTACATACGCATGGTAGTGATGCTGTGTTCTGTGTGGTGGTGCGTGATGAAGATTACGCAAACTGTTGCAGAAATGAATTCTGGCCGAAGGGAAGCCTGTTCCGTCGCTGGGTTGGGGACGTCCCCTACGAGAGGATGGTTAAGGAGAGTTTTAGTGCGCCTGGTGGTCCAAGCCCCCGTAAGTGACTGACCAGTTCTAGAACTGCAAGCGTAGTGGCAAACATACCTCTGCGAGTGCTTCTCTGGAATTGTGAGGGACTTAAGGGGGCAATGGATCTTGCACGTGATGACATGTTTAAGTTGGTTGACATTGCACTCCTTACGGAGACATTTCAGCGGGACGAACTGCATATCAATGATATGCGGGGGTTTCACCAGCTGGCTGTCTTACCTGCGGGAGGTCGGGGAAGACCTGTGGGTGGGTTATCTATCTACCTACATAAACGTTTACCACCGATGCAATGCGTCAGGAAAGATGAATACTGCGTAGTGCTCTCCTCTGGGAGGGTAAACGTCGCTGTATTCTATTTCCCACCCACATTCGATTCTGCGGAGGTTGCTGAGATGGTGAGCTTTGGACTTTCAGAGTTAAATCTGACCATGCCAACTATCGTCGGCGGTGATTTCAATGCCAGAATCGATTGTGGGGCCAACGATGATAAAGGCGAGGTGCTGCTTCAAGTGATGGAAAATATTGGTCTAAAATGTGCTAACGCGCGTGAAGACTATACATATTTAAGTCACAATGGAAGCAGCACCATCGACCTGTTGTTTCACAACCTTGTCAGCCGTGAAATTGAAAGCTTCGATGTTCTTTATGAAGCGGCTCGAAAACACCAACCAGTGTTGGCCGTTGTCGATGTTCCCGGTATTTGGCGAGGCCGACATAACCCGCCGCGCTGGTCTGCAATGAGACGGATTAATCTATCTCTTTTGGACAGAGCGGTGGGCGGTCTTGAGGTAAGCCCTGACATCGATTCCACTTGTGATCAGTTGGAGAGAACGATGAGAAGTGCAGGGAAGTGGAAAAAGTTATGGCAAAAGAGATCACGCCCGTGGTACTCTCGAGCCTGCTACCTCGCCCACGCTGAAGTGCTCGGACTCCTGCGCCAAGCAAGAGCCAGAGCACCATCATCACTGCAAGCCAGGCGGGACTACTTTGAGCGTCGAAAGGCGTATATAAGACTCTGCTATGATCATAAAAGGGAACACGCAAGGCGGGAGGAACGACGGCTGCTCGAAAGGGCAGAACGAGAGCCTTCAGCTTACATCGTGCGACCTCGTAGGGCGGTGAACCCGCTTAGCGACGGGCAGGTAAAGAGCCACCTAACTAATCCTTGTTATATATATAATGATTTAAGTTAAATATAAACAATCATTCGTGAATATCAAGTTATATAAAGAATCGAACGTTCTGTGTGCGGGCTAACAACAGTTTTAGTCGGTATGTGTTGTGTCTGTCGGGCGTGCCTCAAGAATGATGCCTGGGCGCTTAAATCATTTGTACATTTGAATGATCTTAATTTTTCTAGACCATGTGGCACGAAAGGGAAGTAATTCAGAGAGCAAAAAGACTATGTCTGCGGTTAGTACTTTAAAAATGATATGATAATATCGGCCTCTAAATGCGCGGTTAGGTGTCCGAAGACGGACCACATTTACATACTTGATGGAGAAGAGATACCCAGAGTAACTGACATTCGCAAAATTCGGGTAACTGTAACACTGGAGCTAAATTTTAGCATTTACACTACACGAATTTTTCAATGTATTAGTCTTATAGGCAATATTATTTGTCGTTGTTTAAAAATTAAATGTCCAGCGAATTGTGTCCGTCTTTATAATAGTTTTGTAGTTCCCAAAATAATCTGTGAAGCTTGGCGGCCGTGTTTGAAGATATTGAAATGATTATTATGAAAGCATATTAATGCAAATGAACAAGTTCAGTCCAAATTCCTTCGACGTGCTGAGGCGTAAGTCAGCCTTGACTCAGGACCTATCTGAGAGCGGTACTCGAGAACTTAAAAATGTACGCAAGAATCTCTCAGTCTAATGGACTTGCCACGTGTTTAATATTCGCAACAACAACAACCTGCGCAGTATTCAAACCATATAGTCGAAACAATTGCACGATCTGACCGAATCAACAACTTGTTTCCGTAGCGCATGGCAAGATTGTTGAAGACCATGGACTCGTAATATAATATTATAAACCGTATTTGTACATATCATAAATATACATTGTATATATGCTGGAGTGGTCCGATAATAGGTGACCTAAGCCTGGCTCCGACTGTTTCCACTGCGGGTCCGCAACCCGCCAAAAGACACACGAAGTGATGATGTCATTGGTCAAGTTATTGGGTAACCGGATTTAATTCAACCGTTTCCATTTCATACAACGGTTCATACAACAATTATAAAGTTCTCGGGTAATGTATCTTGTCTAATGTCCGGTAGGCAGCATTTGTTCTACTTATACCACGATTGATAGCCAATTCCGTTGCGTTGCTTTAAATGGAAAATGTGTTACAACACAATATTTGATCTTCCAAAGCTTTTTTGATACTTTTGCAAACCTTACCTTGCAGTTCTGGTGGTCTCCCAGTTCATATCCAGTCAATTACCTGCCTATGGTGTTATTCTACTACAGTGTTGCAAACTTGTAAGTTCTTCTGTACATATGTACTGGCGTTAGCCTTATTAAAATGTCCACCTTTGACTAAGTACTACGTTCACCCTGGACGGACTGGACACAACAGTTTGCTTACCGGAACGATTTTCAAACTTGTCTAATCGCTCTCGTTTTTTTTTCAGAAAGCCTGGCTATCGGGTATGTTCATGCTTGAAAGGCGCCGCCAAGTTATATGTGTGCGGCCTTTGGAAGAGACATACGCTGACGCGGTTCCAGAAGCTTAATCAATAAACTAAGTAGGATCCTTAATGAATAGCAGCCCTGTTCAAGTACACACTACATGTGCAGAAGCGGGTAGTGTAAAATAGACAGCAAGCCAACCATGTAAAATAGAATTATATTCTTAGTTAGCAATAGTTATCTAACTATAATATTTAATTAGAAAACTATCGCTAACTGTGTCGCAGGCGTGCGCGGATATAAAGAAGCGTTTTACGAAGTAAGTGTTCTACAATGCGCACTGTGCATTTTCCACGCATTGATGTATTCCCATTTTACGGTTTTTGTTAGATCGTTTTTTAATGTTCCTTATGAAAAATCCAGAAACAAAAAAAACTAACGCTTGCACATATACATGGTCAATCTGCTCATAGGTCTGAAAAAAAGCCTAACATAATCGTCTTAGATTATCATTTTCCTAGAGTATACCAATAATACTGTAAAACCACTTGTGCTAAACCGTGAAACTACGCGGTGCAATGCGACTAGTCTATTTCGATGCGCTAACGGACTAACAGTGCTTATCTTTGTAAAAACAAATATCAAACGGGGGAAGAAGGAATATCTATATATTATATATATATATATATATATATATTATATATATATATATATATATATATATACATATTCCTTTTTCCCCCGTCGTCGTCGTCTGTTGAAACAGACTTGCTCCCCATTTCTACTAGCCTCCCCCCCCCACCGCACTTGCATTCCCGGTATCTCTGCAAGTGGAACGGGTGCAAATAAGGCAGGCAAGGAAGTGCTTTCATATGTGTTCGGTGTGTCGGAAGCACTCTTGAGAGACCGCTAGGCTTTCTGCGGGCATTGAACTTCCGCACTTCCGCCGATATCGACATCATCGAAGAACGGAATGTCTACCAGCTAGCAACCCTTTAGAGAGCGAGATATATATATATATATATATATAGAGAGAGAGAGAGAGAGACGACCTGTGGAGGATGGCTCACTGTCGCGGGCTGTACGGCTCAATGGTGCGCGTTGTATGGCTACTTGTAGAAAATGGAATTAGATGGAGGCCACCACGAGAAGAAGCAAACGAAACACAAACCAGTAGCAGGAAGGGAAATAAGCAGTCGCCATGCTGCCATGAGAGCGAAGTACGCGGCTGCAGCTGCTGCTGCCGTGGGCCCCTATGCTATGAGAAATACGCCTACACATTTACCTTCTGCTCGTTTGCGTTGGGATGCCGCCACCGCCGCCGTCTCCTCCACCACATAGGTCAACACATGAGTGACATTGTCAGCTTGTATAGCTTGTATCAATCGACCGGTGTATACTATAGTATGCCGCTTGTTGGCTGTTGTTTGTTGGAGCTGTTGCTCTGGGTTGTCGCGTGCATTAGTTTAATAGGATAGGTGAGCAAAGGGCGACGTGAATGACCCCGACATGTTGGCTGCAGCCGTATGTGGAGATGAGGTGGCGTACGAGCTTCAAGGTATTGGACACAGCATGCCGATGTTCGTGGGGGCATCGCCGTGCTTGGCACAGAAGTCGTGGTCGCTGTATTAGTAGTTTTAGCAGCAACAGCAGCAGCGGCGACTTTATTATTCGTGATTTACTGTGGGATAAGCGGATACCATGAAAGATTAAGAGGAAACAATTGAGTCGTATGGGAAATATTGTACAGCATGAGAGGACTCTGCTGAGGGGATTAGGTGATTGATGGCCGAATGGCCACATTGTAGATTATTCCGAAAGTAATTGTCACAGTCGTGTCCCTAGACGGTAGACATTTCACGATGTGCTAAATTATTTGCAATTCCTGGAGAAGAAAAGAGGACTGATATCATCAGGCCTTTAAATCGCCTCGAAAATAGATTTTATTCTATTAAGTTACTCGACTCGACGAAATTTGCAGCGGTGTTACATACTAATTAAAATCAATTTAACTGCATCTTACCTAGGTATTATTGGACGCAGGTCAGATATATGCTAGGCCTTGTCAGGAAGACCGTAGGAAGGAAATTCGGGGCATAAGAAGCAGTATGGTAGTTCTGTATATATTCTGTTTTTTACAGTATACCATCACGTTAACTGCAAAAAAACAAAACAATCTAGTGCTCACAGTCGTGTCCCTAGACGGTAGACATTTCACGATGTGCTAAATTATTTGCAATTCCTGGAGAGGAAAAGAGGACTGATATTATCAGGCCTTCAAATCGTCTCGAAAATAGATTTTATTCTATTAAGTTACACGACTCGACGAAAGCTGCAGCGGTGTTACATACTAATTAAAATCAATTTAATTGCATCTTACCTAGGTATACGTAAGAACGTGGATTAGACGCAGGTCAGATATATGCTAGGCCTTCTCAGGAGGACCGTATGAAGGAAATTCGGGGCATAAGAAGCAGTATGGTAGTTCTGTATATATTCTGTGTTTTACGGTATACCATCACGTTAGGTACTGCAAAAAAACAGAACAATCTAGTGCTGGAAAGTTCTTAATTATATTCAGTATTATATTAAGCGATTATTATATATATATAAATATATATATTTTTTTCTAGGTAAGCTGCATCTCTAGGCAAATAAATTACAATATCTTTTATTATGATTGCCAACAAAGGTGTTAGTAATATATACATTACATGTTACATCTATCTGCCATTGACACTAGCCGCAAACCACGATTTTTGTACAAGCGCTTTTCTTAAATCGGTTTCTGTCAAAACAAACGTTGAATCTAATATTTTTTTAATAGTCTTATACTATATTACTTCCAAATAACTAAACCTGACTGCGTAGGAATCGTCTTTGCATTTTTAGAGTGCCAATGTGTTCCATTCATGATTCAATAATTTTGGATGAGATACCTAATAATTATAAATCAATAGTGGAACTATAAGTGGTTCATTTTTGGATTTGTGGATATAATTTGTGTTGTTCACACACAATGCTCTTAGAATCCAGGTGCCCACTGGCGAGTATTGAACGTAATTTATCTATGAAATGTGCAACTTGCTTAGCAGAATCGAGGTTTAGTGAGAAAGTTACCTTCACGCATTTTACAATATTCAGTTTGTTCAAGGTTCGTCCTCTCAAAAATGTAGTTGCTGATTAAACATTTTGTGCATTACTCTACATTTGCGGGCTGTGAGTGTACATGCCTATTTTTGTGACCAGATTGAACATCGAGAGTTCTTTGGGATGCTTGTTTGCCTTTCTGACTAGTTATATAAATACACAATTTAACACCGCTTGTGTGTATTACAAATTTTACAGGATGAAATGCTCAATATTCTATTTCATCTACAGGTATCAATAACAGTAGCTGCCAGTTCTAACAGTCTCATCACTCGAGAATGGTCTATCTAAACATAGCGATGAAGGTTCGGTCTCAGAGAATCCGACATTTACCGTACTAATTTTCCACCAACGCCTTTATTGTGCAATACAGATCAGAATAGATCATATGGCATCGTTCTAAAAGTAATTTTAAAATCTCAATATACAAAATCAACCTGAACATTTAAGTGTGCCTATAAACCAATTTCATTTAAAAGTATTATCAGGCAGTCAGTTGTACTTCTCCTTCCCTGGATGCACATTGGCCTTTCGTAATCAACCTTCTTGCGGCGTTTATGAGAATCTTGTTTGCTAACATTTGTCCCCGAGACTCCTACCGAGACCGAGAGATGCTACCCTTGCTTTGCTGCTTGCGAGATAGAACCAGTTCGTCTACGGCCTTCTGCCAAGTAATGTACGGTTAATTGGCAGATTTATTGACAAAATTCAATCGCGTTATCCCGATCAATTGACAGAAAATGTCGCGTGAATTCATCATAGTCGGCTCTTTGAAATCGGGTAGGTCTTTTTCATGCGATTATCCCACTTCAGTCGTAAACATAAGTTGTTTGCCCAGATAGCGAGATATTGCAGGGCTCAGAAAGGCCATCACACATGAGTGTGCACACCGCATTGTCAAGGCGTAACGCTCAATCAACTAAAAATCCGCCGGTCATCTTGCACAACAGGTTAGCTGATGAAGACTACTCAGCTAGCTGAACTAATTTTTTTTCTTTCTCACTGCTTGACATCTTGGTTTACCCAATCAATGACTGTCACTGTTCAGCAAAAATTTTCACCGTATGCTGTCATGTTTCCTATTGCCTCGAAATGTACCTCATTGCTTTCTGTACGCGGGCTGTAGGCAACTGCCAGCTTTGTCGCTTATCTTATTGGCATTTTATATGTCACCGCAAACCCGCTCGAAAATTAGTTTTAATGTCTCGACTTGAACACGATGAATCGGTTTTTGCACGCGTATTCAAATACTTGTGCAAACACCGAATGTTCGTAACGTTAGACAAATATGTTAACATATGCCGTACAAGGGACTGCTTTTCTATTTCACAGACACACGCACCATTGACAGATGCAAACCGGCCAAGATACGCCCACTCTAGAGCAGTTCATCATTACCGTTCTTCGGAATAGAAAACTGACCGGCCATATAGTAAAGTTGGCAGAGGTCTTATGCATAAGATGGTTTCACGACCTATGTTGCGTCAGGTTTACGCTTTAGGCAAATGAGCCTAAGGCCTTAGCTTTTAGGCTGGAGACAAAGATAAACGGAGCGTTCCATGTTAGTCTCTCGTCGCTGCTCAAAGCCGGCTATGAACCATGTATGGAAACTCTTCTCAGACCTGTCTTTCCTTGCGAGTGCGCGCATTGATGGCGCGATCTAGGTTATAAGGTGTTGCTACAGATTTGCACGTGAGCGTCATACTAAGTAATTATATCACTAGAAGCAATGATGGCCCATCACAGCGACGTCGCTAAGAGCTAGGCTGCCAGACAGAGTGGCAAGTGAACATGAACAGAGTCGCCACGGGTGTGATACGTTCAGCTATAAACAGCGGTGGTTTCTCTTCTTGCTGCGAGTCGCAACATACTATGGCATCTACTAGTAGAGCAGCACGGGGTGCCGCAAAGCTTACCGTGTTACGCGGGTGTAAAGGAGGTACCCCATTGATTGTATGCCGCCTTGAAGCAAAAGAAAAATAAGTATATAGAAAATAATCATTTGTATTTTAAACTGTCACAATTATTATTATTATTATTATTATTATTATTATTATTATTATGGTGTTAAGATGTTCTTTCAACTTGCGTTTTCATCATAAAGCCTAGGCATTTAACGAGAAACCGCCATGAGAGTAAAATCTTTGAGAGAAAACCTTTACGAGAAACTTTTAAGGTTGCATAGGCAGATCTCGAACTTACAACGAACGATTAGTGGTTAGTTTGGTCCCGGCGCAATCGTGCAAACTAGTTAGGCTATGTTAGGCGGGTAAAGTTTGTTCAAGTCTTCTGTCAATCATACGAGAAATGGAAAATATGTCGGCGACTGGCTAGGGAGCAAACAAAATAAATCTGTGATAAATTTCTGAACTTCATCAAATCACTTTACGGGCAAGATACGAATAGAAAAGACAGATTCAGTACAAAGTTTCAGAAGATTCAGTACCTACTCTAAAATTAACAGATTGCACACTACAAGATTAAAAAGGTAGTTTAGCCCTTCAGACTTACTTGTAAAGCCAAAATAACACTTTTATCAGTCCGTCTTAAATTGGCCGTGCAATCTACACTAAGCGAACCTTGAAAATGGCTTAAGTCTAGAAAATTATGCAAGGGTAACTTTATATGCTGTGTAACTTTATAGATTAGATTTAGGACTATATGAAGGTTCTAATTTTTCGGAACGACCATGCAGTGAAGCAAAGCTAGAATTAAACACAAATTAAGGAGATTGTCTTTAATTCTAGACCATCATCCGTCTTCTACGGGCTAGGAACTCACCGTGAGGCATATCTTCAATGCACAGACGGCCGGAAATATTGAGAATCTAGGGTTTCTCCAACAGTCCATGTGGCAGTATGGCCGCTGACTCTCAACGGTATAGTATATCATATATTCTCAATGAGCATTGCTCAAAGAAGATTCGATTAACAACAGGGATCGAAACGGCTACTCTCCCGTAGATGGCTAACGCACTAGTCTCCTAGACCACGCCGCGGTACTCGAATTTGGGTCAATAACACGTTATTGACCCAAATTCGAGTTTAGTATAATTAGTGCGGAGGCAATTTAGATAGCTGGCAAGTTTACACTTCAGGGGATACCAATCTAATTTGTTTTGTATGATTTCTATTGAAGTTTATCTTATTTATAACAATTTAATGAACCTACTATATCCTAAGGAAACGGAAATGCATGATTACTGTCTGTTTATAAGACAAGCGCCCCCTCTGTTGCCGGCGATTCATTGAAGAAGAGCAACCAAGCAGGGTATCATCCAAGAGAAATTGTCCTTGGAGTAGTATATCTAGTCCGAGTGTATCAGCTCGACGTCGTTTAACTTTTGTTAACGATCTGAGAAAGCGAGGAAGTTAATCCTCTATATATATATATATATATATATATATATATATATATGTATATATATATATATATGACACACGCACCAGAATCGACATATTCTGTACAACACGAACGTAAGCGTTTCGAAGACCGTCACGGAAGCACATATGTGCAATGCAGCACGCAGGCGAATAACATCTAGGTCGTTAAATAAATACAATAGAAACGCTTTACTTGCAATGATTGATGACTCTAATGTGTCTGTTATACCCTTTGCGTTTACGCGTAGTGTCAAATACAAATCCGGTGTATATATATATATATATATATATATCTTATGTAGCGTGTTTCTATTTTAGCGAGGTTGTGTCTATTTCCGTATACCCAATGACGGTACCGATTGATGCCGTATTCGCTATCTAAAAAGTCCTTATGGTGTCTTAAGTGTGAACGCTCCTTAAAACTTACAGACACAACTATTGATTTCATCAAAGTTACTACTCAGGCATAAATAATGCAAGTAACTGTTTCAAGTCATCCGGTAAACCAGCTTCTGGCTCTTTGTATAGTTGTTAATCTCGGAGCTCATGGTATGGCTCCTTCGAAGATCTCTCGAAAAATGCTTAGTTCTAAAAACGCAACAAAAATGGATACAATTTATACTGAAACGTAGGTGATGTTGTCAAGAATTAAACACACCGATCGGCAGAAAAGTCAAGGAGTTCAATTGGAAATATCAGTACGAATAATAGTATTCAAATAATCTAATGATTATAATACATAATGAAATAAAAGATCAGCAATCAATCGTAGCAACGAAACGACAATAATTAAAGCAGAATGTGTTTTGTAAGCATTAGGCAGTAACGACGATTTGTCGACAACGACTACTATTTGTTATTTAATAAGTTATGCCTTTAGTAAAGAGTTTCGGGTGGCCAGTCTTAACTAAGTGGATTATATTCTTCAGTAATATTTGCCTGGTAGAAGTGGGACTGTGACTAAGTCAACAAGACATTAACAGTATTTTGCTAAATGTCAAAAGGAAGACAAATAATGCTTCTGGCCAGACAATGTCACGGCCGAGAGTGCAATTAGTACAATTATAAAGTCATTCGTAGTCGCTTGAACGTTTGTTAGCGATGCCTATGTTGGGCTTTTCTGTTACAACAAGTATGTTTAAGTAACATTTGTATTGCGTTTATTGACTGTAATCCAATTACAGATCAACATGTATTCTGTTGGTCGGATCGCTCCTGTTGGACCTTCGATAGCATCATGGACCTTCTGCTTTAAAATGTGCAGCCCTAAAGGTAGGCCGTGTATGCCGTGCGTGCGTTCTTAACGAAACGCATATATCCTCTCTCGAGTATATAAACGAATATATACTCAAGGGTCGTTCTGTAAGAGATCTTGATATGTGCTCGTAACCATGGTATGTATCATGTACTCGTAACCAAGGTATGTACCATGTACTCGTAACCATGGTATGTACCACGTACTCGTAGCCATGCTAAGTGCCATGCACTCGTAACCATTGCGCAGCTGGCGCGGTCGCCATAGCTTGTATATACCGCAGAGTAGAGTTCGCAGCTAGGGAGATTGGGTACAATAGTCAGCAATGGGCAAGAGCGAGGGTATCAGAGAAAATGGTGAAATTGAAGGTAAACAAGTCATATACAGACAAATGGAAGTTGGCGATGGGTTCCAGATCAAGTTTGGCAACTATGTGTGGAAAGGAAAAGCTGGAAAGAGGCGGAGTTGAATGGGTATACGATAATTTAAGAGCGAGTGGGCTATTGGCAGATGCCAGGGCGGGAATTATGCAAGGATACATAGAGCTAAATATAGGAAGGGGCAAAGTACAGAATGTCGAGCATGTGAGCTAGAGAATGAGTCAATCGAGCATATTATTAAAGAATGTATAGCCTTAGGGGGGAGCAGAGATATAGAGCTGTCGGAGGCGCTAGCTCTAGGACCAAACGTTGGAAATGACGTGGTCGATATTGCAAAGAAGAGGTTGTCACAATAGAACGCAAATACTCAGTAGGTATTGATGTAGACATGGATTATATAGATGCGTAGGTAGCATATATGCTGCCGCTTTAAGCGCCCCTGATATAAAAGGGTGACATATGTATTTAGGTATACGAGTACATGCCAACCGAACAATAAATCAATCAATAACCTATCGCTTAGATCATTGTTCTTGAAGTAATTGCTCATTTTTACTCCCTGCAAGAAAGTCAACTCATTGTAAAGGACGATAACTACTATGTGAAAATGTACAATACACATATTGTACCAAAGCTAGTGTGCTGGCCTGCTGTATGAGCGTCTGGTCATGCGATGTCGGTCTTTTGGAAAAGATTCCCCGTAGGTTCATGAGAATTGTAAGTGACAACTGCATATTTAAATGCATTTGTTTTACCAAATGCTGCTGATGTATGTAATTAAGTTGATAAAAAAAAAAGTTGACTATCGTGTTGTAAATCGACTTTTCGACGCTGGATGAATCAAATAGACATTTTTTGATTGGCATTGCAATTCATTTTGACATCGCAAATAATCACCTTTGAGAACGGGACTTTCTGTTTGATCAAAAGGCATTGTACCAAAAAATGTTGTAAATAATTTGTTTTCTTAGCAACTGGTTCATCAGAGTAGACGTCAGGGCATTGTTTTCTAAAATTATTACAACATTAAATTGAATTTAGTGTACGAAGATTAAGATTCTGATTAGGAGCAAACAGTGCAGCCAAGAAATAATCGGTACTCGAAACCGCACCGTCAAATAATTATTGACTGGTTTCGAATAGGATAGAAGATACAGAAGGCATAGCTGAAGCTGTCGACTTTCTTCGGTTAGGCTGTTTCGGTTCTTCATGTTACAGCGTATCTAAAGTGGCGCTGCTTTTGCTCGATTCATGTTAGAAAAACACGCGCAGGAACCTCGTGCGTTATGAGATACTCGTATAGATGTATGTATGTACCACCTAGAAAGCAGGCCGACTTACGTCCAATTCATTTCGTACTCCATATCCGTCGTTTCGAGCATTCGTCGACATGAAAGAGAAATATCACTCTCATTAATTTGCATCACAAATATGAATAGTGAATCCATGATCTGACAGACATATGCAAGAACGTATTCGTATGCTGGGTCTGCAGCTCGGGGTCAGCTAGAACAGCCATTGCTTCTCTCGTTCGCGCACAAGCGGACCTCGCACTTCGCGCATCAGAGAGAAGAAGTGGCTCACCGTTAACTTTTGTCGATTTATGCACACGTTGTTCTATGCACATTTCAGCCATATTGCCAATATTTCCTCCGACAATATCGACAGTTCGATTGCAGAGAAAAACGTCACCGATATTATATATTTAGGTCATATCATATAGAAGCTGCGCGCATGTCGTTGACCTATAAACTATTACGCTCTTATTACTATGAAGTGTATATGTAGTTATAGTAGTCTAGTTCACTATGCACAGCCTTTTTTACGTCCCCGCCGCCTGTGGCACAACGTTATAAAGCATTGTTTTTTTGTCATCTCGAATGTCAGAAGACGGACAGTTATCACGGATGCCGGTAAGACCACCGAGCGTAACCGAGCGCGTACCACATGCGTGATATCGATACGCCTCTGCAATGATAAAGTCTTCCTTAAAGCATTGCGGTCTTGCGTATTTATGCTTGATACATAGAGCTGATATGATCGGCAAACGTCTGCTGATATGAAAATATGCTGTTAAAGTCAGCTTCCAGCTCACGTTTTGCACGAATTGTGTAGCCCGCACGTCTACTGGAGCTTTTAAGGAACACAACAGCGCTTAACCTACGGGACACCATCACGGAAACATGACGGCATCTATTTCGTATTGGAACGAAGCGTCACAAGCTTCCAAGAATATACTACAGGAGACGACAAGGTTGGCGTTCTTTATTCGCTCGCGCCTTCCCTCGGCTCTCGGGGAACGCACCTGCCAGGAATAGCAGACCCGCTTTTCCTAACTGTTTGATGGTGTGCGCATGCAGTTCCCAGTCAAACCGGGGGACGGAAACCTGACTGGAAAACCGCATTTTCCAGTTAGTTCTCTAACCAATAAATGTGGGTGCTACCCAGCAATCTAAAATTTTACACATTTGCTGTTATATTTAGTTTGAAGACATTGAAACCTGCGAGAGCGTTTTCCCAGCCACCACCCGCTGGCTTTGATCATACACTTACTTCGGTTGATCGCATCCTGCGTTTGGCCCATAATGCACTTTGATTTTCTTCCGCTAGAAATGTTCCCGCTACGATAGCAATTTCACAGCGCCAGTTTCATGGCCCACCCCTTCTCTCCGACACTTCTAGTGGTCAAGTGCGCCGCATGTGTAGGGCGACGCGATTTTAATGCTTGCAGTAACAGCACAGCTGTATTCGCCGTGGCGTCGCGGCAAAGCTCCAACAGTAGCGACGCGTCACAAATATACGTATATGCCGTACAGGTGTGCCGTTAGATTATGGGTGCTGCGGCTGCTGGTGGTCGATGGAGGCCGTGCCAGTGCAGGGGCGGAGGCGGGGGACGGAGGGTTGTTAGTTTACGATTAATTGCTTTACGACGCGCTACGATCTCAAGGCGCTAGGTCACTGGCCACACGTTTACAGTCCGACGGTCATTGCGTGGCGCATACAACAAGTTTGCACTCTCCGTGTGTCTGTGCGGAGTGTTCTTGCGAGTCTCTCGTGAAGCGTCCAAGAGTCTGTGTCCAAGCAGTACAGTGCGCTTATTAGCCTATACAAAGAGTTGTAGAAGCTGTGGTCGTGCCATCGTGGTGTTTCCAAGTTTACCAGCCTCCTCTCCGGCCATATTGCCTACTCATATTGGCTATTTGTCTAACTGTCCATCTGCTATCGGCTTTGGGGTGCTTCTGCTGCAGAAGACCGGAGATTGACGTCGATTCTTGATCTCATCTCTTGATCACGCTGCTCCTTCTGATGCTGCTGTTGCTGCTGCTGCTAGCAGTAGCTTGTGAGACATCATTATTAGCCAAGCATCAATCAAAGTGCCACCAGTCATCATCTTCACTACGTATAGATTTACTTGGATATAATACTACATTACAGGATGGCAAGGTTGCACATTATCAACAGGTAAGTGGCCGCCGTTATTGATGCGGTTCGGTTGAACGCTGGATCTTTTTTCTAGCACACCCGTAGATATATGTGGGCGGTCAATGTTATTGTTATTTATCATTTACCGGTTGGTTTTTCCCAATATAGCATTTTTTTTCAGATAATTTTTCGGATTTCAGTTTACGGTGCCTGTTTAATATAGGTTCACGCGAAATATCATGCCAGCCCATCGTATAGCTCTCGGTGTGATGGACTCCCGGGATACTAAAACTTAAACAAAATGTTCGTTTACGCCGCATTTGGTCCCGAATTTAGCAAATGTCCCGCATTGGATTGCTGTGTCGGCTGACACGGCTATTCCGAGATCAGCAGGCCGTAAGCAGGCGTCACCAGCGTTATTTGATTCGCGTGTCAAACCGTCTGACAGTTCAGCTGTCTCTGTGGCTCTTTCACTGCAGCTGACAAATAGGAAATGCACTGCTACAAGTAATATCCAGATGGAAAAGACTATCAAATCTAAAATATGTATATATATATATATATATAGCACATGGCGGCGTGGTCTAGGAACTAGTGCGCTAGTCATGGTTGTGATCTGCCGGTTCAAATCATGACGTTGATCGAATGTTCGATGCTCTTTGAGAATAAATGATAAACCACTGGGGCCAGCGATCATGCTGTCACAAGAACTACATTGTATTAGAAACCCTTAACGTGTCTGATTATGCTGTCGCTCTAAGCGCCCGTGATGTAGAAGAGTGGCATGTGTACTTAGGTATACATGCCAAGCAAATAATAAATCTAACCATCTATATTTAATTGATTGCATTTAGTGTATTAGTAAGTATATAACGTATATGACTTGTCTATGATTAAACGTCTTATCAAGTGCCTATTGCCAAGGAGACTTCGATGGAAACAGAAGGGCAGGATTCTTCTCCGTTTGTCAGAATAAGCGCCCCGTCTTATAGAGGCGACTCCTCGAAGAAGGCGACTCCACCTAAGCGAGGTATCACTCGAATCACAGCCTTAGCAGCAGAATGTTTTGCTTATCGGGATAGTTTCGCTGCTCCGCGAGCGTCAGCTCAACGTGTTTTAACGTTTGCTACCGGTCTATAAAAGTGAGTGCCTGACTCTCAGTGCATATAGATATACGCAAGTGCAATCGCACACGCACCTGTATCGATATATTCCTCACAACACGAACATCAACTTTTTTAGTGCCGTCACTGCCTGTGTGCAATGCAGCGCGCAGAGCAATAACATTTAGCCAGTTGAGTAAGAAATTTAATAGAAACACTTTATCTGTAATCAGTGATTAGACGTCGAATTCCTTGTACACTTAGCAGCAATAACAGTCGACAGTCAGTAATACCAAGGATCGCAACAATAACACGTTAGATGCTCTGTGTGTGTTTTTAAGGGGCTACGTATTCAAAAATGATAAATTAGAGCAACAATTGTTGTTTGATTGCCTAGTTTGTCCATGCCTTTCTCTTTCTGCGACAAAATGCATTGCTCTAGGAATGCTCATCTTAGCTTACCAGATGGCTTGTTAGGTTACTCAACCTTTGCAAGATTAGCAAGTTTCGATCGGGACATTTTTCCGCATTCACCGGTTAAATTCCTGTTTAAATTAGCTTATGCCCGTGGTTATGTGCTAGTACTCCAACGTGCGGGAGCCATAAAGGACACCAACTTCACCTTACTAGGCGCGCCATTTTTTGATGACGCGAAGGAAGATATCTGGTTGGCCTGAGAAGTTAAAATCGTCTTGAAGTGGCTTAGGTCTCTTGGATGTACACAGAAGAAAGTTTCTTTTAAGATTCTCTGGGTTGATCACCGCCTTGGGATCTCACTACCGTCAAAGACATTGCATGCAGCTGTGGCGAGAAGGTCTCCCCACGAGGTCACCATGGCTTATCCTCCATCCGCAGCTTAGGCCATAGGACGAGACACTCTGCTCTAAATTATACCCTGGCTCGTGCTACGCGTGTACAGACGGTTCCCGTCGACCTGACGGAATGACTCTAACAGCATTTGGGGGTGGAAGGACACTCCTCTGGGACGCTACCAAGACTGACTCGTTAGCACCTTCACTGATCAATCACGGCGCTGCCTAAGCTGGTTATGCTGTTTCGCAGGCCGAGAGAAATAAATGTCGGAAGTATGCATCTATCGGAGACTCTATGGATTTTTGACCTTCTGTCTTCGAGACCTTAGGGAGGCCCAGGTAAAATAATTGAGGGGATTATTGCTAAGGTATGCAAATGTCTCACATTAGCCACGGGGAACCCTAGCGCTGGTAAATTCTTCCAACAAAGGTCGTAATTGGATAAATAACGCCGTAACGCCACGGCGGTGCTGGGCACCTTGTCCAGGTGATCGACACCAGGTTTGGACCAAAGGCTGGTGTAGTTTGTCATCACGTTCACTGGGAGACAATTGCTCACACCCTATTATAAGTTAAATACATATTTGCAATTACCTCTTTATTGTATATATATATATATATATATATATATATATCATACGTCTTAATTCATGTCCATATGTCTTCAATATATGCGCCACGTTTGACTATTATGATTGTACATTAGAGGCTGTTAGACAACAGTATTTTTAAACAATTAGTGAGAGACGTCTTGATTTTGCATTAATTTTACTCATGATTAATTTTGCTCCGATGGGCAACCGTGATGCGATTCATGTATGCACAAGCTCTTGTCTTTTAGCAAGGTAATACGGTGCACTAAAATATAACTGTTATAACGTTTGTGCACTATAATGGACTATTTATTTGTTTTATTAACACCCAAACTGGGTAAATGTGTTTATGTTACATCAAAATGTTTCGAGACGCCAACAATCTAGCGTTTTGCTAGTTCTGCTATGGACCTAACCGCCGGGCATACCGCGGCGTGGTATCGATCACATTTGCTCCAGCATTGTTTGCATTGACATTCATCCTGTGGTTCATGAAAACCCTCCACGTTGCACAGAACGTGATGAAATCCGTGAGCTGCAAAGGCCGTCGTTAGATGTCGATCTATTACACCGCTACCCCGCCATGCAGTGCTCGTCATTGCTGCTGTTCCATAAATACCTATGTCCACCTCACTAATTTTGGTTTCCCAGTTTCGCATATAAACTTCAAAGGCGCACGTTTTCTTCAGATTAAATCGTTTTTGTAGTTCTTCCGTCAGCAGCGGGCCACCCTCCAAGACGTGAACAATTCTATTCCTGCATGTATTCGAAAGCGCAAAAACCCTCTTTAAAAAGAAAAACCTCACCCCATCAATTAAACGCAATTCGCCTACTCCCAACTTATCCCATATTAGTGGAATGCCGTATGTGGCTATGGGTGCTATCTGTATCCCGAAAAGAGCAATTGCTGCATGAACTGAAAGCATATGTGGCCATTTAATTGCCACAGCTGCGATGGTGGCCTTCCTGACCCTCTCCTGGATGTGTAATCGAAAACTGCTACCGCTTGTTGACAAGGTTATGCCTAGGTATGTAAATTTGTTTACAAAGTTAATTTCTGTTCCCTTGACTTGGATCACGTCACCCCTGGCCATACGGCCTCCCCTTCGGAATTTCATAGCTACTGTCTTTCCCCAGTTAACCTTCAAGCCCTTCTCATCCATGAATGTAACTAGCCGATTCATGGCTTGTTTCACCCTGAAAAGGCTGCCACCAAAGATGACCACATCATCAGCGTACAGTAAGATTCTGGCCCACTCTTGGGTCCAGCCCGCCTTTATCCACTCTGGTAGTCCACCCAATAGTACGGAAAACAGCAATGGGCTCAGTCCATCGCCCTGTGCGACGCCTGTGGTTTGAGCCACTTCTCCCGCAATACCGACCCCGATATAATGGACTATGCGGTTTTACTTATGTAGCTTCTAAAATACTCATTTAGTACATACTTCCGTTATTGGTGGTAAACATTTGGTAATTCTACGGTGGTGGTAGTACAATGCAGTAGTTCTCATAAAATGTACAACGTTTCATGATTGCCGTGATATTACGCCTTGGTATAGCAGATATGGGTATCGCGTGGTAATATAACGCTCACGGCACTACGGTTGAATTTTATGTGAGATTTTGATAGGAATGATCAACATATCACAGTCTTGTCTCGTCTGCTCATGCGTGCGGATGTGTAGACTGTTCGATCCGTAGCCTCACGGCAAAAAACACGTTTAATCAACTTAAGTGTTCGTTTTGTAGCAGAGTGCAACCTCTAGCATCAGTGTCTGCCTTGTTCATAACTGTTTGGTGTGTTTGTTCGAGCTCTACGCGTGGATTTTGATCTGTTTTAGCACCTTCATATCATTTTATTGTGACTTCTACTGTGCCAACCGCTGATCTCATCTACACGTTTTTCGAAGTTATTCTACAATGAGTGAGAGAAACACCAAAAGCGGCAATAGCTCTGTCGATGCTGGCTGCAATAGCCAGCTTAGATCATCATCATCATCATCATCGCCGGCCAACAACGGCAATGACAACAACGGTCCGGACGGCGGCCTCCAGGGCGCAACAGCTGTTACCAACACCAGTTTTGCTGAGGACTCTCTCCAGCTGGAGATCAACCAAACGCTGTCACAAGTCATCAGCGGCCGCGATATCAATGCCCCGGTCACCATCAGTGACACAGTTTCTCTTCTGGCCTCAATGGCACAACTTATTTTGCGTGGTGTTAACAATGAGATAGCGCCATTAGTCAATCTTGTGACACAAGTTGATCAGAGGGTCGACGTCATCGAGAAGTCGGTGTCGTCGCTCGAGCAGAGAGTCAGTGCTAACGAAGAAAATATGCGTGTATTTGTCAAGTCGTTCAACCGCCGAAACCGTATCCGTGTACTTAACAAGTCGCTCCTACATGGCCTTAAGGAAGAAAAAAAGGAAACATGTGCTACTTTGAGAATCAAAGTGATTGGTGTCCTTAAATCTCTCCTGCCCTCTCTTGTTGACACCAGTGTCAACAATGTTTATCGAATTGGCGATGCCCGGCCTGACGGACTGTGTTGGCCGGTAGTTGTTTGCTTGGCTGACCGCGAACTAAAGGAGGAGCTTGTGTCAAAATCTGCCGAGCGTTATAAGAGCACCCGGCAGAAGGGTCCCTATATCACGCATTTCTCCCCAGATCTCCTTACCTGTACCACTGACGCCGACGGCGTGATGAGAGTGACCGAACGCGCGACTAAACGTAAAGGTTCGCCGCTAAAAGAGGATGAAAATCGTAGCCGTCAATTACGTGTGCGGCCTGTGACTGCTGGCGGCGGAAGCAACAGCAGCAGCAGCGATAGGAACGGCAGAACTGGCGGTAGCAGAGGCGGAATCGGCAGCTCCTCCAGGTCTCGAGGCGCTGCAAACAGCGGCAACAACAACAATGGAGGTGATGTGAACGACAACAGAAACAACAACATAACTCAGTATGAAGGCAAAGGCAACAACAACGGCCACCGAGGCGGCGGCAGCGCCCGCATTAACAACAACGGGAAGGATGGAGATGATGTGGACTAACGCCGTTACTCAACATCCGAATGGCTATATCAATTAGTTATTTGAGCTTAAATTCTCCTTTTTTTATCATCAATTTCACGTGTTTTTCTTTATGCCGTGGGGCTACCTCCCTTTCCAGTGATCTTTACTACTTCTCACACACAAGTGCCTAGGTAAATTATTATTATTATTGTTATTATTATTATTATTATTTTTTTTTTTTTTTGTATGGATCGGATTAATCCGACTGGTTGCCTAGATGGGGATACGCTGGCAAATGGAAACTGCTACACACTTAATGTCGATGACATCACGGCCTCCTTCTCCCATTTCACCCTTTTACATTTGAACGCTCGTGATGTTAAGGCTTTTGGCGGAGGACGTTTCCATGCAATCATTAGCCTTGTTGAGAGGCTCAATTACCCGGACTTCGTTTGCATATCTGAATCCTGGCTTCGCCCCCACGAGGAGCGTCTATACGATATTGAAGGTTACAGGCGTTTTGCTTCTTCGCGTGTTTCTAGGAATGGAGGTGGTGTTGTTCTATATGTGTCCGATTCTATTGAGGTATTTGATGTCAATATTTTTTCTTCTCCGGATGAAGCTATTCAGGCGGTACATGTCGTGGCTTGTCGGCGCGGACATAACATCTCACTTGTGTCTGTTTATGCGAATAATCGTTCTCAGGCTAACAATCTCATACACATGCTTGGTAAGCTGCTTGGCCCACCTGATGGCGGTCTCAGAGTTGTTGTTGGTGACACCAACCAGGACACTTTAAGTGGTAATTCAAGTGATTATATTTCTGATCTTGCCTCACTCGGGCTTACGCAAATTATTACGGAAGTTACGCGTCCGATGTCAGTCTCTGCTTTGGATCATGTTTGCATCGATGGTGGTGGCACCCTTCTTAACTACGACGCTTTTGTCATCTCAACGTTAATATTCTCTGATCATTATCCTCTATTTTGTCGTTTGCTTCTTAAACCTACCTCTACTCCCCTACGGCATGCCCCAAAAAGGATGACCAAGCGGATATTCAACACTTTTAACTACGATCAGTTTGCCACTAAGCTGGTGGCGGCTGACTGGTCTAATTGCCTAATGTCCCTTGATCCTGATACAGCTGTTGAAACATTTAACTCCCAACTCTTTAACATTTATGATCAAGCTTTCCCCCCGGTACCTGTGCATAACCGTAGACCTCCCTCCAAGATCTGGCGCTCATCTGCTCTCCTACGTCTGCAAAAAGATCTTGACTTTGTCGGCCGTAAGTATGCTCGAGATAAATCCAACCTACACCTGAAAGCGATTTACTACAAGTTGTTATCCAGACATAGGGCTTTACTTAAGTCTGAATTCAGGGAGTACCATCGCAAACGAATAGAGGAAGCTTCTGGTGGTTTTTGGAAATATGTCAACAAGGAGACTGGTCGTTCTCGAAAGACAAATGTTCCGGAGTCTATCATCGCACCCGACGGCAGTACCGTATATGGTTCCGCTAATGTCTGTTCCGCCCTGGCACAACACTTCGCGACTATTGGTGATCAGACAGTTGCAGGTCTTCCCCCTCCTCGTGGCAACCTGCACGACTATCTACCTCTCCCCCCAGATGTTTCTTTTCAACTTCAACATATCTCGCCAACTACTGTAACTCAAGTAATCAACAAGTGCAAAACCGACCTGAAAGGCGCAGCCACTAGCGTACCTTCCAAAGTCATCAAAAATAGCATTTTCTTCCTTGCTTTTGTAATTGCTCATGTATATATAATTTATCTATCGATACTGGTATCTTTCCTCGCAGTTTCAAGAGGGCCTGTGTAATTGCTCTTTACAAGGGGAAGGGATCTCGCCAAGATGCTAGCAGCTACCGGCCAATCAGCTTGACTCCTTTTCTCGCCAAGGCATTTGAGCGATGTGTATTGTTGCAGATCTTGGCACACGTCGACTCTCTTAATTTCCTCTCACCAAGACAATTTGGTTTTCGTGCGAGAAGATCTACCGAGACTGCTAATGCTTTTATTTACCAGACTATCCTTGAGTCTTGCTCTCAGAGTAATGGATGTCTCGCAATTGCTGTCAATATTAGCAAGGCTTTCGACTGTGTTGATTCTAAAATTTTGATCTCAATCCTTCGATCCCTAGGCTTCAATAATAACTGTTGTTTATGGTTTCGATCGTATCTTCAGGATCGTGTCATTGCCGTCTCTGGCCAATCGGCCTCATCCGGTCAGTTCTCTATGCGCCTTGGTATACCTCAGGGATCTGTAATGGGACCTTTTCTGTTTATACTCTATATTAATATAGCTCTACGGAGTCTTGACAGATTCTCCGGTATACGTGCGGTATGTTACGCTGATGACTGCACTCTGCTTGTCCCCTTATCTAAAGATAACCTGCGGGCTGGTTTTCATATGGCGAATGACGCATTGGCAGTCCTCTGTAACGCTTTTTGTAACCTTCGCATGAAAATCAACCCCTCAAAAACCCAGGTTGTACTTTTCCGGACGTCCCACTCTCCCATAACCTTCTCCAGGGGCGACTTAGTCATGGATGGCACTCTACTAGAACTGTCTTCAAATATCACCTGTCTCGGCTTAGTGTTTAATGAGCGTATGACGTGGAATAGCCACGCTAACATACTCCAACATAAATTTGCACCTTTTTTTTTTTTTTTTTTTTGTTCTGGGAGGTTTCGGTAATGCATGATGCACATGCGCCACTAGCAGCCTGCGTGACTAGTGTGAGACTCGCAAACCCACTAAACCCGGATTCCTCCCCACCCCCCCAGGCTCGGTATTACTTTGGCATTACATCGAAACCGTGGGAGAGGCGTCCCTGCCGTTCTCCTTCAATCAGCTCTATCCCTGACTATCATCCCGCATGTCTACCTGCGGTTGGATAGGGGGATGCCATTTTGTAATCCGTCCTGTGAGGGTGCGTCGAGACCATGAGGGCCTGGCTGCTCCCCACCCCCTCCCCCCTCCCTCGGCTCCTCGTCTCGACCACTCTCCCGAGAGACCCGCTCAAACCTCTCCCGCCTGGCCGTTTCCTTGGCTGTCTTGAGTGTCAAAACAGCGTCGAACAAGTTCGTCGCCTCCCTCCATGCCTCCGCCGAAGTCATCATATGGGAGACCACCTCCTTGATGGGTCGGCCCCTCACAGCGGTTGGTGCTGCGTCCCGTGCTTCCCTGAGAGCATCACACCGCAGAACAGTATGCTCTACGTTGTCCGTTTCTCCAGAGTCGCACAGTACGCAGATATCGCTGATGGCCTTCTTGATCCTTGACAGGTAGCTCTGGAACTGGCCGTGTCCGGTCAGAACCTGAGTCGTCCAGTAGGAAAGCTCCCCGTGTCGGCGGTCATACCATACCCTGAGGTCCGGTATCAGACTCTTGGTCCAGCTCCCTGTGGTCACACCGGGTCTTACCTGCGCCCATTCCTCATGCCAGGCCGATATGGTGGCACTCCTGGCCCTGGTGAGATCCAGACCTTCGTCTAGATACATTTTACTTCGTTCAGCCGCTAGGAGGTCCCATGGCAGCATTTTGGCTAGGACCAGGAGAGCTTCGGTCGAGACTGTTCGATACGCCCGGCTTACCCTGATTGCCAGCGTTCGTTGGGTCGACCTTAGTGCCCCCCTATTTTTTGCCGTCCGCATTGCCATGTCCCCCCAGACTGGGGCTGCGTATAGCGCCGTTGATTCGGCCACCGAGGCCAGGAGCCTTCTTTTCACCTCAGCCACCCCACCGACCCTAGGCATGATCCGCGCCAGGTTCAGGGAGACCCTTTGGGCCCTTTCAAACATAAATTTGCACCTGCTGTTGCCGCACTTGCCCATCTTCGGCTTCGTGGGCTTCAAGTCCATATCCTCGTCTTAGTGTATAAGGCGCTAGTAGAGCCTCACCTCTGCTATTGTAGTGTGGTCTGGGGTGGGACTTACCAGAGTGTCATTGTATCACTTCAATCTCTGCAAAACAAAGCTATTCGTGCTATTTTTGGTCTGCGACCCAGAGAATCAGTCGCCTTCCTGCTTAAAGAACACGGTTGTTTTAGTGTGAAGCAGCTGATATGTTTTCGAGCTGCCATTTTTGTATACAAAATCATTAACAATTTTATAGAGACTGGCGACCTTTTCCAGATTACACCCTCTATTGCTGCACCCTACCCCCTCCGAAACACACGTCCTTACATCGCCATTAATCTTCCGCCATCACGCCTGCTAATGAATGGACCATGTCATCACTCCTTTTTTTGTTTGGAACAGAATTCCTGCCCCCATTGCCACCATTCCCGGTCTTTCGGCCTTTAAGAGTAGCCTTAGAAAGTTTGTTTATTCCTTGTAGTTCTTTTAAATTATTTGTATTTATTTATTTATTTTATCGGTGTCCCCTCTTGTTAACAATTTCATTTAATCTTTATGGACCTTCCTCTAGTCATGAAATTATTATTTACATGTTTGTTGTTTATTCAAATAAATTACTATACACGTGTTCTATAGTATTATTAATATTACTACTCCTTTGATTAATTTATTTTTCTTTTCCTTTCGACGCAACGAGTACAAGACCTTCGTTCAAGCCCATGGGCTACCTTCGCAGTACAGAGGCTGTATACTTTCGAGTGTATTTGCAAGTACTCATGAATAAAGCTATGTGTTTCATTCATTCATTCATTCATCATACGCTTATATATTTCCTAGAGATTTCTTTATGGACTCTGTGTAAAAACAGGGCGACTATTCGTAGGTGTGACCTAAAGCAGCGACTGTTTGTCAAATAGCCTGGCATTCAGGATTTTCGATTTAACTTTTGTTTGAGAAAATATTTGCAGACACGGGCGATAGCCTTTTCTGCAAAATTACCGGAATAGTTATAATTGTTTGAATTTATGTAATAATGGAAATTTCAAGCTCAATGAAGAGTTTTTGAAGTCAAATAAATTTGCCGTCCAGAGAAGTCAGTCACATAAAAGATAAAAAAGAAAGAGATGCTTTCGGGTTTTTCTAGATGATGTCTAGATCCAGACAATGTGGTCTCTGTTTGTATTGCGAGAACAAATCGAGCCTATGCGGAAGAACCAATAGCATGATAAGTGCAATATTGAGCACAGCTTAATGCAACCAAAATCAGGCTGTCATTTACTAAGTCTTGGACTTGTCTTTCTTGATTTTTTTCATCTACCCGTATGAGGTGTCCAATGCACACACACACACACACATATATATATGTATATATATATATATATATATATATATATATATATATATATATATATATATATATATATATATATATATATATATGTATATATATATATATATATATATATATATATATATATATACATACATACATATAATTTCGGGCATTCACAGTGGTATCTAAATCAATACACAATTAAGTTTCTAGTGAGATGCTTTTTGCTAGTCATCCAATAAAATGCTTTGTAAAGGAGCAGTCGTTGCTACTATATATATATATATATATATATATATATAGCAAGACAATGCTGACGATTTTATTCTGGTCAACGTTATGTACCTCGTCTACACTCTGGGCTGATTCTCTCAGCCAAGAATCAACCTCCATGGGACTGCTTTTCGCATTGCTTCATAGACGGGCCCCCATAAATACGAATGTGCAACGGCGGGGCTCGAACTCGCGCACCTATGTGTCTCCTCCGGTCGCAAGGCGCAGACAAATGCACTACGCCACCGGGCTCTACTATGTACCTCGTCTATTGAATATGAACCAACCCATCGCGTCTACCGAGTCTAACAAAGGTACCACTAGACGCCAATCTAGTATTCTGACACACAACGTCGTCTCGTATGCAAGGGCTGTCGGTAATAACTCCGCTTCAACACAACATTGCTAGGCCCTATAGCGCTGCACTGACTTGCTGGAGGCGAGCGGGGAGGAGGGGTACCGCGCAGAATCTTGAATTTGTTTAACGAAGTGGCCAGCATACGACCTGATCTCATCGAACATATGTGCAGTCGTTGCTACTATATTTATATATATATATATATATATATATATATATATATATATTTTTTTTTTTTAATTCATATATATATGCATTTAAAAAAATATATATATATAGTAGCAACGACTGCACATATGTTCGATGAGATCAGATCGTAAGAGCACGCTGGCCGGGCTATATATATATATATATATATATATATATACATTATATAAGTATAAATATATAAAAAAAAAACATATATATATATATATATATATATATATATTTATATATACATATATAAGTACACACACGTAAACATATGGCCGACGACAATGCCGACGAGCTTCTAGATCCTACTCTCTGGTCGTTCGCGGCAACCGGGTCGTCGTCGTCGTCACGGCCGGAAGTATGATAATACTACCAGACGTCGCAAAGATAATCCAGCTATGAATTCTCTTACGACTGTCCCGCTAGCAGCGTCAGCAACAGCAGCAGCAGCAACAACCAGAATGTCGTAAACTCGAGCGAGCCACGTTGCCCATGGCTCACTCAGCCAACAGATAGCGGCGTCAGCATGGCAAGACGCCGGTAGCGGCGACACAGTGGCAGTGTCACAGAGCCGAATGTCCTGGCGCAGCGTCGAGCAGCCCCTGCGGCGTTCCGTTGACTACTGGCGATCCACCGTAACCACCACCACCACCATCATCGTCCTCCTTCCTGCTCTACGTATGCCGTGTGTCCCGTCGGCTGCTGCTGAAGGTTGTCCATGTATCGGTTAAAATACCGCAATAACGACATACGGAAACCGCGCGGGCCGCATTCGCATACAGCTGCTTCCTGCTGCGATGCGGGAAGTCCATTTCATGCAGCCAGCCGGTTGGTTATCAAGTGGCTAGAATGAGAAATTGCCTCTTTCGCCAGTATAGCGCTCTCTGTTTTTTTTTTTTGGTGAGAGGGAAAAATGTTTTTACGCACACCTAGAGGGTGTGCTAGTGTGGGACTCGATGCCAATGTTGTTGGCATAATACCCACTAAAAACCTCTCACCTTAATGGCCTCAGGATGAGGCGAGGAGCTGGAACCATTCGTTAATACTACTTCAACTTCTCAACGCTCTCTGCTGCGCCTGCTACTACTACAACTATGCTTACTGTGTTACAACTAGGGAAACCTCGATGATGGCACCGTTCCTATATATATATATATAATTGTTCCTATATATATATATATATATATATATATATATATATATATATATATATATATATATATATATATATATATATATATATATATATATATATATATATATATATATATATATACATATATATATAATTGTACGCACTTTTTGTTAGGTTTGGTAGACCTCGACAAAACATATTTTTTTCCCAATGGCAGGAGGAAGCGGAAACGTCTTGTTAGGAGTGAGGATGATATTTATAAAAGTTGTTTTTCTGCCTTTTGTCTTCTACATAGTGGGAGAACCAGTTAGCGCACAAAGGAAAATTTTGCTACGACATTTCCGCGCTAATTATTTATTTTTATTGTACATTTTCTTGCCGAATTCGACCAAACTACAAATTATGCACCTAATTTTCTCATACACTCTATGCAGGCTTTTGCTTTCGATATGGCTGTCGAAAAAGCTTAGCTGCTTGGCAACAATGTAACGCAGCATCATAACTTCGGTACGAAAATTATGGGTACCATACGGCTTAAACTTTACGATTTTACACGTGAAAGCTTTAACGTAAAGCATAACAAAATGTATGGATTTTTTAAGATATTTCGTAATCGGGCTATTTTTCTTCGCTAGTTTGCGTCAAGAGTCAATCATATTATGCAAAATTTTATACCGAGCGCGCCGATTCTTTCATGCGTTGGCTGGTTCTCCCAAAGAAAAAAGCAAAACATACTACTTTTATAAATCTCATTCTCACTCATAAACAAGACGTTTTCATTCCTTCCTTTTATTAGGAAAAATGTATTTCTTGCCGAATGGGAATGGAAGGCCCTGTATATATATATATATATATATATATATAATTTTCCGGTTTCGGTTTCGACCAATGTGCATCGTCGCAGACTGCTCTCATCGATTTTTGGCAATTTTATCAGTTTACTGCTTTTTATAGTTGAAGCTAGTGCTCAAGAAATTTCCTGTGAGATCGTGTACATCGTGTTGCAGCAGTTTGTGAGTATTTGCAGGCGCCAGCTCGAGAGTCGTATTTTAAACTTTGCACTAGTCAAATCCTCGTCTGTTTCAAATGTTTAGTTTTTTTATTATTCACAAGGTTGTGTTTAAACTGTGACATGTTGTGTTTTGTGAGATCTTGAGGTTTTGAGATATCTCTGTGAAATGGTGCATTAGTCGAAGTTGGGTGTACTCCCAAAAACACCCCTTTTTTTCAAAACAAGAAACAAATGTTTTAACTTTGGAACGCTAGCTGTGCTCTGTTCAACACGACGGCGGCAACAGATCTTAACGCCATCAGCACAGCGTATCGCTCTAACTATCGCATGTATCTACTGCGGTGGATTGTTTAGTCTGGAACAGCCTAAGTGCGATGGATTTGTATGCATTAATTGTAAGAAATGGATGGAAAAAAAGGTGTTGGAAACGAATATTTTAAACATTGTGGGTAACCAGCAGCATCAAGACAGCTTTAATAAGAAGTATTGTGAAAACGTCGGGAAAACTTTGTTTGCTTTTAAAAATGCTCTCGACGACTTAGAGAAAGTGATTTTAAATGTTTACGAAACTTATGCCGAAAAATTCAGTTTGATGATGAATACTTGAATTTGGATGAATTTTCCGTTTAGTAAAAGAATAGAAGTATGCAGATAGTACTCTCGTTGCATCTAGCCAAAATGAATCATGTGAAAATGTAATCTTGTGATGTGAAGCCTGTCGCCTGGGAAAAGGATTGCTCGACAGTTAAAAGAGAAATAACTGCATAATGGCTAAAAAAAATGTAGATTTGTGCTCTTGAATAGTTCGCTAGGTATTCGTTGTTGTGGCTTGTATTGTCGAAACAAACGGAGAGCATTATTCTATATAATTGTGTCGTTTAACTGAATAAACGCAAAATTAAATGGAATTTACATATTTGATCTAGTCTACCACGTTGAGCAGGGCATTGCAGTTGAGCAGAAGGATATTGCTGCCATCAAGCGCATTACCTTGACAATCGAAACATACGTGAGTTCTTAGGGTCACAGTCAATTTTCGACGCAGGAAGCGCTTAGCTATTTTGCTGGAAAAGCTCTCGCCTGTGTCTGAACCATTGTCCGTTTGAACGTTGTGGAATACATGCTACCGTATATATATATATATATATATATATATATATATATATATATATATATATATATATATATATATATATAACATCAATAATATAACAAACATTTACTTATCAAAAGATTTACTTAAACAGCCGATGCATATTTTTAACACAACACCAAGGTTTTTATAAAATATTTATATTTAGAACGTTAAACAAAAACTGGAATTTGATCTATTTTTGGAGCAATTAATTTTATTAGCATGACTTCAGAGGGTTGGGATGTTCTGCATTGTCATAGATAATATGCCTTTAAGTAAGAACACACGTGCGCTTTATGCGCAACCAAAGTGCATTAACCTAGTCGAGAGCGTCCGAATAGGATTGTTACCTTTCCTACGTGGCCGCATTCATTGGTAATTTTACTAATTAGGACATAATTAGGACCATGATCAAACACGTAGGAAGCCGCTACAAATAGCCGCACAAATTGGAGATGACGGTATACGTCTTACAGACGATACCAAATTACCTTGGGAAAAGGATCTACTATCTGCTGACCGAAAAAAAATCGAAATAAGTACGGCAGGCGAGCTCCCGAATAATCCATCATTAATGTAATTCCCTAATAATTACTTTAGACCGGCCCACGAAGACGGGACACTGTGACGTTATATTGCCTACGGCTTTCAGGACTGCCTGCCGTAATCCAACATCCATATAGTGTCTAGCTATTTCACCAAGCAAGATAGAGAAGAAGTTTCACAAACTTCTTCTCTCTCCACTATATATATATATATATATATATTACACTGTATATTTTGTGAACATAGCAGACTAATGAAGGTGCACTCATCTAAGTTATTGATGGTGTGGTGGCGTGACCTGGCCAGCTAGTGTGCAATACTTCGCTGCTTAGTATGTTCAATCGCAACTGCGATCCCGCGTCTGGTCCCTATTTGTCTGATCAATTTTTTGGGGTTTGAACATGTCAGAAGTAACCACACATGAAAGAGGATGGCACACTCCAGTTGGTTCTATGCGTGCTCATTCCACGCTGCCACGAAGGCTTGCTGTTAAATAGCCCATATAAATGTGCAAAATTCCCAAGTAAAGCCGAACGAGTTGCACCTGAAGCAATTAACGGAACAAATAGCGTACAAAGCCCTAGACGATAGTATCCGAAGAAATGTCTTATTTCCTCTCTGGTCCTCTAAAGTGATTGCTTAACATTTAATGCCAGGGAGCGTACGTACACCGGGAAGGGTCCGACCGTGGTTAGTCGAAAAGGATACAAGTTATCGACTATAAACTTGTTCTGTAACAGCGACCTAGACAAAAGACCTCATGTTCGCTTAGAGATTTAAATTGTTTCTTGCTAGTGTGGGCACACTGTGCTGGGCGCAGTATGTTATGCCTTATTGCAGTTATTCAAATTACAATTTTGGCTACTAAAAGAATACTTTCTGGGCTGACTCTCAGCCAAGATTTACCGTCTACTGCTTTTCGCATTGCTTCATAGACGGACCCCCATACATATAAATGTGCAACGGTGGGACTCGAGCCCGCGCACCTCTGTGTCTCCCCCGGTCGCGAGGCGCAGACGAATGCACTACGCCACCGGGTCTCAACAAAATTTCGGCTTCTAGAACCTTTCAATCCGAATTTATTTGTTTGCTCATAATATGATATTTTGTCGGCTGACAAGACGATGACTAGAAGATTCCTTACCTCTCCAGAACGTACGCAGTCACAAACTAGGCAGCCGACAAATAGCGTCACCTTCGTGAAGACGGACAAAGCCTGAGGAAACAACGTGGGTTTATCGGCACTTTTACTGCGCACTTCGTTACGAGTTGAGGAGGAGGGGGTGGTGTTCCCACGCGCACGCGCTCCCTTTGTCAGCGTGGCACCGATATACTTTGATACAACGCGAATTCCTTTGACGCTGCAGATCTGTGCGAATGTTAGCAATATATGCGAGATCCGGGGTGCCGACATTGGCGCTACGTCATGGCGCACCTTGTGTCCTTCATTGATTCCTTCGAGTTCGGTAGTTGTTCGATGGGCACCATCATCATCGTCGTTGTCCTCGTCGACGACGACACTGAAGGGCTGCCGGGCTGTCGTGTATTTTGGCCGAATGTCGTCGTCGTCGTCTTCTTTGCTGAACTCAATCAAGTTGATATCTTCTATCTCGACCCCCTTAGGCAACAGCAGTTCTCGAAGTCGTCGTGCAGTTCATACACGCCAATGTGACGTGCCTCAAGGCAGTACCTATATGACCCGACCCCACCCTCCACCGCACCCCCTTCAGTCAAAAAACTTCCACAGCAATTTGTCAAGTGGACGAGCCCGTGTGCTTCAAAAGAGAAAAATAGTTGCGTCGGATTTTCGTCCGATCCGCCGCGCGTTCCCGTTCGTCCTGCAATCTCTTCTTGTTTCTCTCCTTCAATGTTTCCCGCCCAAGCCATAGAGCTATGCTGTTTATCGACTGATAATATTGCGCTGAATGGCGTCGTACTCCAAACCGTTTTGCCTGGGGCGCTTTTTGTTGTATTGGCTCTCGTCTCCCGTGATCCGATGTAGCATCGTTACCTTCTTCAATCGTCGACAATGACGACTGCAGTGCTCACCACGCTTTTATTTTGGACAGTGCCACCCGTACTCGGGGTTAGGACAGATCTAGGGGGCTATTGTCTAGTCGAGTAGGGGCCACATTGACTCATCATTCGAAAAGAATAAAGCACTGGCATCGCAAAGCAGAGGGAAGAGGTTGAGGTTCTAAAGTCGACATCTAGTCACTAGATTTGCTTTTTTGTGCAAAAATATGTTTACGAAAAAAATCGCCGGACTGCAAATGAAGGTTCTGCGAACAGCATGATAAGTTTACCACTCACAGAAATGCCTCAAAGCGCCATTGTTAAACAATCTACAGAGACACACATGTGTGTGCAATGTAAATCAAACTATAGTTAGTTAAAACAACAACTTATAACTTATAACATTAGTAATATTGCAAGTGAAGCAATGTAACGTTTTTAAGGTGTGAACGTATTATCGCAACTCGCTTAAAAGAATAATCTTACTCCATGGCGTCAAAGATAGAAGCCGCGTTTTCTCCGTAAATGGCCAAAGACAACGTTTGCCTCAAGAAATTATCGTCTCTTCGATCACTCGAGACCTCCTGAATTTGCTTACTCAATTCTTTGAAGAATACCTGGGTTCCCTTAGTGATTGTTCCTAATGTCTCCATGGCAACGGGTATAAAGATATACGTTGTTTCCTACCCAACGTTTTTACTTCGTTCTCAGACTTCCGCATGCTTCGGACCCACTACCAATAATAATAATAATTGAGGTGACCAAAATTATTATTATTATTATTATTATTATTATTATTATTATTATTATTATTATTATTATTATTATTATTATTATTATCATAATTTCTGATTTACTTCTCATCGACGTTCGCCTGCTTGGGAATTCTTCGAGCTCTCCTCGAATGGAACTTCCCAGTAGCTCAACAAGATGAAGCCCTTCAGGAGTTGTATCTTATGTTCGACAACTCAGGCCTAGAAGAGGGGGATAAAGACAAGCAGTCGGCGTGGAACAAAATTTCCCTGGCGCAAGCCAAGTCCCGCCTCGAAGGTTCCTACTTAAGGAGTTCAATTCGTACATTCGCCGGCTGGCAATAATTTAATAACAGTATAGGTAAAAAAAGATTATTATTTTTTAAATTGTGATTAAAGTGTATTTCCCTAAAGACACTTAGTAGTTATCATCAACTCATAGCGCTTAGGATAGAAGCAGCGTTACCCTACAGACAGAAGTTCCCTACTACAGACGACCTACACACCTCTGCGGCAGGTGCACAACTCGTACTTCTCGTGAAAGACGGAGTTTCAACATACCAGGTCGTGGTGTATAAGTGGTTACTGTCACATGCGATACCAGACCAAAGGTGCAAGGCATAGAATACGACCAAATCCCCGACATCCCATCTGGCTTGTTCGATTGTAGGTGTCCACTCCCAAATAAAACGTTCGTAAGATATTCTGCGCGGAACCTGTAGTCTTAGTCGAATTGTTTTAGTTGGTGGAGGACGGCTTGACACGAGATCGACAATTTGGCTTCTTGCTCGGATACAAACCAAGCACTCTTCGTATACAATGAAAAACACCTCTCAAGCGGGTTACAATTCGCCAACAGGCAGTTGCGTAGTCTACCTGAGACGTATATCAGCACTGGAACAATCTTTAGCACGAAGAGCCTCACTGCTGAGAAATCTTTCGTTTCAGAAATCAATCTTTAGTCGAGCCCGGTGGCCTGGTGCATCCGCCTGCGCTGCGTGACCTTAAGAGACACATAGGTGCGCAGGTTTAAGCCCCGCCGTTGCACATTTGTTATTATGGTGGTCCGTCTATGAAGCAATGCCAAAAACAATCCCGTGAACGTTAAGTCTTAGCTGAAAAGTATTTAGGCATTACCTACTTCCCCGAACAAAGGGAAAAAAGCCGCAGCCATCCGTATTGTTTCGTTTATATGCGCTGTAAACGTCATTCTCATGCAATACACCTGAAGGCACGGGACTAGTTAAAAAACATTAAGGGCTGGACGCAGCAACGTATAACTCTCTCCCTGACTGCCAAACGATCTTTACTCGACAGTTCCATTATTATGTGAATGTACCTAACAAGCATGGACTTTTTTTTGGCTCTTTCGCGCCTTCAATTGCCAATCACGGCGCTACTTAGGCTGGTTATGCTGTTTCACAGGCGGAAAGAAATAAGTGTCGAAAGTATTCATCTATCGGAGACTCCATGAATTTTCTACCTTTTGCCTTTGAGACCTTAGGAGACCCAAGTAAAAGTACTGAGGGAGTTATTACTAAGAAATGCAAGTGTCTATGATGGGCCACGGGGGACCTACGCGCTAGTGAATTAGTTTTTTAGTAATTAATAGCGGAAAAATAGTTTTTCCGGTAAAGGCTGTCCTTGGATATATAACGTAGTAACGCCACGGCGGTGCTTGGTATATAGTCCAGATGGTCAACACCAGGCCTGGACCTAGGGCTGATGTAGTTTGTCGTCACGTTCGCTAGGATCAATTGTTTACACCCCGTTATGAGTAAAATAAAACCTATGGTTCACTAGAAAGTATGGTCTTTGTCTTGAATTTATGGTCTGTCCGTATTTCGATTCAGCAAATCAGTTTCTGGTCGTTTAAGCCCGAACGGTCGCAACCAACATTATGTAGGATAATGTCAGGAATCGAACCAGATGTATAAATCGCGCTGCGAACGGACTGTTCAAGATCATTTACCAAGCAGAAGTCAATGGAGACCCCTTTCAGATTGATACTCGTTTTCGCTTGGACTACTAAGCATATCCTAGTTTATTTGAACTGGGTTCAGAACGCCAGCATAAAACCGTATGTTCGTTGTATTGACTAATGGCGAGCGCTTCTCAGTGAAGGTGCACATTCTGAGCAGCAGAGCTTCTGATGAGCCAGGAGGCGAGCACTCAGAGGCAATAATTCAAATAATTTAGCCTGTTATAGAAAGTCACAGGCGATACATTTAAATGAGAATTTAGGAGCATATACATTAACGCAGGGCAAACCGCTAAACTTACTATGGCCTCGTCTAACTACTATAACTTCGACGTCAAAATTGTTCACAATAAGATATCTGTGCTACATAGACTATTAAGAGCACCGGACATTCAAACAGATTTAGCAAGAACTCTGTGTTTATAGGTTGTAAGTGAGAGATTAATCAGTCACGTTTAAGCAATACCAGAGTTTTTCAGTTATCTTGTCATTAATGTGTGTAGGATTCAACTATTTGGTATATATATCGTTGGAATTTCTCGCGCTTCCATTAGTTCTTCCGTCAGCTGAAACGTCATCCAGGACCATCACAGTGGTGCGCAAGTTGTTTCGTAATTTACACTTCCTACACCTCACTGCGCCTAGTTTTATGCTATCATTGATATCTTCTATAGTTCATTTCGCGCGCGGCTTAGATAGATCCATTAATGAGACTGGATGTGTGGCGAGAGCAACACATTTTTGAATCGCAGTTCTTGTAAAATACGCATTTGTTTCTTTTGCTGCCGGTATCACCAGAGTCGTACGCTCTGCTATTTTATCTACTTCTTTTGTTTTTAGGCTAACTACCTGTTAGAATATACTAAGGGCCGATTTTATGGATACTAGATTAATAACCGACATTAATGGTTTAAGAAAATAATATATAAATGAACGAAAAAAGAAAAACGACAAATAAGAGAAGTAAAGGAGACGGAATTAATTGCGCGATGGAGCCTCGGATGGATCAGTTTCAGACCGGGGCTTATCCGGGTGCTGTCTATCGGAAACGTGTTGCTTCGTTCGAGACGCAGAACTTTTAATGATAGATGATAAATTGGTACATGTGCACAAACAAGGGAACGCAAAACCGACGTTGGCTGTTTTCGATAGCGGACATGCAAAGGGTTACTGCAGACTTAGACACGAACGAGTATACATTGTTTGATTCGACCGACGCATCTCGAGGACTCTGCCTTGCTACGTGTGTATGTAAGTATGTATATTAGAATTTATATTGACTGGCTCGTCCCAGCCACAACCACCACCACCACAACAAAAGGCTTATGAAGTGTTGCACGAGCTTGGAACATCAGCCCATCCACGGGGCGCTTATACGGACTGCTGCGCGCAGAGTTTCTGCGTAGAGAAGTCAGTTTGATACACCTATATATGATTACAGACTCATCGTTTGACTGATTAGCTTATATGACTGTCCTCACACGAAAAAATAGGTGAATTATTAACTGGACGTAATGCGGCCGAGCTAACTTCTCTTAGGCAGATAGATATCTACTACCGACACGACTGACAGAAATCAATCATGAGTCGTTGAATATTCTTCCTGCGCTAGCACTCACGCCGAAGTGTCACGGTGTCGCCTTGATTTCGACTTTTTTGCTCGTCCAATTCGAACGGCACACCATGCACTGCATCTGACTGGATCGCTAGATAGTGTGTGTCTGTTGGGCAGTTGGGCCGGTGATGACGGGGCTGGCTGAATGACCTTAACGTCGTTAACTGTATTGACCGGTGTGGCATTTACTGCCGCGCCAGCAATGCTATGATGGTATTGATGATGCTTACAATGTTGCTAGGGTGATATGATACTGACAATTTAATGATTACCTACCGTTATGACCAGGTGGTGTATTCGCAGTGGCGAAGACGATGATGATGACGATGACGAGTATAAGTTATTATTATTATTATTATTATTATTATTATTATTATTATTATTATTATTATTATTATTATTATTATTATTTTATTATTACTATTATTATTATTATTATTATTATTATTATTATTATTATTATTATTATTATTATTATTATTTTATTTTTATTATTACTATTATTATTATTATTATTATTACCAATACCGACAACATTGTAACAGTGTTTTGTTGGTAATGACAACCACGACAGTCGAGTCGTCCATTAAATTCGACGAAAACGTCGACGAGAAAAGACAGCGATTACGATTTGGAAAGCGGAAGAGCCAAACGGACGAGATGCGCTCGTGCCTTATGTCGATCAGGGGGTGGGTGGGTGGTTTACGATTGGCGCAGCCATTTCATGCGCCACTGGCCACCTAAGCGAGCATAACTCTGCTGCTTTGCTGCTGTTGCTGCTGCGGTGAAAGCTTCGCCAGCAGACCCCGCCTAACGCGCTTTTGCACAAATGATGTGAAACCAATACTCAGACTACCAATACTACTGATTGACAGAGCCACAATGCGATGAGAATGAGATGGCGAACGCAGGCACCGCAAAGAGTTCGAAGAATAGAGCCTGCTTCTCGGACAGAATTGAGATCGGCGGTACGATCAGAAAAGACATTTTCTGCCGCCCTTGTCTCTCTTTAGCTATATATATATATATATATATATATATATATATATATAAAGCGGACAATGAAAGGCAGATGCAATTTGCTCTTACTAAGCTATATATATATATATATCTTCGCAAAAGCAAATTGCATCTTTCTTTCATTGTCCGATTTTTATGATATTTCCCTGTCCGTTGTCGTTGTTTGCGCATCGGCTGTGTCGGACAATAGAATTCCTACAATCTGTAGTCTGTTTGTATGTAGACTGTCGACTTGTGACCAGTTAGTAATACAAGCTGATTGCGATACTTTGATCTTTCTAACTTAAAGTATTTTAATACTAATTTATTGACTATTAATATTAATACATTATTAAATCTAAACATGTGCTCCAAATGGCTCCGAACGCCACTGGCAGAAGAGCGAGCCGAAGAACATTGTGTGGGCGGAGCCGGATCGCCTGTAGGCAGGCGGTTATGATGTCGAGACTTGCGTCTTAACGAGAGGAGAAAGGAGGCTGCACTGCGTTATTTGCGGCTCCACCGACAGATTAGCCGTTTTGTAGCATCGTACATTACATTTCGCTTCGAAACGGAGTCAAAGACAGATACAGCTCGAGCTGCGATTGGAACGAGGTAAGACTAACAAATGAGCAAACAAGAGAGAACGCGACACCCAAGCGCCGACAGCACCCGGTTGCCGGCGACTGTCCTAGTTGACCTTTGTTTTCCTTTTCCTTTCCTGCTGTTCCCTTCCGGGCCTAAGTCCTAATCGCTGTGCTGTCGTCGCTGTTGAGTTGTCAGCGGCCGCTCCCGTAGGCGATGTACGTTAGCGAAACCCCATCCCCCCGCACGGTCAACATCGCAACGGTGTGTGATCGTACGGTGTGTTCCTGCGCAGCCTGGGCAAGAGGACTACACTGCTCGCTGCAGGATCACACCGCAGTGCCCTACAGTGTGCGCCTCGCTTGCTCTGGCGCCTGTACGTTAAAGGGTCAGCGAAGTAAAACGAAAGTAGTTTCGATAAAAATGGTTGAATGGTAAAGAGTCAGCGGACTTGATGGTTGTGGCTTTTTGATGCAGGCACGAACGGCATGGCGTCCTGTTCATGGTTTATGTATGATTATACGTACTGTGTCATTATCAATCAGATGAGTGTTCTGCGTTGCTGTTTGGCCTCTCATTATTGTCCTTCTTATTGCTTTTGTTGTTGTTGTTGTTGTTGTTGCAACTGTTGTGTACTGTTAGCAACAACAACAACAACTCGGTCATTGTTGTTGTTGCTTCTCTCGCTCTTGTTGTTGCTGTTTCCGTTACAGTTGCTGTTCTGTTGTTGTTGTTGTTGCTAATACCGCTGTTTATCGCTATCGATCTAATGCGACCGGCCAAATAACAGGTCATGCGAGAAGCACGCAAATACACAGACGGACGAATAGATATGCAAATGGATTAAGGTTAGATGGATAGCGACATTTCGTAAATCTCTTTGCGGCCGTTAAACAGGTGCAGCCGCAGCAGCAGCTCTAGATAGCTTGTGATGAATGATTGTGATCCAAATGGTCAAATATCGCCATTGGTTTTAGTTACTGCTCTGTCGGCTCGGCTTCCTACCCGGATATTGTTGAGCCCGGTCGCTTTTTCCTGTTAATTAGTTAGCTAGCGAGTTAGTTACTCAGCTAGCTAGGCTATTGTGTTAACTTATTGAACTTATGCGTCGTTGTCCAGTTCACATGCGTTTGAACCTGTAGCGGATTCCGTTTACACCTTCGTCACAACAACACGCTATGTTCTCTCGCTATATAGAGTTGTTTGTGGGTATTCTTTTATACGGAGTGTTCAGTATGGTGTTACACGACTGACAAAGCTGTCCTGCAAAGTGCCAAGCTATCGCCAATCGTGCCCTGTTTGTAGTGCCAGGAAAGGGCTATGAAAGCGTAGTTTACCACTTATTCAACTCATTTGTCAAGCAACTATTAGTGCGGTCATCAAACAAGTAAATCAACAACAACAACAACAAGTTCGTCAGCAATTATATCAAGAGCGTCACTGACAACAGCAACAACCGAGTGTCTATATGAAAAACACTGTTTCATAGTTAAGCCTGTCAAATATGAACGCTGCAAACGTGAAAGCCTAACGTTAACGAACTCTCGTTGCGTTCCAATCATCGTCTGCGTATCGCCTGTCTGCGAAACGAAGATGAAACAATAGTTCCTGTGATGATTAGGGTTTATTAGTAACGCGACCCATGTTGCGCGTCGTCGTTAGACTAACAATAGGCAACTCGAGTTTATCGACATGATATGCAGTCGCAACAACTGCATGGTTAACAACAACAATCGTAACAACATCGGCAGCAATTAGGTGCCAAGCTGACTACTAGATCATGAGCGAGTTTAAGTGTATAAACGTATTTGAGAATTCGTACGACATACGACAATTACTGCTGGTTGTTGCTGCTGCAGTTGCTGTTGTCGCTGAGTTCAGGCATGAATTCTTAAGTGGCTATGTTGCCGGTTAGTGAATCGATGCGGGATCTATGACTGTTTCTTCAGTGACGAGTGTGTACGGACCCGACTCAAGCGGCTCATCGTCAGTCCTGTAGTGAGAACGAACCACCAGAGCTATGTCTCCCCACACAAGGCTAAAGAAGCACTTTTGCCAGTACCAGAGCCTCGGGACCATCGATGAGGCGTCATGCGAAACCCAGAGGTCACTCGAAGCATACCGGTGAGAGCATGGCAACTGTAGTCGATACGCAAAGATATATATATATATATAGTTATAAATTTATATATTATATATTTATATATATATATATATATATATATATATATATATATAAGGGCGGATCAAAATATCTAGTACACATCTATTAAAATATTGTTCTATATGTTTTATTTTTTAATTAAAATTTCTAAAGTGTTTTTGTTTTCTTTAAAAGAAACTCCACCCCCACCCACTACAATGTACGTGTGCCACTTACTTTTGCACTCTTTCAAAAAATGTTTAAACGCCTCATTTAAAATTGAGTCAATTTGCTGTTGCAATTTTTTTAAATCTTCTTTACAGTCTTGAAACGTTGTCATATTTGTTTCCCCGGTGAATAGGAAGGCTGTGTAAATAGAGAAATTCAATTTTTTAAAAATAAACCGAAATCTGTAACGATGTGTGCGCCGATGCGTTGTTGTCATGGATAATCAAATTGTTGTTTGCCTACTGTTCAGGCCTCTTCAACATTTTTTAAATGAACTGCATTGCCAGTCTTCTGGCGCATATAATATTGGTATCTTTCTAATAGTACTTCGCCAATTTCAAGTGCAATATCACAAACTATTTCAACGTTTTCTCACGTGCGTCGCAAAATCGACGGTCTCACGTATACACAGTGTTAACGGTATACTGCTTGATCGCCATAAGCTTATTCATTCTTTAATTCACTGGGGTCGCACAATGTTTTTTCGCCTTTCTTCGTGCGACCAGTTTTTCACTCTCATGACGACGTTCACAAAATATATTTAGTAATTCAGTTAGTCTCCGAACAAGGCAATACTAGATGCAGGCCTCCTGCCTCTGGACATAGCACTTTTAGTCGGGATTAAGTTGTCAGAGCCATATAGCAGAAAGCGGTCGTGACCGTCAACATTACGACCCTCCTTCACAATCCTAATACTTATTCTCTGGCCCACTCAGCTTGTCATCTTGGCAGGTTTATCCTCCATGCGTGTTGTTCTGAGTGTTTGGCCCAGCTTCAGGGAGATGTGATCCTTGATCTGCTACTGGGTTCAGGTCACTTGGATGGCCAGATCAGTTGTTCTCCGCGTGTCGGCGCTGCTAAGCCCTACAGTGATGATCCGATGCAAGGACAGATGGCGCTTCCTTTCTTCAGGTTGACTGTCACCATGAGTGTTTCTTAGTGACCGCTAAGGATCCAGTCAGGCATTACTTTATTTGCTCTACTACATGCAACGAGTAAACTTTTTAAATGGAATAAATTTTCATTAGTTCATCTTTGAAAAATACACCAAGATTACTTGTCTCTAGTGCTGTCAAGAGTATAATTGCATGAGATGTTATGCAACATACAGACAGGCGGCACACAGGACAATAATGCACAGTATACAATACAACATAATATACAAACTAGATGTAACAGTACAGTGTTCAATATTACACTGTACAGTGTAAAATACAACATGATAGATAAACACGTCTAAAATTACAGTGTGATAAATTGTAAAATATTGGACAAATAATGCTTATAAAGTACAGGCCCGAGGAACTCGTCGCTTTGCCCTATCAGACAATCTAGGCTCAAATAATAAACTAAGAAGGGAAAGACCGGATGCACCCTACTATGAACAGAAATACAAATAAATCCAGATACAAACATCAAAATAATAGAGTGGCTCTTTGACTGTTTTTTTTTAATATAGAAGTTTTTAGGAATGCTTGATGCACATGCGTCACTGGCAGCTAGCAGCCAGCGAGTCTCCCCCTTCACACTAGGAATTGCTTGGGATGATCTTGAAACCGTTAGAGGGAAATTCCTGCTGCGGAATTTCTGAGAAACGCGACAGCTATTGCGCGTAGGCAACACTTCGTAATAGTATCTCTTTTCGTTATAGTGCCTATGAACCGAACGCTCCGATACTACACCACAAAACAATATAGAGAGGTAGTGGAAAGGCGTAACGAGTACAGTGCTCAAGAGTGACACGGCGGAAACTAGAAAGGTGAAAAATACGCACAGTGCAGGACAGTAAAGCTGCAAGGGCGCACGGAGCCAGTAAGACGGAGGAGAAAGTTGTAACATTGATTGAGAAACATTGACAAATGCGGCCATATAGCATGACTAAGAATGCTCACGTTAGCATCCTAACAAAAAATGGCAACAGCCGTGGTGGTACGTGACGAATCGTCTACTCAAAGCAAAATGCTCGCTTGGTGCTCCTAATTTCATGCAGTAATCCAAGTATAGAACGGCAAAAGCGGCAATGTTTAGAGTTCGAACAAAGACGATACGATAAGAGGGAGACCCATACTAAGAGGAACCAGTAGAGATCATAAAAAGTCCATTAGAAAGAAATAAGATAAGGGTCGAGGTAGTCGTAAGGCTCTTCCAACTGATATGATTCCGCATCAACAGCAGGCTGAACAAACGCAGAGGTCTTCAGGCACAGGACAGCAACCCGTCAAGCGAAAAGGGACGCGCGATAGCCTTGCAATTCCGTATGGACTCAGTGGCGGTCGCAGCCCAAAGGGCAGCCGAGGCATGCTGGGCAGAAAAGAGAGGAGTCTGCGTGCCAGTGGACTTCTGCTGCAAAAAGAACCAGACGAAGAAAAACGAAACAGCAACAGATTGGACCTATGAACAGAGCCAGGAGGTTGCTTGACGGGGAGATGGCAGAGGTAGTTAGGAAATGTCAGACCAAGGCCGAGGTGACAGAAAACAATTTCGCAAAGAGGGAGACGGATCCTGGATTTCCATTTCACGTATAAACAAAGACACCGAGGAAACCCTATATATATATATATATATATATATATATATATATATATATATATATATATATATATATCCGAGCTGTATACATTTCATTCAAATATGAGATTAGCGAAAAATTGCATGTACATATGAACAACGAATACAAATCTGCTTAGGGGCCATAAAATAATATTCAAAGGGAGCTCACCGAAACCGTCCCAACAAATCGTATACGATAAATAATGTGACGATTATTGGTGGTACTACATATACTGCTGGTTCACGTCGGCGAATTGTAGTCTAGTCATGTATTTAGCTGAATTCGAAAATGATTCGCTTTATAGCTCTGGCCGGTCCCTAGAAAAATTGTGCGCGTTATTTTCCATAGGTCTATGCTGCTAGTCTTCTCCTACATGAACTGAGACAGAACTAAGGCAGGCCACAACCTCTACGGAGGTCGGTGTTTGCTTGTTATTGGAGTTGCAATTGCTGTGTGGCCTATTGCGAGGCCACCGAAGGGAGAGAGGGAGGGGTATGTTTATATTGTGGACGCTCCACCTGTTGATTCTGGCTGGCTGGCTCGCCATAACTCGACCGAAGTCGACCCTCAGGGAAAGAAGGCCGCGCCCCTAAACCGCGCGGTAATCCCAACAGTGCATGGCAGTGGTGAGGAAGGCGGCTCCGATAATGACAACCATGCTTCCCTAGTGGGTGTACGGGTTATAGACTCACTGCCCGCATTCTAATGTTCGCAATTGTGTGGCGAAAATTTTGACTGCCTGACATATATATTTATATTTATATTTATATTTATATTTTTTTTTTTAATATTTATATTATATATATATTTATATCTATATCTATATCTATATTTATTATATTATATTTATATTTATATTATATTTATATTTATATTTATATTTATATTTATATTTATATTATATTTATATTTATATTTATATTTATATTATTTATATTTATATTTATATTTATTTATATTTATATTTATATTTATATTTATATTTATATTTATATTTATATTTATATTTATATTTATATTTATATTTATATGGAGAACAAACTGAAGACGATTATGTTATGACTCGGTTTCTGAGCCAATGCTGTTGAACAAAAAAAAATTGTGGCTGACGTATTGTTAGCTATACAACTGCAGCTCATTTCCGAATGAGTATGCTATGCTGAACGTCTACAAACTGGTTATTGTTTCTCCTGCTTTACATGGTTAATATTGTTTATTTCGCAATAATTTTGCATTGCAAATGGTACATAATTACAATACAATCATCATTACATAACATTTTAACACTTTAGCGACCGTCCCACCGGGCAAGAAAGTGCAAAGACCGCCGATGCGACTGGCAGCTCGCTGCTTGCACTAAGCAAGTTTCGAACTCTTCGGCGCCTTATCGCTCTATGGCTATTGTCTTCTGGCGTAGAATATCGTCTTCGGTCTTTTTTACGTCATAGAACAACCGACGGTGCGGTCACCTTCATTTTCGGAGATAGTCTTTCTACGCAGGCTTTTCTATAATTTCTGCTTAAAGATATCGTGAAAAATAATGACAAAGCGAACTGGACCGCGTTGATTACCCTTGCCCCAAAAGTCCTTTGCGTCAACAAAGATAGTCAAAGAGGCCATAGCTTAGCCAGCGTGCTCAGGGAGAAGGTGGCCCTTCTCGGAGGGTACCGCTCTCACTCTACACAAGGCAACTTCTAACGACGGATAAAGCCCGCGCTCAGGTCGCTGCTCCCAAACTGATCGTGGATTTTAATTTGCGGAGCTCCATTAGAATCGTGTACGCCAATGACGCGATTGCGCCCGTAACAGAGAGTCGATTAGTGAACTGATGGCAAAGCGCCCTCCTGCTTCTACAGGGAACGTGGTGCCACCTTCCTCTATCAGCTTCTACCAGCGGTCGGATCATGCTCGAGTGTAGATGTCGCCAAAGCATTTCGTACGTTTTCAACTGGTACGACAAAAGGCGTCGACGACCTCACGTCCTATATTCTAACATGCCTTCGCTAGGCAGTCGCTAAGGTAGGCGACATTATACGAAACGGGAAAGTTCCGAAGGCTGTGAGAAGCATCATATACGGCGCGAGTTTCGTTGCCTTAAAAACTGGGGATACCGTTTCGTTGCCGTTAGCACCTTTCTGCGTAGGTTGGCCACAAAGTCCTTGAAGCCTGGCTTACCTGGAACCATGACATTTGCAGATAGGATACACCACTGATAATGAGCCGAAAATAATTGTATGTACAGCTTGCACAAAAACAAGAAAAAACGTTGCCCCTAAACATTATATTTTAAAAATGCTTTTTAACTTAAATAAACAAGGATAACACTTGGCAGGGATTTCCAAGCGCACCCCGTGCCTGTATCCAATGATGCATCAGGGCATACAGCAGGGCGACTCCCCTGATGTTCGGTGACATTAAAATCATGTCATCAACCGGTTCAGCAGAAAAACACAGCGGCTCTTATTGTGTTTCGCTTACTTTTTCTGCAGCAGTACGCCAAACATTTGATCTCCAGTGTTCCTCTATTCTACTTCGACAATAGGACATTTTTTGACAATGATCCGTTGGTGTTGCTCAGCTACATCTAGAGCATTTGAGAAGTCGAGGGAGCTGCAGCTTAACTCTTTTAAATGCAAATAGCGCTACTTACAGAATACAGGGTTTTGAGGACGATTGTAGACCGCAGGTAATGCTAATGTTAACAGGAAACTCCCGGGCTTCCTTGCAAGGAACCGGTATGGGCTGGAACTGCTGGGTACGGCGGTGTTCCCCAAGATAATGGGTCCGGTACTCGTTGAGAAGCGAGAACATGTCTCCAGGCCTTACCAGCAGCTTGACCGTCTTGGGAAAAGGCTATTTCCTTCCCCGGCATGCAATGGAAGTGCAAAGTGCCAGCGGACTTATCAGCAATGATATCCTAGAACGCACTTTCAGGCAAGCCGGTTACCGCACTACACTGAAGCGCGCTTGAAGAGAGACATGCGTGGCTGTACTCTAGGAGCAACACTTGAAGAGAGACATGCATTGGTGTACTCTAGTACATTGTTGGCTACCCGTCACGACCAGTCTACTGCCAGAGGAAGTTAGTTATCTAGACTGCTTGTCGTCTCGGCAGGAATTTTGGCGCCTTTATTTGCACGACTTGCTTCACTTCTAAAACGACCGAGTATCTTATGCCGGCAGTATATGTATAGCGTGCATGTAAACACGTGAATCTATATATATATATATATATATATATACAACAGAGTCCATAGTCAGAAGCATACCACACACATACGTGATTTCGTTGCCTCTTTATATCTCGTTGCATTGCAATGCGGCTTCCACTACTCTCACAGCTGTCCGTAGCCAAACGCTGTTACCGCAAGTGCGTCAGCTACTACCCCCTACAACTACAACGATCACAAAACGGCCATTTATAATCATATTGACAATGATCGAGCGCTGATAGCAGACAGAAGTAACCCCTCTCCCACATACGAAACGGCTCACCCAGACACCCAATTGAGTCGTTGTGGGTGCAGACAGACTGCACCTTCGGGCACCGATTAACTTGGCTTCCAGCAACGCCAATTCGCCAGAGCAGAAGCCGCTTTAGTTGAAGGGGAGGCGACAAAAGAGGAGGGCTTCTATCGCCGAGTGCGTATATCGGGCTTCTGTTTCGACATTGCCGGCAACAAAACATCGTCGCTATTGTTGTCAAAACCAAAACTGTACTTATTGTCATTACTACTACTACTACTACTACAGTTAGTTAAGTGTTAAAATGCATGGCAATGAGAGGCATGCGTAAATGAGCCCTAGCATGTTGACCATTGGTTGCCCTGTGACTGCCAATCTGCTGCCAGGGGAAGTTAGTTATCTAGGATGCTTGTCGTTAAGTACAGTCGGCCGCTGAAAATTGACCAGGCGTGCCGAACTTCCAGTCAGCAATTCCTATGTGCGCGGTTTATCTGCTCCGCTTGCCAAAACGACCGGGTACGTCGCGCCAACGTGACTTGCTCTTGCACATCTGTTGTATTATATAAATATGTACGAATGGTCTCCAAGGAAAAAAATACCATTATATACTAGTTATGTACGCGAAGAAGACCACTATACCTCAGTTGTCTCCAAGGACAACCCAAGGCACTAGGAGATCGTCGTTTCGTTAAATCCTTGCGTCAATCCCCGCTGAGCGTGCCTGCCGTTGAGGGCGGTAAAAGCGGAAATATTCGTTATTTGCTGAGAGGGTGCCCGTCTCGTACGTAAGATCGGGTGGCATCATACTGCCGACATCAGCATGCGCTTGGTTGCAGCACCCATGCGCTAGCATAGCATAGTGCATCGGCAGCGTATCGGCTGAACTTGACCACCGCTATCGGTCGCCCGGCTGCATATGCGCGCATTATTCGCATGATGAAATCGCATCCTTTCCCTGCCAACCGACAGGATAGCCGGTGAGCCTTTATGATCTACACGGACGGGGTGCGATTGAGCCCTGATACGTACTGTTCGATACTCGAGGTGTTCGGGCAGATGGGCGCCTTGCTCAACAACTTCTTCGCTACACGACGACGCATTACAGGAGTAATAGTAAAAGCGTTTTGTCATTGTCAGCGGGTTTGTCGTCGTCTTCGCTGCCATCTAGTATTGTTGCAATCAATGTCATACTGTCCCGATCCTGGGTCAGAGTGCCAATCTCGGCCCATATTGGACCGTTTAAGATGCGGATTGCAACAGCGCTCAGTGGTTCGGACTTGTCTGGTGATAATTTGTCACGTCTTATACAGTAGGTTGGTTAGCCGCTGTGAAGTCGCCGGGCACGATGATACACATACATATATCTCTCTTTATATATATATATATTTATTTATATATTTGCCGTCGCGTGCTCTAGTAGCCCCTGAGGACACATAAACGAAAATTGTTGTCCCGGTTGCTGGGGAATTTTCATTGGCGCGGACAGTCTCGGGTACCCCACTAGCTAGTTGATCGACAATCTCTTGCTTTTCGCGTCCCTCCTGATCATGGTCCCTGTCTGCCATATCGCAGGACCCCTTAGCAAAATGCAATAAAAGCGCGTAGATATTATCGCATACTCACTGGGTCATGGAACACTTTGCCGTATGTAGGACTCTACTTACGGGCTATCGACCATCAAAAACCTTAAGTCATCGTTCCCTACCGTTTGTATAGATATATTGAAAATCATAAGCGAGTATGTACGAATATACGGAAAAGAATGAGGTGGTGCATTTATACAGCACTATATATTATGAACGTGCGATTAATTTGGAGCGCAACGATATAGAGCACTATAAGCATAATGCCCTGGCCCGTTAGTGGCATATTGACTACCTAAGTCAAAAGTAAATGATATACATTCAGACTAAATAAAAATGAGGAAGTATTCATAAACATGACTAAATTGTCATATTTTTTTTTATTTAGCTATGTCGTGAAAGCATCGAGATTGCCAGGACGATGGTGCGTAGTAGACTTTTTATGTCTAAAAAAAGCATATGCATTTTATCAGAAAATGTTGACGAGGAATAATAATAATAATTTGGAAATACAGGAAGTTTATAGTCGCAAGAGGGCACACCCAAGAATGTCAGTTGCCATGAACGATTTTTAGTGTATATAAAAAGAATAGCGCAACATATTTATAACATGGAATTAAGAGATAGGTAAAGAAGCTAGTATCACAGGAACTATCGAGACCGGTATATTGGGGCGACTATGACTGCATGGGATGGTTATTTGGAGGAAGAGGAGATATTATGGAGGAAAAAGGCTGAAAAGGGAAGAATTGCAATAAGGTTGTTAATAATAATATGTTGTAACAAGGGATATATGGAAGGCCATGTATGTGCCAGGATTTACTGTTGCAATTGCTGCTCTTGTATACAGCGTCGGAATTTAGGATAAAGTTAGAAGGAGTACAGGGAGAAGCGATACGATTTGAATTGAGTTGCCATTTTAATTGCGCCGGAGATTGCTTTAGTATAGGGATTAAGAATGTCACAAAAATATATGAAGTAAATGGATGCAGGTTAGATGCCATCTGCAACAGGCGGTGGCTACTTCGTCGGCGTATGCGAACGAAATAATTATGCAGAAGACAGAGGCTATGAAGCTCAGGCACGCGGACAGGTTGGCCGTGACCGATACACTTATGTTAAATGGACAGGACCTGCACTCTGTGAATGATTTCACATATATCGGTATCACAGTGACACACTCAGCCAAGACCTTAGCTGGATACATAGAGGAGAGGTCCCGAAAAGCCTTGATCGCGGTGACAGCTCTTTAGAAGCCCCAGGTGCTCTCAATTCGATATTTGATTTGAAAATAGCGCCAATTACATCTTACGGGGTCCAGATTGTGTGAACAAAGTTAAGCTCGGCTCAATTTGGTGCACTCGATTAGGTGAAACCAGCTTTTTTGAAACGGGTAAACGTCAGCATACAACTGCCTCACGCATTTTCTGTGCAATGCTCCACTATTCGTGGAACAGGTCAAAATTTTTTCATCTCCCAGACACCCCCGCACGCAGCGAGTTTATACGGCGATATAAAGAGAAGAGGGCAGAGATCGACCCACATTTTTTATGACAGATGCGATGGTTAGGTCAGAATAGAAGGGCACGGGCAGAACAAACTAACACATAACCGCCCGTTTTGCAGTGCACGATTTCTATGCCAGAAATACGCTTATCATGAACCCTGTGACATACTTGTTTGTAAATATTGTTATGATACATGTGTGCGATATCATGGTGTGAGTGCAATGCAGTCTTTTCGGTAACAAGGCTGGCAGTGAGCGATTTTTTTTTATATCACTACGAGGCTGTACTGACATTGACCAAACCATTGTACCCAATCTGGTGTGGAAATAAATGATGTGAGTAATAGGTGCAAGTGGTAAAGATGGCGCTAAGGGTAAAAACGAAGTAGGATCGCAGAGTAGAATTCGCAGATAGAGAGATTGAGTAATACTGAAGAGTAATCTGCAAGTGGCAAAAACGAATATATTGGAAGGAATGATGAAATCGAGAGTAAAAAGGACACATATGGGCAAACTAAAATTAGCCATGGTGGCCAAATCGAGTTTAAAAGATAAATATGGAAAGAAGAAACGACAAATGAGCGGGGTATACTTCATATATATATATATATATATATATATATATATATATATATATATATATGTATATATAATCTCAGTGGGCATCTGCTTTGTTTACTCTCTCGTGAATTATATATATATATATATATATATATATATATATATATACATAATTCAAGAGAGAGTGCAGCATTAACAGATGCCAACTAGGGTTAGGAAATACGTCAGTTAAACAAATAATTAAAAAAATACACAGTTCTCAGGAGATTAGCAATATAGACCTGTCCGTGGTCCTAGCTTTAGGACCAAATATCAGAAAGGACCAGGTCGATGTTTTAAAGAAAAGGTTGTCTTAATGGAAGGCAATTTCTCAGTTGGAATTGAAGGAGGTTACATTGGTGATATAGATGCATAGGTAATCCAATGCACCGTTTTGTGGGTGGCGTGAGAAAATGACTTGTTAACGACTAAATGAGAGCAGTAGGTGATATATGTTATTCCGTCTACCCTTTCTCATATCTTCTGTTCTCCGGCTATACTACAAATCGCCAACTTCGAGCTGTGCAGGCATTTGTGGCAAAATTCAGATTACGTAAATGTATATATTAATCTATATATACAGGATCGCCTATTTTTAAAAGGCTACATAGGAAATTGTAGAGCTTGTTAAAGCCAATATTTTTTCAGATGAAACACGGTGTCGGGTAAGTCTTGTTCCGAAGTGAAAGTGAAATTCTTAACATCTGTGACACTGGTGTTGTTGCCCGACAAAGGAGCACAAAATGTGCGATGGCGCGGCAACGAGTACTCTTATAGAGAGACTAGGAACGCCGTCGTGTTCGTGGGAAATTCTGCTTCCTCTGAAGAACATATGGCATCAGGAATATGCCAGATGTTCGTTTAAAAGGAAACTAAAATTAAAGTTTTATTGTTAGCGTTAATATTCAGTACCACAAAATCATTACCCCACGACCACTAGGCAAGTTTTGTGCATTCCGTCCTTGCACAATAGCCACCAGGCCTATCCTCCAGGGTCGCCATAGACTTGGTACCAAAATTATCGTCATTAAGAACGTATTCGCCTGAATGTGTGTGTTAGTTTTGAGCGCTGTGAAAGGTCATTGGATTTTTGAGCATTGAATGTGAAAGTTAATTTTAAAGCTTTCATTTTACCGAGCACTCTTCTAAAGCACCATATCGCATTTTCTAGCCGGCATCGTATGTTCTTCAGAGAAAGCCGAATTTTCTTACGAACCACGACAGTGCGATTAGTTTTAGATAGGAAGACTGGTTGTTGTGCAATTGCACATTTGTGCTCCTATGTCTGGCAACAGCACCAGTGTCAAAGATATTTGTAATTTTGCTCTCACTCCGACACAAGACTTCTACGAGACCATGTTCTATTGAGAACAATATTTGTTTTAACGAGCTCCACAATTCCCTGTAAAATCGTCAAACATATATATATATATATATATATCTACAAAAAAGTTTTTTGGTTTTGTCCGTAAAGAATCATTATAAAATCAGAAAAAAACGCTTTTGTAGATTCAACATATATATATATATATATATATTTATATATATATATATATATATTTATATATATATATATATATATATATATATATATATATATATATATATATATATATATATTATATATATATATATATATATATATATATATATTTATATTTATATATATATATATATGGGGTCTGCGCCAAAAGGGCGTGACATGATGCCGTTTGTTGGTCTGTCGAATAACTGGACTGTCTCACCAAGCAAAGCTTCTTTGTCGGCTCGTAATTTTACTTATTGGCCCTCTCGTAATGTTTTATTGGCTCCTAATAGCTTGCTGTCTTTCTCTCTGTCTTCTCCATCCTAACTTTATTCGCTTATTCTGCTGTCCATTGGCTAGACTACAGGTCGTCGTCGTTGTTGCGCTCACAAGTCGCCGCATTTGTAGAAAAATCTACGCCAACAAACATGTTCGCTTCGCTCTGCACACTTGGGTATCATCCGTCATAAAAGTGTGACCGTGATCATCATTCTCCTCTCACCGTCTGCCTCCTGCAGCAAAGAAACTCGTAAAAAAACATTAATACCAACCATAATAATAATCATCATAATATATCATCATCATCATCCCCATCATCATCATCATAATAATCATAATAATAGTAGAAGGAATCATATCTTACATCCGTACGCCGTTGAACAACATACAACGACCGTGGCAGGCAATGGCCGTTTGCCGTGTCAGGCCGGGCCCCCGGTGCAAGTCGGACGAACTTTTGGCACCAGCCGTTGGGGCGCCATCGTTTAGCTGGCGCGAGAAGACGAACTTATGATGTTTCTTCGGCTGCACACGAACTTCATTTATTAGAGTTCGGCCTCACAACCGTTGACGTCGTCGTTGTCGTCGCCAGGCCCTGTGGCGCCTTAAGGCCTCCCATTTGATCGTTGACCCCGCGTCAACACGCTGCCGCCGACCTAAGCGACCTAAGCGGCGCGATGCACGCGTGTTTCTCTCTCTCTGTAGGTGGGTCAGCGTGCAAATGCATGCACAGACGCCTTCGTTTTGCCTTCATGGCCAAACTTACGGCTTAGTGCATATCTCGGCTATGACTGATCGATATCGACATGATAACACGACATTGCATAGACTTATATATATATATATATATATATATATATATATATATATATATATATATATATAGTAGTTTTATTAACCAATGATTGGTTTACGAATATACATCACAGACATCGCATTTCCAGAGATGAGACAGCGGAATTGCTCTTTCACAACGCTGAAGGTGATATAGATCACACGGGCAGCCACAAAGTTTACACATACACTCCGCCGAGATTTCATGAAACTTCTGGCGCGCACAGAATAGGAAATAAACGTTATATATATATATATATATATATATATATATATATATATATATATATATATATATAACGTTTATTTTCCGTATAACACATAGACTTTTATTACCATGTAGTACGGTACTGTCTCTATCGTTTATATATAACTAAGTCGTTTGCGTTAGCGAGACCACGATCGACTCGGACATTTTTATAGCGACACGATCGACTCGGACATTTTTATATATAGTTTTTGGATTTTTGTCTCTCTCAATTATTGAATTAGTTAGCTCCCCTTTCAAACGATGATGCACACAGAATTAGGGTGCAAATAACTAAACGTTCTTACGTGCATTGTTACGTACTTACTAATTGCACGTTAATCGACGAATCAAAGGTTGTTTTTAAGAATTCTACTGTTTGGTGCCGCCCACAAACCACCATATTTCGTAGTGCGTTGACATTGAAAGAACAACTGTCAGTTTAAAACTTATCGGCTGCCACAGCCGCCGAATTAACCGGTTGTATAACTTAGTCTACAAATCATTTGTGTGAGCCGCGTATATAGGGCATTAGTCGCCATGCAATGAAAGTCGAACAGAATCTCGCAAAGACCGAAAAAAAACAGATTGGCGCGATGTCAGGTGTTCTTGGCTCTCCTCAAGCACGAAGTGGCAGGTCGGGCTCGATTCTTCTCGACCCACGATATGTCCACATTGTGGGATATAGAGCACATTTACAGCGTCGGGAATTATATGAATGGCATCATAACGTTGTCAAACAGTGACACAGCGAGTTTATTTGGATGTTTTGTAAACTGTCGTGAAACCGTGATTAGATTATGTGTCTAATGGTTTGCACTACGTACTTCAGAAGAACAAGAGTACATGCAAAAAAGGACACTAAAATATTTGCGTTCATTCAAATACAGCCTTTGAACTAAGCGTAATCAGTTATTTTCGTCACACAGCTGTATATTTCCGCATACGTAGACGCAAGGCAAACGAACGTATTCACCATACAAGCACGTTTGTGGTAAAAACAATTATACAAATTCTAATGTCCATATCTTTAAGTGGCCCTACAGGTTGCGACCATCTCTTTGAGTACTGCTTGTACAGAAATAATATTTTTTTTATGCTCTAAAGCCTACGCCGCATTGGTTTTTCATAAAGCCTTATTATCGCCACCTACTAAGTGGCCTAAAGGAGAAGCACCCTAGTTATTGAATGTGTCATTTTTAAAAAAAAATGTGTGAGATGGTCACACCTGCTATAAAAGTTAGACCTCTGGGGGTACACACTAGAAGTAGCATTTGTTTAAATACCGTACAAGTTCCTTACACGTTGTGGTTATTAACCCAGGGTTAATGACCAATATACACTGTCACCAAATCGTGCATCTTGTAACGATATCTTTCATCGTCTTCTGGCTCTTAGTTTGTACATGCTCTCAAATTTACCGAGCAAGGTGGTTTAGTGCTAGACATGTGTCTTGTGTGACGCCAGCGAGACCGACGACGTGGATCACACGCTTTTTGCATGCAGAGCTCTTGAGATCACGAGACAGACAATCTGCTCACGACTAGACGTGCAGTGCAATACGACGAGAGACCTACTCTCAGGGTTGCTCAGCTCGAAAAAAAGCTGGGAGATGGGCTCTGATTTTGTGGAGACCGTTATGAGAGCGAAGACAAAGCTGACGGAAGAGAGGCGGCAGCGCATGGAGCGCCACCAGGCCGAAGATTAAGAGCCAGATTAGCGGCTCCCTACATGCACTGAAGTAATACCACAAGTATCCCGGTCATGTACTAGGTTAGGGGGTCACCAAGTTTTTAGTGGATTTGAGAGTCCCACACTACCCAGACCAAAGGGAGTGCGTTATACATTTTTGTTCCTAGTCCCTGTGAAAAACCAAAAAAAAGTGGCTCAAGTGATAAAGCGAATATCTTGTACTCAAAGGGTTGTGGATTTAAATGGACCGATCACTAAATCACCTCATTTGGTTTTATAGTTTCCAGTTTAAACAAAGTAAAATCTTTAGTAACCCACAAAATGATACAACAAAAGGAAAACAGATGTCTCAAACAGAGAGATGGTAATTCTTATCCCCCCATTATACAAAAAAAAATCAAAATTCAATGTTAGGTTCGTATGGTGTTTAGGGCCTAAATTGTAGCTGGAAACCTTACATGAAAATACATAAATAAACACGTATGAAAACAGCGACAGAAAATATATCCTGATTATGGCGACTGCCAATACCAGTTCACTCACTCGGTTAATATAGCCAGCGACAGAAAATGTTATCAGTGAAGCATTTTTTGCTTTTATGGAACTTCATCACGTCTCCGTAGCTTATGATAAAGACAATCCTGTGAAATCGGCTTAGTATGCATTTTTGTTATAAAACAACAGTAAAGACGTCTGAAAGTCGACTGCAATTACAGTTAAGCTCGATTTGTATATAACTGAACAACAAATCACCAACCATAGTTGTTTTCTAATTTTAAGGATGCCTTAGAAGGACCTAGGCCTGACGTACAAAACGTACAAAATTATTTTTCGATGTTGCAATTTATCATATAGCCGTTCTCTTCGACGTATACGTCGCTATAGTCGTGTAAAATTATTTGATTATCAAGCTTTGAACAATACTAGAGAACATATCACTAATAATACATATTGGGGGCTCATACTAATAGCTTCAAAATGTGAGATTATTGCTCAACGAGCCCTTCAACGGGCATGCTGAACTTAACACTGTGATTATGATGTTTCTTGGGAAGGTCGGTATACCATCTACACTTAAACCGAGAGGTTTTGTGTCCGCAAGTGAAGCAACCCCTGATGGGGAGACCGTTGCATTATGACCACATTGGAGATTGTTAGTTTGGGATGCAACGGTTTTTTGTACAACCGCGGCTTCCCACTTATATTACAGCTTACTTGAGCCGGGAAGGGTAGCGAAGCACGGGGAGCCGGAAAACGGAATAAATACGCAGAACTGGAAACAACAAATACATTTGTGCTTTTTGCCATGGGGACACTAGCGCCAATCAGCAAGGGAACCTAAGTATTCCTCAAAGAATTAAGCCTGCGCATTAAGGAGGTTGCGAGCGATCGAAGAGAGGGTTAGTTCTTGATGCAGCGTTGTCTTTGGCCTTTTGCAGAGGAAACGCGGCATCTATCTTAGGCACCATGGGGTGAGGTAATTATTTAAAAGAACTGCGATTTAAAAGAATACTTTCAGACCTCACATAATAATAATAATAATAATAATAATAATAATAATAATAATAATAATAATAATAATAATAATAATAATAATAATAATAATAATAATAATAATAATAATAATAATAATAATAATAATAATAATAATAATAATAATAATAATAATAATACGAGCTTAAACTGTGTACTACCGCATCGCGATGATGCATTGTTTCAAAATGTTTTTATAATGGAGATTTTTTTGTTGTTGTGACAGATCAGCTACGGATGAGTCGGTATCATTCTACGGTGCGGACAGTTAAACTAGCTGCACTAGTAGATTGTTATAGATATTTGATAACCGCGATTTCACATATAGTGGACGCACTGCGTGGATTAGTTCAATCCAACCATACCACGTTACATGTGTCGATACAGTGGTACTGCACAGACTCACCGAAAACGGTATAATGACTTCGCTTTATTTTTTTATTAAAAAACAAGGATTACCTTTCTACGAAAAATTACGTTGGTGACGTTTTGGCGTCTAAGCTGACTCTTCTGGAAGTGATGATACTGATAAAGGGGGTTGGTCGGTAATGCACGATCTACTTTTGTGGAGACATCTGCGCTCCTCGTTTTTTGTCCGATCATGGTAAATTATGATTCACTCCAGAATTCACCTTGTCTAAATTGGAAACCATGAAAACCATTTTAAAGATGGCCGGTCCAGGTTTTGAACTCACCATGTTTTTGTCGTATAGCTAATTAATGCCTGTGTACGGTTTTTCATGTAATTGCCTATTTTTAATCCATTCCGGCATTTACCTTGTCTAAATTGCAGAACATGAAAACCAATTTAAGAGTGGCCAAACTGGGTCTTGAACCCAGGCCTTCCGAATGCAAGGCAAAGTCTTTGTCACTAAGCCATCTTGCTCGGTAAAAGTCTATGTTATGTCTCATTAAGGTAAGAACGCTTGCAATAAAAGATAGTAGAAAAGTTGATGCATAGACGAGCGGCTAAAGTAGCACCTTATGTACGAAATAGTTTCAGAATGTGTCTTAAAAATCATATAGAATTGTCTCGAAAGCAGTAATAATAATAATAATAAACATGGTGATATGCTGCTGTGTTGAAGCGTAGTCGAGTCACGTCAGCGTTCAGCTCTCTGCTTAGATATATCCCGGTCCCTCGGTCTTATGTTTCATGTTAGCTTCTCGCCTGTTTCGGCCTGTTTATACGCGTTGCCCTGTCCTGCAATAAACGAGACCTGAATGCCTTGACGACGCGGCCGCAAGTTGTTGTGGTCCGATGTGGCCGCCACAGAGGTAGGAGGCAATTGCTGCGCGGTCGTTGGATGTAGATGTCGGATGGCCCCGCTGGTCGGTTGGTCGGTCGGTCAGCGGATATCCGACATCTACAGACGTCTGTAGATGACGTCGGATGGACGCCGAGCGTTTCCTTAAGTTGCCCCTCAGACTTGGCGTCCTTTGGCCGGGCTCGCTTGGACACGGACACGAACACGGACAACCCATCTGTTGTTTACCACCATCGAGCCATCATGCGCGTATTCAGCACCACCCAGCATGGGCCAACCAACACCAGCATCAATACGGGCTCTTTGGCTATATCGTTGACACTGGCTGATAACGCGTAAGAACGGTAGTTGGCACTTGTCATAAAAATATTTTATATATATATATATATATATAGAAAGTGTGAGAAAAATACCTGTATATATACGGCATGTACATATATATATATATATATATATATATATATATATATATATATATTCAGGAAAGTGTAAGAAAAATACCTGTGCATATACGGCATGTACATATATATATATATATATATATATATATATATATATATATATATATATATATATACGTGGTACTTTATAAATGCGTTTGTAAGCACCACTTGTCATGGTCGTTTGTGGTAGACACACAGAAGAACGCTCTACAGCAGAGCGTTCTTGTGTGTGTGTCTTTAGGTGGGATGACTTCTTCTTCCGGGCCTTGTTGTTTTCGTTGTCGTCATCAACGTCGTTGCTATTGGTGCTACTCATGCTCTGTCTCTGACAGGCCATTGTTGTCTTAGGACGTGTGTATGTATCATCGCACTTCTCGCCTAGACAGACAGACAAACAAACATACCGCAACAGTATTTCTCCCGTCAGCATCTTCTCGTAGTGGTTCGACCGTGGTCGTTCGGTGGTCCGGTTCCTGCTACCGCCATGACCGTGGTCACATGGCACGCGTGGCTGGTACAGGCCAAGCAATGGCAGGACGAAGCCTATTTGCCCTGCCCCGACCGATGTACACGTATGTCACGTCACCGCCGCGTAAAGAGTGTCCTGTAGCAACCGGCCCACAGCCAGACAGCAGATACGCTGCGTGGCCGGGAAGTGGACGGGAAGACCTGTATCCTGTTTATCTCCAAGTACAGGCACGTCCAAACTAGTTTGCGTTAGAAACAAAGACACCGCAACGAACTGTTCGGCCACCTACACTTTATGTTTTGTGGTAGCGCAGCATCATGCACGCTGACGTGTAAAAGCATGTTTGTAAAACTAACATATTTTGTTCTCATAGTGGTAGCATGTGTAATGGTGTACCGCGACCTCGTCATACAAGAACTGTTTTCTCTTACTCTTCTTCGTAATCGGGCCGCACGTAATGATCCTTTTTTTTAATCCATGTAAAAATATCGTTCTGTATATATATATCCGATCGTTTTTTACTCATAATCACTTTTTGTTTTCCACAAGTTCCTCCACGAATGTGTTTCACCAACTGGGCTGGCGTGTTGTCATGGTGAAGGAATTTTATATATATATATATTCTTTTGGAGTAGTGTTGCTCTATTGTTTTATAATCACAATCATTATTTGCTTTCTATGAGTTCGTCTACGAATGTGTTCAAAGGAACTCATAGAAAACAAACAGAGATTTCGAGTAAGAAACGATAGAGTGGTACTACCCCAAAAGAAACGGAATAACGGAGTATAAAATTTGCAATACTAAATTTAAAACTAGCCTAGCATTAAACAGCAACACAAAGAAGAAATGACTGAAATGTAACAGATCAGTGATATGCAGATTAGCCTGGCCATCAATGTTTATGCCTAAAAGACACTCGCTTTGAAATGAATATTCGGTGTGCAAACACCACGGGACGACACTGTGTATATGCTAGGTACCATGCTTTATAATTCTCTGAATTCATCGAGACACATTGGGCGTCTCCAAAGTACTTAAAATAGTTTATAATTTACTAGACATTAATGTCACCGACTCCGCTCAGAGCAGATGATTGTTGTATCATCCGAGCTGTTCGTTGTTGTTGTTGTTAAACTAAACTCTTCGGGCTGATTCTCATCCAAGATCGAACGTGTACGGGATTGCTTTTGGCATTGCTTCATAGATGGACCCCCATAAATATTATACAAATGTACAACGGTGGGGCTCGAACCCCCGCACCTATGTGTCTTCTTCGGTCGCGAGGCACAGGCGAATGCACCACGCCACCGGGTTCGACCTCTGTTGTTAAACTACGGTCACTTTTGCCACAGACCTGGGAGTACGGCCACACAGACATGCTTGGATACGTCCGCTGTCGGGGCTAGTGCACAATATGTTGCGTGCCTGCTGCTAGTTGGGATCAGTGCAGCAGAGAACCAAATAGCTTTCTAGCAGCAGAGTATACAATAGCTAGGGCGTCCAAGTAACTAGCTGCAATGTTTATTATTTTTCTCCGTGATATGTTCCCTTCGTAAGTAGAACAGGGTATATGGTGGGGTCAAATCTAAAATGGAATACCTGCAGAAATTGTGAAAATGTATGACGAAATTGGTACAAACTCTGTACGAGCTTGCTGGCAATTCTTCCAGTGGTCGACATAACCGCGCTTAGGAAATACAGGTCGTGAGCTCGTGCAAAATTTTTACAGGACAGCTTCAGAAAATAATACAGCAATTTAATATCCTCGTTGTGCAGATTATGTTTCTAATAAAATCTGCTTGCTGTGTCAAGTCTAAAAATATAATAGAACGTTCGTTTGGCTGAAAATATCATTATAACATTAAACGTCTAATAACCATCAGCGAATTCAACTCCTGGTTAACCAATATTGAAGCGTGTATTGATAAATTTAAGCCTAATTTATGTGAAAAAGTGGTACACAATTGAGTGTACCGTATTCATAGACGGTCTTGGTTCTGCGGAAGCGTATTTGCAACCCCTTACAATTACGGTGTGACCCAACCATTTGAGTGATGCGCTAATTTATCGGGGTTCGAATATCTCACAATGCCAATAAAATACACCGTGCAGTAAACGAGCGCAATGCCTATTTGAAGCTGCCCCAACACTTCACAATATCGGCATTGGTTTACAGCTCATAAGAACAGCTCAATAACAGAAATATGACACCCTCACCGATATTGTATTCCACTAGAAATGGGATGACCCCTGTAAACTTAAAAATAAAACAAATCTTCAAAATTTGTTTAATTCCTGTTCTTATGTTACTCCACAAATGGTCGCAAAATAGCCTAGAATTCTAAAGATCTTGCAAACACCTTCTACGTATAGTTCTATATACATGCACACACACAGATACCTTTTTTTCTGGGAGGTTTTAGAAATGCATGATGCACATGCGCCACTAGCGACCTGCGTGACAAGAGTAAGACTCGCATACCCACTAAACCCGTCTTCCTCCCTACCCTCCAAGCTAGGTAATATTTTGGCATTACTTCGAAGCCGTGGGAGAGGCGTCTCTGCCGTTCTCCTTCAATTAGCTCTATTCCTGACTATCATCCCGCATGTCTACCTGCGGTTAGATAGGGGGATGCCATTTCTGTAAACCGTCCTGTGAGGGTGCGTCGAGACCATGAGGGCCCGGCTGCTCCCCAGCCCCACTTCCCGCTCTCGGCTCCTTGTCTCTACCACTCTCCCGAGAGACCTCTGGCCGTTTCCTTAACTGTCTTGAGTGTTCAAACGGCGTCGAACGAAGTTTGTCGCCTCCCCCGCCCCCTCCTCCACACACACACTATATATATATATATATATATATATATATATCCAAACCCACACTCAGCGACCACGTCGTGTAAAGGAAACCCTATTACAACGACGACGATTGATCAAGCGACCGCCGACGTGTGTCACGTCGAAGCGGCTCGAGAAACGGGCGAGTCGATCGATGATCCTGTTCTCATCGTCTCTCGTCGTCCCCAGCACCGACGCGTGACCATTTCGAATGTTGCTGCCGTGTCACGCACAGTTTTCGCCTTGCCACCGAAATGACGAAGAGGTGCCTAACGACTTTTGGCTTTCAGAGGGCTTTCCTCGTCGTCGTGTTCGGTGCCTTCGTTGTCGCCGCTTTCGGCTTTTTCTGCCGTCATGCTAGTCATGGCTTTATAGACTTCTAAAACGGTCCCGATGCCACCTCTATCTAATTTCGAGATCGCATCTCTATCTACCTTCTAGAGGCCAACTCTGTCTACTTTCTAGATAGCACCTCTATCTACCCTCTAGACGCAACCTCTATCTACCCTCTAGACGCCACCTCTATCTACCCTCTAGACGCCACCTCTATCTACTATGTACGACTACAACTTCGGCCTATTGCGACCGGTGCGTCTGCCGCTACCACCCGCTTCTGCGCTCCGTACCGCCGCATAGCATGGTTAGTTTGTTGCGAACGCGAGACCGTAAGCGGAACGTCGCGTGGTGTGCGACGAAGCTCTAGGGGCAGATGAGAGCCGGACGGTTGGAGCGGAAGTCCACCGTTTGCCCGCCTGCTAATTACGGCCCGCGGTGAAAACGTGAGACTGATGATGACGCAAGCGTCAATGACCGCGAGCAGGCTATGCCGTTGACCTCGCCGCGACCAGCGGCTTCGCAATACTACCACTACGCTTGTTCTCATAGTAGTAGTAGTAGTTGTTAATCGCTGTCAACAACGACGGTAGATAACAACAACAATAACTAAGCGACTGTAGCGGATATTGTTGTTGTTGTTGTTATTTTTGTTGTTGTTGTTATGATCTGTCGACGTTTTGAGAACGTCACGCTGTGTGTGTTCGTGCGTGTGTGTGTGTGTGAGTCAATTTTCTGAATATCATGTAATACCATTGTGGTTGAGTTGTGCCGTTGGCAGCCGTGCGAACCTGTTATGTACGTCGTGATCGGGTCGAGTGATCGTCTGCACTGGCACTTCAAGTAGTTCCTTCAGGAGCTGGCGGAGTTTGGTCGTATATACAGACCAAAAAATCGCTGGTCAACGACCTCGGCGACGTAACAGTCGTGGTGACTACCCCACCAGTAATTGGTCCTGTGGAAGTTGCTTTGCTTCGGGAAATCGCGTCCGAACGTCATCGAAACGGTCATGCGAATCTGCGCGTACTGCCCTCGCTAAGGGTCATCGTGGCGGGTTGTTGCCGTTGTAGCACTGTGTCTCTCTTTTAGTACCGCGGGCAACCGCGTGTGCATATGAAAACGTAAGCGGTGCACGCGCAGAGCCGTGCATACGTAATTCGCTCAGTTTCAGTCAGCAACACGACACTTAAAGCACGACAGGTCGGCGTTAACTAACGGAGAATGCTACGGATTGTACTTCGGACTGTCTATTGCCTGCGTGAGCACGGGCGCCAGTGCTAAGGTGGAAAACGACGCGAAAGCGTCTCTAGAAACCCTGGTGAAAAGCCAGTCAGCGGGTTAGTCGGGTCGTTCGTACGTTGACTGGCACCTGCCGTCAACAACTTGACCAATCATGATGGCGGTCACTCTTGAGGACCACACTCCATCATATAGTGCAAAGTAAGTAGACCTGCACCCCACTACATGCACATATACATTTTATTATATCAACTTTAGCTCAAAGTTGCGAATCCTAGCAAATGCCGATTTGAAAGGGGTACGTAACGCGCTGGAAGTCGATCCTGGGACTCCTTCAAAACCGTCGGCCATCTTACCTATTTGGTCCGGTCATATATATATATGTGTGTGTGTGTAGAGCAAAATAGGTAATATGGCCTACGGAAACCCAGCATTAATATAGGGACATTACGTATCAGTTACATCTATATATATATATATATATATATATATATATATATATGTGTGTGTGGAGCAAAATAGGTAATATGGCCTACGGAAACCCAGCATTAACATATGGACATAACGTATCATTTTCCTTTAAGTATATAATATATACTGCGAAGCACAGTACATGCGTACATCGAACAAGTTTCTTCGCGCAAGCGACAGCAGCGCCCATGGTCGGCTTCATGACAAAAACTGTCCATTGCGTGACAAAGTATTATGGATCGGTTTTTGTATTGCGAGCAGGTCCATTTGCTATCCGTCACAACCTGGGCTTTGTACCAGTCGAGTTGTATTTTTAATCTTTTACGTTCCCCATTCAGCAGGTGACTTTTACAGGTGTCTGTCTCCTTTAAACTAAAGCATCACCTCAATTGCCTAATTTGCAGTTCTATGAGGTCACACACACACACACACAGGAGAGAGCCCTACTGCGATTGGTTCCAAGGGCTAAGGCTAGATCCAAGGGCCACAGAGGCTACAAGGTTGGCTACCTAGGCCTAGTAGACGCCGTAGATGGCAATCGGTTCAATTTTCAAGTGAAATAAACTTGCAGCGGCTAATAGTCACAGCTTGTCGCATATGTTGCAATTAGTGCTTTTCTGACGCGTTCCTGGACGCGCCTAAAAAACGATACCTAAGTGGATCAATGATTATCTCATTAACTGATACGTATTAGCGTATATACGACGAGCAAAATAATCCAAATATTTATTTCCTAAACACTCGTCTGCGGCCCACAACACATCATTGGTGCTCTGATATCTCTTTTTCTGGAGAGACACTTCTGAGGTTTCAAACGGATAACAGACGCACAGGCCAGGTCTGGAGAGTATGGGGGATGCTCGGATGCAACTTGAAGCGGCTTCAAGTTTGCGTAATTCCGCCATGACAAAAAGAGACGTGTGGGCAGGTGCATTGTCGTGGTGGAACAGCACAGAGTCCTCTTCTACATTGTAGGCCGTAGTACTATGATGCGTTTCTCCAGTTAGCTGGTCTATTAGCTGGTCAAAAAGCGATGTACAGTGCTCCCCCTTATCGCTCCCCTTGTAGAGAGGTAGTGAATTAATAGAACGCGTTTCTTCATCCCTTGCTTAATTGTTAACATAGCACTTTGCTTTGATTTTTCACACAAAAGTGCTGATGCAATATTGAACATACTATATCATACCTAATGCCCAACTCTTGTGCTATTTTGCGTAGCTTCAATCGGAGGTCAGCCGTCACAAATTTGCAGATTTCCAACACAATTTTCTCAAACGGAGCTGTTTTTGGCCGCCCCGAACGTAGTGCACTTCGATGCTCATATTATCTCATTTAAAGCAATAATAATAATAATAATAATAATAATAATAATAATAATAATAATAATAACAATAAATGTGTTCCAAAGCATTACTTTCGTGAACTGCATCTAATTTGGCATTCCTTTTCGATATAGTCAAGTTTGTAAACGGAATTCGAAACCAATCCACGATAGATACTTATTTTTATTTCTTCTGAAGAACGTCTTTCTTCGGTGCTGAAGTCGGCATGAGTCGCAATTTATGATCTACTTAGTATATATATATATATATATATATATATATATATATATTGGATTCAGGCATTCTATGCGACGGCGAACGGACGTGTTCTGCATTAGCTGCTGTTGACGTGATTCGTTTATCTAGGTAAGGCAGGACATTGCGGTACAGTCACTGGCCTATGGCTTAAGCTCAGATATAAGGAACACTGTCGTACCAAGACCATTTTATCTATGCGGCAACCGGGCCCAACCAGGGTAGATTTGTCTTTCTCGTAGGAGTCTTTGAGCTTCCTGAGGAAGCATTCTAGCGATGCATTAGTAGTGGTACGCCCAGGTTTCCTGTAAAGGGCCCAGGCTGAACGCCATTGTCGATGCTCCGTTTTTAGAGTGAGTGAGCCCCTTAAGGATTTTCTTTAAATTAATGGACTCATTTAGGTTTCCAGTTCTGTGAGACTGCTTGGGATGTCGCGTGCAAATATGCTTTCTCCTTTATTTCTTAAAGGAATTTGCCAGTGGCATCGAGAGTAGTACCTCGCGCAATCGGATTTCGCCCGCAGTTATTCTTGGCGCTCTATTGACGTTTGGTCAGTTGTTTATAAGAATACGTCTGAGTGGAGAATCTATTTTCATTCCGTTCGACTTGATGGATCATCTTTTCATGGAGTGTTCGTGTGGGAGTTAGTGTTTCCAACCCCCTCGATTTCCAAGGTGTCCTGATTCTGTAGCAAAATAACCTTTTCTTTATTTAGCTGTGATAATCTGTTCGATTTTTGTTGGACTCTTGTTGGACAGGACCTTTGCGTGAGGTCTGCGTATTGTTTATTGGTTAGTTCCTACTGACCTAAAGTGTCGAGAGGTAGTGCGTGCGTTTGACGCACTGACGGCAAAATGCCACTGTTATCTTTTATCGGGACACTCACAAAACACGCCCGTATGCTACGGCGGTCGAGCCTTTTTAATATTATTTATTTACATATATATATATATATATATATATATATATATATATATATATATATATATATATATATATATATATAGAAAGAGAGAGATAGTCAACTAAACTTTCCAAGTTCTTATTGTTCTTCCTTTAGATACTCGTTCACACACGTCCTATAAATTAACATATTTCTCAACCTTTATGTTTGCCGGACCTGGCTCCGTGCTACGTTGACTTGTTTCTAAAAATTAAATGAAGGGGACAACGTTTTGAGACAATATAAGATATAAAGAAAAGTTTACAGAGGCAACACAACTCGATTCCGAGATACAAGTCTAAAGAATGTTTCGGCAAGTGGAAAAGAAGGTAGCACAAGTGCATTGCATCGGGCGAAGCTAATTTGAATGAAACAAAAACACGTTGGAAGATTAAATATGCACGTGTTTTATTAAAAATATGTATCAGAACATTTCGATTTGTGTGCATAGGGGTCATTAGACCGACCACACTCTCCGAGTTCGTATTGTTGTTTCAACAGATAAATATTCATTTAAATACGCACACCACATTTTTGCCGAATGATATATAGGCTACAACAAAATTATTAGACACCTTAATATTTTGCTTGAGGTGTTTAAGCGTTTTCGAAGCAGTGCCTCGAATGATTGACAGATTCATGGCTCTTTCTTTATTTGGTGGATGGTAGTGCATGGCTTTTCTTAGTTGGTGAAGTGATTTGGTTGGTGGATTAGATTTTTGGCGCTGTAAGCGCGCTACATTGAGAGACAAAATTGACTTTTCAGTTTAATATGCTTAATAAAGTTAATTTTTCGGCAAAGGCTGTCATTGGGTATACATCGTGGTAACGCCACGGCGGTGCTTGGCGCCTTGTCCAGGTGGCCGACACCAGGCCAGGACATTGGACTGATGTAGTTTGTCGTCACGTTCACTGGGGGCAATTCTTTACACCCCGTTATGAGTTAAATAAAAATATAATTGCTTCTGGCCTTTATACACGCCCGTCGCTACTACCGATTGAATGGTTTAATGAGATCATCTAAGTAGATGTCCATGTACTCTGCACATGTAATATTTGCAATGGATTAATTAAACTTCATCATTTAGAGGAGGTAAAACTCGTTCTACAATATATACCCGTATTAGAATATATAATGCATATTAAGAAGATTTAGGAGCCCATAGTTGCGATATGGCAGTTACGCCGAAAAATCATCCATCAAATCGGTTTCTAGAAGAGTCTTAACTGCAATTTCACGACACTAAGCCAGTCTATTGATATGCAAATGAAAATATTCGTGTAAACGAGGCTATATATTTCTTAGAGGTGATGGATGACAACCCCTTTCAATTCTGGCCACCGAGAAAAAAGACGCATTTTCGCCTCCGTGTTTGTGCTTTTAATAAATAATGACATGTCCTCTAAAATATAGTTGTTTGCCGTTACTACAAAAACTGCAGCAGATGAGATCTTATTTCATAACTCAATTAATCATATAAAGCGAACTATTGACACACTTGAGTCTAAACGCACCTTAACACTCGGTTGCATTCCTCCTATATTTTATAAAAGCATCAGATATTGTATTGTGGAACTTTAAATGCTATTTTTTTAATACACGTATCGAGTTGGCCAACTGCCGCCGTATTGCATTTGAGTTTGATTATTACGCCAGTAAAAAATCTAAGTATTGCGTCGATAACTACTTATGTTCGCAATTTATCAAATGCTTGTACGTTATTGGAGAAGTTGACTGTTGATCACAACGAAAAACAACTGATGCGTAATGACAAACGCATCACTATCATTACATGTAATTTACTCACATTGAGTACGCATATAACATTGCTACTTCATTGTTGTCAGCTGCTCTCGGCAAGCTCTCTCTGATTCGAGTGGGGCAGTGCAGTGATCTCTCCGTAAAGGCCAGGCAGGCAAACACATTAGATTTTGTACACGCTTGAGAGCACAGCTGATAAATGCGCTCTGTGTATTCCTTGTGTAGAGTCCCACTCGAACAGACCAGGTGACGAAACCTATGAATTATGTATTTGATATATGTAGTCGTGGTAATTGTCACATGCGGGACCAGAGCTGCTGTGATGAGAGACACTGAATATTTGCAAGTCTCTCTAACCCGTCGGACTTGTTCAACCTTACCTTTTCTTATTCCGACGCAAAGCTTTTGAATGGTGTCGTGTAATGTGGTACGCAACGTCTTGAATCTCAATCGAATTATTTCAACAACCGGTACACGGCCTGACACGCAGTGATGACATAAAGCAGCCTCTTTTATGCATTGATAAGCAACGTACTTCTTTTATGTACATTGCGAAACACCTTTTAAATAAACCAAAGTTTGCCCGAATGGGGCGTCGTCCCTCTGCTCTAGCAAGTCCCATACATCAGCCCTAGAACAACCTTGAGGTAAAAGAGTGCTATTGCCGTTGGACGTCGGCTACCCCTCCATAGAAATAGATTTGAACTGCGAGCACTGCTTCGACAATGTGTACAGTAAATATTGTTCCAGTATATTGAACTCAAAGCCCCACATACCAGATAGGGTTGAAAAACTCCCGTAGGGTAAAAAAAGAGTTAAAATAACCGAAAAGAATTTCGTTGTATGTACTTCGATTTTTTAAGAGCATTTTATAGGGTAAGTGATGAGTCTTTTAAGAGCGTTTTATAGGTAAATTATGAGCCTAAAGTCAGGATGTTGAAAAAAAACTGTTCCGGATCAATGTCGACCCCGTAACTTAATGGTGGCTCTCGACATGCCGCCTCCATCGATCTTTTAATGCAAAGGCCGGTGACGCAATAAGAGATACGACTCCTTGCACACAACTATAGTGCTGCAAAGATCATGTCCGGACCTAATACTTTTTCTAATATTTATACATGATATTCCTAATGTTATCCTCGCCGGTGTGACTTACTCTCTCTTTTGCCGATGATCTGCAAATGTGCTTGGAAGTTGACTGCAGCATACTATCTATTCGATTGCGTCATACAGGCTACTGCACGGTCTGTACATTTCCGTACTGAAATGTGCAAAATTGACGTCCGATAGGAGCTCCCCCCAGTATACTCTTTGTGTGACTCTCGAAACTCAGTTTGTGACTGTATGGGATTCATAAAAATATCTTTAATTCGTGTTTAGAGAAGTCTAGCCCTGCGTAGATGTGTATAGAGAGCATTCAAGCTAAGGATATTAGCACATAGTAGCAAGTCAAACCAAAACGTGTTAAAAAAATTGTCCTCTACCAGGTCACTCGAGATCCAGTGAATGCCAATTCAGTTATTGCATCGGCGGGTGACTTATATGACCGATTATGTAACTGAGGCTTAAAACAATAAATTTTACTTACGTTAACAATAGACTGTGAAGTGTCATGAATGCTCGATCTCTCGTGATGGCACACCAGTGACCATCATTAACACATTTGCGTAGAGATTTCCGCAATTGACGAAATAATGAATGAGATAAATGCCGAAATACAGTTGTATGGGATCTGTGAGAGTAATTCTGGCTAATCTCGAGCTAATTTTGGCTCACTAGCTGAGCCAGGCTCAGTCGAGTAATTTCGTCAGAGCGTGCCGCGTTCTCTTAAAGAGTGCGCTTATGTTTGTTGTTCTTTCGTCAGACAGATTAGAAGCATACAACGTTGTTACTACTCGATCTTCTTCATCTCGTTGTCCAATACAGCCACTATGATTTAATGTCGTACTTAAAAGTGCTCATTTGCCGCTGAAGCTCTCGGCTTATACCCGCACAACCTAGCTGAATCAGATTTTTAAGAAGGTATCTCGAAGTCTCGTTGAACTGGGCTGGCAACGCAATACTGTACTGGAGCGGCTTCCTAACCTGGCCATTTGATAGTGCGCGAAGTGTTGTATGATGATATTTCTACTCATTAAACATAAACCACCAGCTAGCTCTAGCGCACACCTCCTATAGTGCAATGCCACGCGTTAATTAGCACCAAACGCGCGCCGAAAAATGCACTAACTAAGAAGATTGTCTTACTAATTAGCGTACTTTCATGTATCGTGCCTGCTTTTCTTATACATGTCGAGGCTGTTACACTTTCTGACATAGTCAAATTGAAAGGAGATCGACCGTTCGGGAGTTGGTAATTAGGCGTCCTTACATGTTTATGAAACATATCCAGCACGTTCTCATATACGTAAATAGAATACTTTTTATTGAGAATTGTTCGATATTCTCTTATACTTATCGCTTTTGATTTTCTCACGACTAGACGCGCTTGAGTAAGAGGCACAGGCGTAGATTGATAGAAAAAAACAGTTATGCATAATTTTCATAGACCGCCGTCCAGGAAGAACAGACCTGACCGTAGCCTCGCCAGGAGCACCGCAAGTGCCATGCAGTGAAACAACATTTGTATTCTATATAGCGTCCTGTCTCATTGTGAGACGCAGGCATGTGTGAGGACAATACCGCGCTCTGACAAAGAATCGATCATAGCTATCTTTCCAGAGGCTGCAAGAATTCCCTTTTTTTTCTCCAATAACGTCGAGTCGGGGCTCCCGAGCAGAAGTGCCTGCCCTGTGCCCGAGAAGAATAGGACAAGCTTGCGCAGAAGCGAACAAGGAGCGTTGCTCGCTTGTTTGGTTGTATTATCGACGACGCTAGGGACGCTACATAATGCTTCGTAACAAATAGCTGAATTGATGTCGCTTCGATTTCCGCTCGATTGTGGTCGTTGCTAAACATGCATTAGGCAACAGCTGGCCATCGGGTAAGGCTTTTAGCTGTACCGGCTTGTCACGTTGGAAAACTTAGACATGTCATCGCCGCCACCCCCTATCGTCTAGGTGAACCGATTGTTCGCACTTTTCGCTTAAGCAACTGCGCTTGCTTGAGCTGTTTTACATGAGAGGCAATGCGGAGTTTATACCAAGAAGGAGGCAGAGGGGTAGTTACAAGATTTGCCCAGTAAGGGGCTTTCACAGTTTGTATGTCTTGGTGACCAAGAGGGTTGCATATCCTAAGTGCTATTAGGAAACTCAAACCGATCATAATTTGTACAATAACGTGAAAAAGGTGAATTAGCATGCATCTGCTCAACAATGCAATGCTGATTTTGTGCGTATTTGGGTCAACAATCGATCAGAATAACGTGACTGCGTCTTAATGTACTGCTGTGTTTTGAAGTCTTAAACCATACCGTCAACAAGTTGCGTTTTGCACTTTAACTAGCTTAAGCATAAGCGTGACATAATACATTTCTTTGTTATCAGTGCGCTATATGTGAATCAGATGAGCATTCGCCCAAATAAGCTGCAAAATGTGCAGCCCTCTCGTGCAAGCCCAATTTATATCTGCTAATTGGGAGGAGTACAACTCTTCAAGTAAGCGGCATTTCATCACGCAATGTATCAAAGTACTTCTGCCAGATAATGGTGCTCGGTCGCAGTTCTAGCCATTTGTACATAAGATATGCATATGTATGGACATGCACTTATATGTGCTTGTGTATGAACATGCATTTTCCAATTTTTTGGGGGAAAATTGTGTTACTCTGACATTTTATCATGTTTGTTTTCAGAATGAGGACGTTTTGTCGTCTTTGCACACCGACCTTCAAACGGGCCCTTGCCGTCCTGATACCAATAATTCTATCGCCGTTTCTTTTTAATGGATCCAAGGTAATGAGTGCTTTCATTGTTTCAAAGATAATCCAAAAAATGTGTCTACATACTATTATCATTACTTATATTATCATTCTTGTGTTACTAATTTTTTCGGCCGATTTTATTCACTAAATTAGAATTGCATAAAACGGATATAACCGCAGAGGTTAGCAGCATTACAATGGGGCATGTTTCAGCGTATCACAAGGCTGTATAACATATACCATTGTACTTTTAGCGTTTCTTGTACCGAGCAGCGCAGTGAGTTCTCACGCAAATGAAGAGCGTTACTGATTGTCAACTTTTCTGTAGCTATTCGTTAAGCGCGTGAAATAAATACAATGACTGAACAAAAGTGGTACGTCCGGTCTGCCAAGGTGACCCGTCTTTCCGATATTATCGAATAACTTCGTGGAACTTAACGGAACTCTCCATTAGCCACAGCTGAGCAGCTTGGACTATATGAATCCTTGTCAATATATGTATGTATATATATATATATATATATATATATGCGTTCATGTCTCTGCAAGGCAGCTGAGCCCACTATTAACAGAAGATTAGTAACCTACAAGAAAGGTGTGCGCTGTCTACGATGAAGTGCTTGGATTCTTACATCCGGGGGTCTATTCCATTGCCAACCTGATGACCTGATGCCTACCCATTCGAACAACTGCCAACGGCTTCCAGCAATAGCTACACCTCATAACAAAGCTGAGTCCCTCTAATGCCATGTGTGCAACTCTGTAGAGGCTGACATGTAAAACACTGTTACAAACGCCGTGCCTCTTCAACACTGAACGATATCTATTTTCTCGAAGCTTAAGACCGGGAAGTTCTCTGAAATGACAAGTTCTGGTCTATGAAAAGAAAATTTGCAGAACTCATCTTGGAATACCGACGGCACAAAGTCGAGCTCTACAAATCGAGCAGGCTTAAATGAAAAGTTAATGTGACCAGGCCTCTTCAAAATAACCTCAAAAGTTCCACATTGCTATAGCTTTAACAACAGCGCCCGATGTGCATTGCACTCACGAGTTGTACTAGACCCCAAAATTTGTTGAAGTAATTTTTAAAGACCCTGTATATATATATATATATGCCATTTGTAGTAGTAGAAACCGCTCATCCCTGAGTCCCACACTACTGTAGCTTCAGCAGCAGCGTTCGGTGTGCATTGCACTCACAGAACAGCGGCTATCACTAATGTAAATATATATATATATATAGATAGGCGTAGGATTTTTGACACGTGAAGCAAAAAGTAATAATGTAAAACAAACATTTCTTGTTTATTTTTTATTTTTTAACGTAGCCTTATTAGAACTCTGCACATTAGGGCTAACAGCGTTGTAATGTTTCATTTGTTTAATAGCAATGTAATGTTTTAAATGTTTAATAAATAATAATAATAATAATAATATAAAATAAGAAGTCTCAAAGCAAAAAACATGCCTTACTTAATGACCTCTGAATATAATTGAATTATGATTGCTCACTAGGTCGTCAATGGTCTTTAGATCACTAAACTTATTCTGAGTACAATATAACATTTCTGTGCTATTAGAATACCATCGGATAACTCCGGGGGTGGACGTGGCACGGGCTGGCAGTGTACTGAGCAATTATTCTTGTAATTATTCTTGTAACTTTTGGCTTTCTTCAATTTGTTCCAGAATAAGGTGCTTAGATGCGTGCTTGGTATTGAATAATTTACTAATTCTGCCTCTGAATTTTAGAGATACGGTGAGATTTACTTTTTGGGGCGCTGAGTTTGCAAACCTTAGCAGCCGCTGACTACAATTCAATGTCTGCCGTACAGAGCTGCTGTGTCGAATAGGTATCATTCTTTCCCTAGGCAAATACGGTGTGTCGACTCAATTCACGTTCTTTTTGAAATAATATCTCCCGCACTCGGTCACTCTTTTTTTTACCTTCGCGCATGTCCGTTTGCTTTTTCTGCGTAGTGTAATACGACATTGTCACCCAGATCATTCTGGCCCGATGTAGCGCAGTCGGCTCAACTAGCTTCTAGGAATTTTGGTTTTGCAAATAGATCCCCATTGTACTATCAGTTCGGTGGCCGTGCACTGCCTGCGATCAGATTTGGCACTCAGCTTTGTCAAACAGCATCGTTGCGGTTTTCAATAGTTGTTACTAGATAACTCGATCCTTGTCTGACTAGCACATCAGGTCCTTCATAGAAGCTAGACCCATTATAAATACAGCTTATATATTTCCGATATTTTCCGAAAAAAGATTATATACATATATAAGCGCTTGATAGACCAGTTCGTTGTAAGTGTATACAAGCATGTACATGAACCAAATGTCATCTTCCAAGATAAATACAGATCCGGCAATGTAAAAAAAATCGAAATTAAAGACTGTTTTTGAATTTCAACCTTCATCACCACATCAGTAGCATGCAAAAAAAAAATTACGAGCCGCTTCTACTCCGCTCAGACACGTAAGCAGCCAGCTGGTGTTGTTATAAATAATTGTCTTCGTACAAAACTGTTGACATGGACAGCATCATTATTTTGCCAATTTCAGATTAGTAAATAAACATATATATAGGACACGATCATATACCTCTGCAGACGAGATCCCCTTTGCGCGACTGTCTGGCTATGATTCAGGGAAGGCCGCTGTTATTGAGCCGGGAGGAACTAGGGAAGCACGTGCTTATCATATCGGATCCTCGGAAATCCTTTCTGGCTGGTTTGACAACGCAGTCTGCGAAGAGTACTGCACAGTTTGCGGTCGTTGTAAAAAAATCTATATATATATATATATATATGAAATTTATTTATATACTTTTTATGTTAGCACATTGGAGTGAACAATTGCCTCCGCGTGATTGTGTGGTGACGGGTTCTCTAATCCAGATTAGCCCAGTTCGACAATGTGCCCCGAACAGATGCTGCGTTTCCTCGTTGAATGTCAAGCGACCGCCTGGTCCTCCCATTGCTTCGAGAGTCAACGGACAAAATTGGTGCGGATAACCAACGCCAGAGTATTTTCTATATTTGTTAGCCTCTGCTAACCTGTACGCATAACCTGCCTGGTCCGCACCTGCACAGACCTTCGAAGGGGCTAATAAGTCGGTTACAGCTTCGTGCTTGACTGAAAGTGTCATTTAAATTAAGAGTGCTTTTCGGCCTGCATTTAGGCGCATGACAATCCATCGGTAAGGAACGACTAAGTCAACACCAAGCCGCAGCGCTGTGCTAATGCGCGTCGTCTCGTCATCCAAAAGAGTCCCTATTCGTAGACAGGGTAGGACATGTAACCAAGCTCCAGCCCCTTGACTACCAGGCCTTGACTACGGCTCAAGGCCTTGCCTTATCAGCCGCGTATATATATATATATATATATATACCCACTGAATTCGACCAGTAGATAGTCGATTACTCGACGGATAAACGAAGCTCTTTCAGACATGCTTGCCAACGTGCAGCCCGAGTATGCACGCATTTCGTTCCTTGTTCGCATTGTCCTATTGGCCCACGACTCAATAGTTAAGTCATCGTCAGTCATCATGTCGCCATCAGTCACCGCCGTTGTCATGCCCTGAAAAAGCAGCACAGGAACGCCTCAAAACCTTCAACGGCAAAATACCATCGAACAGGATTGATACCGAATGCCCACATACAACCATCGAACCGATCGATCGGGGGTGAGGCAGCCATTTTGCGTTGTACGCGCTCACAGCAATGTAAGATGTACAGCTTCAGAACCGAAGTAGTGCTTGCAGCAAAGTAGCGCTGTCAATCAAATCAACTGCCTATTTTGGCGGGCATTTTTGGCAATCTAATACCCTTTCTGGGAACTTTTACTGCAGGAAATGTGATTCCTGCAAACGCTTCAATAGGAGCTATTACTCTTGTGTGTGTGTAGCATCATGACTGCTATACTAGCGAGATTTGCCGTTCCGTAAACCCTCCTTGTCATTTCTCTTCTCTCTTCGTTGAGAGCAGTAGGTCCTTCTGAGTTTATTACCGTCTAAACCGCCGTCAATATGTACAGTGTTATCGGTTTAGGGCTTCCAAAAGACACAAGTGTCAAGCGGCAGCGTGACGCATTTGCGGAGTTGCTCTCCGTACACCCATCCTAGAAGAGCATCTTGGGCAGGTCTAGCTTTGGCTCACAGAATAAAAAGGGTTAGGGCATCCGCCTTTCCGCAGGTATAAGCGAAAAAAGAAAACATCTGACCAGAGGCACCGTATCAATACAAGCTTTGTGCTCTATATGTTTCGATCGCTCACATCAACATCTGAGCCGAAATGAGTCGCGCAACATGTAATGGCAGAAAAACGACGACATATTACTTACTAGCTTGCAATACTAATAATAATAGTGAAATTTGATGGAGAGTCGGAGGGTTCCACTAGCTATTACCACTAGTCAATAACTTCGTTGTAGCCCTAATGGTCCCAGAAATATATATATATATATATATATATATATATATATATATTTTATAATACTTTAATAGGATATTATAGTATAAATTATTATTTATACTATAATATCCTATATTATAGTATAAATAATAATTTATACTATAATATAGGATATTATAATATATTTTTTAAATATGAAAAAAAAAAATTTCATATTTAAATATAGACCTGCATATTATCGTCAAAATCTTTTTAAAGATACAACGTCTTAAAGCCTGCCTAAGCTGCAGTATATATATATATATATATATATATGCTATTTTACTCTATGAGGCAGCTTTTTAGATGTCCATGTGTATAAAAAAAATGAATTCTTCACACTTCATTTATATTATACATATATAACGCCGTCTATTTAAGCCTTGTATGGCCTGTAGGACTGACACAAATTTTCCTCCTGCATATTATCGTCAAGTTATTTTTGAAAGTAGAAAGTTTCAAAGTCTGCCTAGAGTACAGACGGATAGATATATCACGTTAAGAATCTTACTTTTATTTAACTTGTAACGGGGTTAACAATTGTCCCCTAGCGAACGTGACGACAAACTACATCAGCCCTAGGTCCAGGCCTGGTGTAGACCACCACGATATATCACGTTGACATAATCTATCTATTATATATTCGACTTATAACAACATGTGTGTGCACATACGTTGCAGGATCCTGAATGATGGTCCCTAATCATGCATCTGTGGTGATTGTTTTAGGAGGCTCGGTGCGCATTTGTGATCCTATTGATGGCTATGTACTGGATGTTTGAGGTGGTGCACCTGTCGGTTACCTCACTGCTTCCAGTGGTCCTTTTTCCGATGCTCGGCATCATGACAACAGCTGAGGCATCGATGCCATACATGAAGGTAAACAGCAACAGAAAACTAAGGCCAACTAGCGCACCGCAATATATATATATATATATAGATAGATTATAGATATATATAGTATATATATATATATATATATATAGATATATATATTATATATAGTAGATATAGATATATATTATATATATATATATATATATATATATATATATATATATATATATTTATATATATATATATATATATATATATGTTAGGCTGTAGTAAAAAGCCACCTAGAGCTATTTCTTTTAAGCTCAACTTTGTTTTTTGCTGCTATACCCTTTGACCCAAATTACGATGCCGATACCCGTCTTGTCTAGATGTCTTACAAAAACTAGTTTGTTCTTCAATTTTGTCTTTGTTGCTGTATAAGCAGATGTTATCGCTGAGCACAATGTTATTGTTGTCGCTATGATTGTTGTTCTTGCCGTGCTGCTAATGTTTTTTGTTTTAGGTCTATAACCTGCTGCCATAACATCAGTGGTTGCTGCAATCCTTAGAGTAATTAATTTCATGCTATATATATATATATATAATAAAAATCAAAATTTACTTCAAGATATACACTTTATTATTACAACGGTCACACACGATAATGAACACTTTATATGAGCAAACATTTATTAATGCTTACTAAGCACCTTCATTTCTCAGCCGCGAACAATTGAGTGTACGGATATTTACGCTGTCAAGTGCGAGGAAGCTATGTTTTCTACCGTTCTGAAGAATTACAAAGCGAATGGCTACTCGCCGCTACTCTTTTGGCAAGTGGCCTTTATGAGTGACTGCCATTGACGAGAACTCTGTTTCCACTGTTCTCCTTTTAGGACACCATTATGCTCTATCTCGCCGGAATGGTAATGGCTGGTGCTGTCGAAAGATGCAACCTCCACAACAGGATTGCCCTCAAAATTCTTCTCTTCGTTGGAGGCAAAATTCATTGGTAAGAACTATCGTTATATAAACGCGAAGTTTATGCCAGAGAATGCCAGAATCACATACTCCATTCATTTATTTGCGTATATCATAGAAAGTTTTTTTATTAGCGCTTGTCAAGATGGCAGAGCTTCAGATGACCAGTAGTACATTAGTTACGCAAAAATATACCACTAGATATAATAAGACTGTGCTCCCGCTGCTAGCGTGCCCTTTATGTTAACATGGGACCTGATAGAAATCCGACATCGGCAAAACTACGTACGGTAATCGTATATCGAACCGAACGCCCATAAATGTGGTGCCAAAATTATCCCCATAAATAGCGCATTTTTCTTTGTGTGTGTGTGTGTTTTATGTGCATAATGACAAATGGTGAAGTGGGACTAAAAAATAAGACATCACTGGATCTTAATTGTTCGCATAATTATCACAGAATTTATTATTGTTATTTTATTGTTAGTAATCGCACATTTTGTAAAGCTATGTATAGTCAGTCACGTCGATGTAACAAAAATTAAGCATTTCACTGTCACTCAACGCAAGCAAGACATTTGTGTTTGCTTTTCCTCAAGTAATATTAAAAAATCTTAACCTCCATTTATGTGCAAGATGTTACTGGTAATAAACACACCCGCACACCGAGTATGATACCTCGTCGAAGTTTTTAGCCGAAGGCTTTATAAGTAAACCTTTTTTCTAAGAGGGCATTGCTCAATCTACACGTAAACCTAGTGTACTGTTTTTGACTTCTGAATAAAGTGTAATTCTATAATGAAGCCTGAACTGGTCAGGTAGGCTGATGGCGGCCATCTTCTTGATTCTATTGGACAATATAGAAGATTTTCTTTGCAGACGAAATTTGCTATGGCAAAGGAAATCCGCCCCACAGAATATGATATAGTTTTTTGATACTTCAGATGAAGGTTTGTAGAGCATTACGATATATATATATATATATATATATATATATATATATATATATATAGGGTTCGTGGTGACAGGAATACCGGCAACTTCTCAATTCAAGTTTCTATCGAGACACAGCCGACCTGCTGTTGCATGTCTGATTAATACCATTCACTATTAGCCCCAGCCTGAACTGGCCGAGCAGATTTATGGCCCGTCTGATTTGCTTGCTCGCATCGGAGGCACGCAAAAGAAGATGTGCTCTGTGTAATTACATTTTTTCCAAAACTCATATTTCCAGCCTGCGCGCACGTCTTGAGCTTGGGGTGTCTAGAGATGGAGGCGTGGTGGTACCGTGCGTTGCTCAAAACGGCCACCCAGTGACACATGAAGGTTATTTACATGTTTTTCAGCATAGAGAGATACATTTCTAGATAAATTACGTGTCTGTTCGGTTGTTGTTCGGTCGCCCACCAGTCCACAGTTGAATCCTCTGTATTACTACGTGCAGAGCGCTATTGAGCAAACATCTAACTAAACTCGGCATGAGAACACAGACTTGCTGGCTGCCGCCATTCACCATACATGTGGCTATCTTGACAAACAGGCTTTTCAAAATGCTTCTAAGCGGTTTAGGAGTCGAATTGAAGCAGAGATTAAAGCAAACGGCCCCCCTTACATTGAATAAACGTACGTCCGCTAGGAATGTCCTTACCGGCACATGTAAAAATGTAATTTAAATATTTTTGCATTTAAATACAGCTTTTGAGCCAAATGAGATCTGTTATTCCCGGCTCATTGCCCACGCACTATATATATATATATATATATATATATATATATATATATATATATATATATATATAGCCGTTTCTGTTGCTGCGCTTTGGCAGTTAAACGTTAAAATAGTTTCATGGATAATCAGCGATAAATATTAAAAATGATTCATGTATCCATTATCGCTATTCGATACAGCAATATACTTATCTTCAGCCACGAGGCCCATTTCCATGTTGATGACTTGCTAACCAAGCAAAAAAGATTAAATTTGGAGTGACGATGAAAACGCACATGAGCTTTATGAGAAAACGCATACCAAGCGTGTCACCGTTAATGCGGGTTTCAAGCTCAAGGCATCTATTGGACCATATTTTTCTTCGAAGACGCTATCGGAAATGCGTAAACAGAGCAGCACGGTGGGGTGGGTGTCGCGGAGCTTGGTTAATGCGGACAGCAGTGAACGTCGCGGCTACTCGATGCGTTGCGGACGGGGGAAGAATGAAGAGTAGAAAAAGAATCACAGAAATCTAGCCTTTATTCCGAGAGGAACGCCCCGTCGTCTGTACATAGGTTTTTAACGAATTTAACTGTTTTTGATTCAAATAATCGTCGCATGGAGAAAAGCACGCATCGCCGTACAATGGCGCCTGTCGTCGCGTCGGCGGGCGGGATGACATTAACTTTCGTCGATCCATTCCAATCGGAGAGACAACAACCAAATATGAGAGAGAGCGATCGATCGATTGAGGAAAGAGAGCGAGCAATGCAGCAACGCGACCCTGCCGCTGACTGAGGACAGCGCTTAAGTTCTGAGCATGGAGTGTGGGCGTAGTTCGAAGCTTGTTCTATTTGCGCAAAAGAGCTGAACAAAACAGGCCTGCAGTCTGTTCCTACGTGTTCCTAAACGTAAACGTGCATTGATCCATTTCTCCAGCTCCCCAAAAAAATTTCAACTCAATTGAGACTCAGTCGGCTTTTGAGGCAGCAGCCTTCCGAATAACTTCGACTGAGTGAACTGCCGCTGTAATCATCGCCGGAAGCAACATTGTTTTCAGCGGGCCTTCAGCTTTGGATTGCCGTGTAGTCGACTATGCTCGCCAGCCATGGACTCGGGTGGAAGGACCATTGTGAGCGGAGATGTGGAAGATTTTCTTGTTGTAGCCACGACTCGAGGAAACTACAATACGCCGCTTTTCGTACGCGGCTGCATGCGGTGCAGCGATTTACCATGTGTGAAGTCCTGGTTTGCCCGGTTGCGCCTGGTTGGCCCTGACGGCTACAACTATACCAGATTCAAGTGCCCAAACGGCTTTACAGAGTTGATTTTAGAGTAGGGCCTGCGCACACCAGTCGATAATAAAACCACAGTTTCGAAAATAAGGGCGTTAGATGCAATGATCATTGTAGTAGTAGTAGTAGTAGTAGTAGTAGTAGAAGTGGCGTTATGTACTGCAGATTTATTTATAGTTATAAAGTATTTCCATAAAATGTTTCGGACTGTTGGTCACTGGGTGCTAGCTTATTAACAAGTGCAGCCATCATGGTACAGACCCGTCCAGAATTTCAAACGCAAGGGGGCAATCATTTATAGAAACCTTGATGGCAAAGTGTTTTCGGCACTTGGTCGCCTTAGCCTGAGCAATGAGACAGCAAAGAGACTACATTCCCTGCCCTGGCCTCACTGATCATGGAAGGTGGTAAACATTTAGTTATAGTAGCATCTCACACAATTACCCACAGCTCTGAAACGCCGATGAGGACAGACCGTCGTGGGTTTGTTACCCTCTGAATACGCACCTGGCAGCTGTATTCGCGAACTGGGGCTGCTCCTAAGCGTAACCCCACGCCGATTCTGACGGAAACATCGTTTAACAGGGCAAGGCCGACAGCCACGTGCCTGAACTTTTTAACAAAACCGCCCCAAGCCTCACTCGGTTTACATCGTGGGCCACTTGTTCAGCAGGCCATGTTTCAATAGTCGTAGCAGTCACAATATTTTGCAATCGTAATCCACGAAGGATGTGGGAAGAAACAGTTGTTATGCAACTTATATATATATATATATATATATATATATATATATATACAGGTAATTCAACAAGTTCTTAAAATGAAAACCAAGAATTTTCCAAATCTTGTTTTTAATTTTTTCTTATTCGATATACTCCCCGAGAAGCTAAATGTACTTTTCCCACCGATATTTTAGAGCATTTATACCTCTTGAGTAAAATTCCGCGTCTTTAGACTGAAAATAGGCATTGACAGCAGTTGTAACCTCTTCATTGCTGGAAAAACGCTTTCCACCGAGACTATTCTTCAAATGTCTGAAGAGGAAATAATGAGAGGGGGCCAGGTCTGGAGAATAGGAAGGTCGTTCAATAAGTTCGAACCTCAGTTGGGCCAGTTTTGCCGTTGCTTGCCGCGACTTGTGTGCGGGAGCATTGTCCTGGTGAAACAGGACAACCTTCCTCTGCAAAGCGGGCCGTTTCACGATGAGTTCTTGCTTCAGGCAGTCCAACAGTCTTGCATAATATTCTCCCGTGATCGTTTTACAGCTCTCAAGGTAGTCGACCAGAGTTATTCCACGTTGGTCCCAAAAAACCGTAGCCATCATCTTTCCGGCCGATGCCGTTGTCCGCACCCTCTTCGGAGGTCCTTCACCAGGTGCACACCATTGACGAGATGCTTCTTGGGTCTCGGGAGTGTAGTGATGGACCCAGCTTTCATCGACGGTCACGAATCTGCGCCAAAAATCCGACGGATTTTTCGACATCTTGGCCAAATTTCGCTGTGAAGCGGAAACACGCGCGTCGTTCTGGCCTTGGTTGAGCAAATGCGGCAGCCATTTTGCTCTGAGCATTTTCATCTTCAAGTTTTCGTGCAGGATGAAATGCACTCTACCCAAACTGATCCCCAAGGCCTCCGCTATCTCCCTAATGTTCACTCGCTTATCTGCGGCAACGATTTTCCGCACTTTTTCCACGTTTTCCTCATCAGTTGCCGTTTTTGGGCGTCCTGAACGTAGTTCATCCTCGGTGCTCCTGCGACCTCTTTTCAACTCATTAATCCAGTTGGAAACAGTGGCAAAATATGGCGCAGAGTCACCGTACACCTCGTCTAACTCAGTTTTCACTTGGGTCGCATTCCAACTTTTAAAATAAAAACGCTTGATAACCACTCGAAACTCTTTTTTCTCCATTTTTCAAAATCACGCCGACACGTTGCACGGGAAAAGCGATCAAACGAAATCGCAACGGCCAATCACCATAATATTTTGACTGCTAGCAATCGAAAAGTTGCCGTTTCCAATAGCGGGTAAAGCGCGAAAAAATTCGAATTCTGAAAAGCTCATTTTAAGAACTTGTAGAACTACTTGTATATATATATATATATATATATATATATATATATATATACATATATATATATATATACATACATATATATGAGTGTGTGGAGGTTTATTACAGCATCAAGCCGGGTCTGAAAGTTCTAGGAGAAGCCACTTCTGAAGAGTTCAAACTCGCTACTCCTAGTGCGAGTGTCTTAGCCATTTTCTCACCCTGCACCGTTTACGTGTATATATATATATATATATATATACTATGCCGCAAACTTTCAGGGCAAAGCTTGTCCTAATTTAAAACGCTCAGCAGGGAAAACCTGGGTGGTGGGGGCAATTACGATTAATTGCTGTGGTGTGGCACCAATAAAGCAGACCCGAGGCGACCGCAACGATGCTTCCGCCTGCCTCTCTGCGTCAGCCTCATTGCCATGATTCGGCGTGTCGTCCGGCCTAACTAAAACTGACAGCCAACCAGCCACAATTTGATGACTGTAGTTAGTTTAACTGCGCGCTCGCCAACGCGGATCCCTCGTTAGCGCACTCGGCAATGCACTCATTATAAGGCCACTGACCTCGCGGTTGGCTAGACAGGCTAGGAACACGATGAGGTCAAATATTCTGTCCCCTTCCTCGGACAGGAGGTCGTCAACGGCCCACACCTCTGGCGAAACAACGAGCGGGAGAACGGGTGAAACAAAGTTGTGCGACGTTGTGAGATCAGTGTACTTCTTGCCGTGGAAACTAACAGAAGGGAACGTCTTGCACCCGTCCCGTTTCTCAGTGCTGCCGCTGCAACTACATTGACCGCTGAGTGGTGAGAGCGGGTGCGATTTTGCAGCCTAGAGACACTGGGGGGTTTGGGTCACGTTGCGTCTAGTGCACCCTTGTTTCGTTTTTTTCTAATTGTTCTGCAAATGGCCTGCTACTGCGAGAGGGGCACTTGAACTGAAATTAAGCTTGAATCGCACGAAGATTGTATCGGCAGCACGTTAGCGAGCGCGCTTAAGGTTCACCCACGAATGGAACAAAGGGACAGATGACGCTACTCAAATCTATGTGTACGTTGTCAATAAAGAAGCATAGACCAACTAAAACTTGTTTAAGATTTACAATAGTAACACATGTTTTTGCGTTTCTATCGCGTTCCTATCATTTGATTGGCTGGCGGTTTTAGCAGAACCTTAATTAGGCTAAGCAAAGCGCGTTTTATTGCGCGGTGACCTTTAGGCATTCCTTTACTTCCTTCTTTGACCAGTTGAAAGTTTACATTTATTTTCTGCCTATACATACATACAATATGCGTTATACAAAAAATAAATATGAGTTAAACTTACAAAATAATATGTTTCGCATATCACGAAGATTTAGCTAAACCAATGTACCTAACGGGCGTATATGGTCACTTTCGTGTTCGTTTCGTTTAGGCCAGGCCTAGACCACTTCTATACTTCATTCCTTTCTCCGGACAGGCTTTTTTTGATTTTGTAATTTTAACCTAATTTGCCAATCCCTGGAATGATCGCCTCTAAAAAGCATACTTTTTAGGATATCTAGGGCTTCCTCAACAGCCCTTTGTGGCAGCGTGGTTGCTGGCTTCTACGAGTATGGTTTATTATCGATTCTCAATAAGCATCACTGAAACAGAATTCGATTAACGCTGGCTAGGTCTGCACAGGTTAACCTTCTAGTTCATGTGTGCCGGCTACTGCTGCAACGATTATGGCTTACCCATAGTCTAGTCTACAAACTACCTCGGCTAGAATATAATAGAGTCACAACACTAGATGAATAGACGGTTGTGGTGACAATAGGAAGTTGGAGTAAAAAGCTAGACTGCGGCTATTACTACTACTACTACTACAACGACCACTTTTGAGCCTATTGTCAAGCATCCTATTACTAAGCAGGGAACGCGGTAGCTGTCCTAAAATGAATAACGGAATGGTAACTGGATACCGCCCTTGCGAGCAATCTTCTCTAGAAAGGAATTCCTACGCTTCGAAACTAATTAGTGCCACTTAGCAGACTCAATACCACTCAGTAATCTCGATGTCGTAATATTGGTGCGCTGGATTGTGGTGGGCTCCCGCAACCTTTTAGCCGATCCAAGCAACTGGCTACTGGTTGGTGTAAGGACTCTGCGGGGGTTGTGTTTGTGCAGCTCACTCCCTACTTAGAATTGAATATCTGAGATAATACGTTGCATATAGGAGTCCATTCTATTGTTCCGCATACCAAGCTACCAGCCGCTTAACGTAATCAAGCTCTCTGATTTGACTGGACTATAGCTAAACATATAGGTGTTTTATTACATGGTAACACTACAATACTATTGCGTTACGAATGCGTTTCTAGGTTTCAACGTTTGCTATTCACAAAATCTATTTGAAATGTCGGTTTTTGTCCTCCCAGCGAATACCATGGAAATATATAGCTCAGCGCTGTATTTTGCTTCGGAGTAGTACTAGTGGCTGTCGCCGCACGCACTATGATTTTGTATTTGTTTAGTCCGCGACGACCTTCTTCGTTAAGTAGTTTGGTTTTAGTGGAATGTCTTCAGTCCGCGTTGGGTAAGCAATAACCAGCGGGTCATACTCCTTGTTGGGCCTTTGTCCAAAAAGACGTGGCAAAATTCGGCCACGGAGTCGCTTTGCAACGGAACGATACAACACTGCCTTTTGTAAAAACTTCTGCAACATACAACGACGACGACGATGACGGCGACGACAACAGCAACAGCATTGTGTTGCGCCAAAGAGAGGAACGAAGCGACGACGTTGTGCCAATTACATTGTACCCTTCTAGTTGGCATTTGCCCAAAAGTCGCGACGATCGACACCACAATGCAAGGATTTATGGAAAACCAGCGGGAGCCGCTGACCTAGCTTCCTCGTTTGCAGCAACAGCTTCCTGATTCCCTCGGGATGAAGTGCAGACATGCTTTTCAAGTAGGTCAGCATCGGTTCGCATTAGCTACCAGGCCAGGCGAGCATTTAACGCAAACGTCTATGCCCTTTGTTGTTTTTCTCTGTAGCTAAAGCTAGCGGCACTAGTGATGGCGCAGACCGCCGAACTGGTGGCTATGCTTGCATTGAGCTTGCGAGTTGAGCACCGTGTAAACGGCACACAAGAAAATCTGAGCGACGGTAGTAAATGTTTGTAGATGCGTACGTCATTCTTCTTCTATTCTATTTTAAGTCTGGGCTTGTTAACGCTGAAGCTGAACGTGCCAGCAGCCTCCCTTCCACTGTTCTGTACTTTCCACAAACGTTGATCCGCAATGCCGCAGGAAAACTGCTACAGCTGTTATAGTGATTGTTGTGGCAATATGAGCCGAAAAAAAAAAATCAAGTTCTCAACCTACGCTGAACAAGTGTGTGCACGTAGACGAGCCGGCGGAACGAAGAGCTCATACGAGCCAATGCATGATAACTGAGCAAGGTCTGTCTAGGACCTTGTTAGTTCACGTGCTGCTAACCGGATACGTGTGCGCATAAATTGTTTGTGTATCTACCTACACCCACTTTTTCTCCGGCCCCCAAAACACGGGCTGTGCTGCGGTGCGGTGCTCTAATAGGTAACATTACACCAAAGCATAAGCACTACCCCGCCGTCCCACTCGCTTCTATCGCGTTAGCTTACCCACCCCCCATGTGTGATAGGCCGGTAACACATGCAAAATGCGTGACTATACATCTATTCATGCAGGTGTAGGTAGCTATAGAGAGTAGCTGTCGGAGTGCTCACACCTCCCCTCGAGGTAGCCCTGGTCCGACATGAAGAGATACCGTCGCCGCTCATTAACCCAGTAAGTGGCGGCCCAGGAGAGCAGTTCACGGCACGTTGGGTTAAGGTTGCCGCTGCCCGAGAGCGAGTCGCTGCCGCATCGTGGCTTCACGTTACCTGCACCGCTTGCCGCTACGCTTCTCGTGCCCGGCAGGCTTGAGCGAGCGGCGGGAGCGCCGCCTAGACGCACGTATATATGCGTACGTACAACAGACGTCGTTGACTTTCTCTCTGCATCTATTGTTTCGTTCGTTACTGCTCGTTTATCGTCGCGCTGTTCCTTCAGTGAGGTCACCTATTCCTCTGAGGTGTCTGATCTGCCTGCTCGCTAATGGCACCTAGTTACAATAGTAGCAACAGTACTCGTTGTTATCTAGTAAAGAAAAAAAGTATATAATTAATAATCTTTATATATATTATAAGACGCGTATTCAATTGAAGCTTACAAAAAAAAAATATATATATATCCGCAGTTGCATATATATATATATATACACCTACAATCATACAAACATACGTAAACATACACGCGAGCACAGCTATTCATTCCCAAGTGGCGCGACTCAACTCCTACGGAGGAGAGACACAATCCGAGTTTGGATTGGACTCGAGCGTCCCCAGGAGCTTTAGAAAAGAGGCATCGACGTTCAAATCGACGTTCTAAACTAACTTAATTTTAAAGCTGAGCCGACAGCTTTCATGGCCGTTCAGCGCTGGGCAAAAGGAAAATATCTGCGTTCTGGCGACGATGACGACGACGACGGCAACAACAACGACAACAACGACGGCAACAACAACAACAACAACAACAACAACAACGAGGACAGAGCACATCGGCAAAATTGCCCAGCTGTGGATTGCCTCTTCGGGCCAACGAAAGCCAAGCAAACGATAGGCAAGTGTCAACAGACAGATCCACAACTGCGTTTGAACCTCCGGGCAGACGGTGACTGACTGAAACTCTGAAATGAAAATTCTTTGTGACAACAACCACACACTAACATCCACTACCACTGTTATTGCTATTCCGGTAGCAGCAGCACAGACGCCGACAACAACGACAGCGGATCCGCCATTCCGTGACGCATTGGCGAGCAACGAATCCAATGTTGTGTCCCTCCTGTCGGCGCGGCTGGATCCCTCCCTCTCTCCTACACCATAGCCAACTTTCTAGGCTTGGTCAATCTCGTTGCTTGCAGGCCTACTCATCCGTTAGCCGGATCCGGTTCAACTCTCTGCTCATTAGCAGTGAAGACGCTCAACATACGTCTGTACACAACGGCGCACGTTTGTGTAGATTCCTTCGAGCTTTTGAGGCTACTATCGCTCGGTAGCTAATCACAATCTATTTAAGTTGTGTATAGACCGTGTATCTGATTCAGCGGCCAATAATCGGCTCTGCTCACGATTGAGTCAACACGCTGACTATGCAAATTTAAAAGCGAAGTTTATTTGATCGGCAAATATTTTTGACTGTATATATATGTATATATATCGGTAAAGCTATAATATGTATATATATATATATATATATATATATATATATATATATATATATATATATATATATATATATATCGGTAAAGCTATAATATACTTGGGATAATATTTAACTGAGGTTCAACCAAGATAATTTGTGCGGGCACCATCAGAGCTATGGACGCATTATTATTTCTTTATAATTTTCGGAAAACATTTAAGCTACCATTTTAACAAATAAGATATTATACACAAGAGAAATACTGCTGTGTTAATCAAATCATCGTATGATACATTTAAAGATTTCACGTACAGCATAAAATACTTTTGATAACCACATTTTATCATTACTTCACATTGTTTCCTCAAGAAATCTTCTCTAAGAAATAAACATTTTCGTTTTTGAGGACACACCTATATAGAGTACATCTTTTTGTTAGGCTCGTCTAACTTGAATTTCACTACTCAGAAGGCCCATCTTCGGCGCTTTTAGGAGCTCGTCGGTAAGACGAGCGCCACGCTTCATATAACATACAAATATCATGTTGTTACTGGCCATATGCCTATCTAGGACTCCCGGGCAATAAAAGCTCTTGAAGCGACGTTTGACGTCTCGGGTCTTCCGCGGCCGTCCCGAATTCGCGGTAAGGGGGCTGTTTTTGGCAACGATCCACATGTTCAGTCGATGGACTTGCTTTCGTCGTAACGCTAAGCCAGTGTACTCAACCCTACTAGCAACCGCAAAGTCGCGCAACAAAATATCATTTTGTGTCCCAGCGCTGAATTAATGACACACAAATGAGATATGTGACCTACTTTTTGGTCAAAGTGCGTGCATTATAGTACCGACTTGCCAGTGGCATATATATATATATATATATACATATATTTATATACATAGACGCGTATTTCGATCAGAATGCGCTTTATTGACATAAAGGCACAGCAAGAAGATATCAATCGCATATTTACAACTGCCAGTGTAGTGCTCCTTTGCTCTTAAAGTGTGCAATATTTAATTTTACTTATTTATGATAAGTCTAACTCGAATATGCATTTCGGAGGAAAGATCGCTCTGTAATAGTATATGCCCCGGCGTGATTGAATCTGCGATTCTTAGTGCCAAGTTCACCAATATTTCTTCGACAGGATGATTTCAATCCCGACGGAAAAACGACAGCACATATACAATAATGGATAGAGTAATATCCCCAATGCACACGTTCTCAGGAGACAATTGTAGCTCCATCAGTATTCTTAATAAATAGAACCTTTCCATACAATAATGGTAAACGATAGGAGTAAAAAATAGTGGTATTCTTGGTGATCAGTACAAATAAATTTTAAATTGCTAGAACCGACGTAGAGAACGTCGGTTAAAATAATAAGCAATAGACGGGTAAATTAGTTCAGATGAAAATTGGATTTATTTGCCCCAAAAACTTTGAAACGTTTACACTACGTTACGGTGAATTATATTACTATTTTAGTTTCTTAATCTCCTACGCCATACTTTTTAGCGCTTCGATGGTGGAGCGACCATGTTCGATCACTGGCCTTCTCATTTTCCGTTTAGGTAACTCGCGTTGTTGTGGTTGACAAGCAACATTAAATAGCGATACAGGGACTTTAATTAGCGAATTGATTTTGATCTAAATAGCGATACAGGGACTTTAATTAGCAAATTGATTTGATTGAGCGAAAAGAAGTTTCGTAAGCAAAATCTGTAAAATGACCAGGGTTCGATGTACTAAGTTGGTTTATAAGTCCGTTCGGATTTTTCACCCATTTTTGAAGACACATGTCGTTACAACGGAAAACTTTAATGGATGCTGTATTACCCATTTTGTTCAACTAGTTTAGCCCAACGTTCAGGCAAGCTCATGATTTCATTCCTGTAGCAGATGACGTCCTGGTTTCCGAAGTAATAGTCCGTATACGTCACGTTTTAGCACCTTCCAAAAAATCGAATTCTTTGTCATCAAGGGAATTTGAAGGGACCGAAACAGATGATAATCCGATGAACCAAGGTCAAGACTATGCGCAGGATGTGGCAAAATATCCCAACAAAATTCAATGAAATTATTGGTGGCGAGCATAGATGTGTGCGGTTCTGCGTTGTCGTGGTGAAAAGTCACTTCTTGTCTGTTCGTCAATTCGGCCGCTTCTGGTCAATTACCCTCTCCAAAGTTAGTCAGTTGTTTGACAGTATTATATTGTATTGCTTGTTTTGGTTAGTTATAACAGCTCATAATAGATCATCCCTTCGCATGCCATCTCACGGTGCGGAGAAAGGGGCGATCCTCGTTCATTTTTAGGAGCTGGTCGCATTCTACACACGCTTCTCCATTTGGCGATTGCTGAGCGCGGGCGGCCCCATACATCCAACGTGCTGACGAATCCCTCGGCATGGAGATGCCTTTGAACGGATGTCTGTAAACGTCGACAATGGCCGCAGTCTTGCGCAGCGAGAGGTGTGGGTTTCATTCGACCACTGCTGTTAAAGCGCCGTAACCACTATCACAGGGCGTCCCAGCCGGTCTCGGTCGTTAACGGCGAAGTCGCCGCGAAACCACGTTCGAACTGTTCCATCTGTTACTGCCTCTCCGCCATACAGTTGACGTCTCTTAGTTACGACTTGGGTTGCATTCTTTCCTTTCCGGAAATAAAACGGCGATAAATGACGAAAATGCACATTTAGGTCTGTCATCTTCACTTGAGTGTTACAGTTCGCGTGAGTTCGATATTCGAACGAATTACGCGATTCAATACAGCGCAGGTCTGCTCTTACCGCCACGTAAATAAACAACCCTTTTCTAACAGTTTTCGTCTTCTCCCGGGTCTGCGCAGTGCGGCGCACGCAATTACCCAAACGGACTTATGGACGAACTCAATATATGCTTTACGTTTTATTGTTATAAATTAACGTATCTTTAGAAGCTGGCTTTTTTCATATCAGAAAAGTGCATGCATACACTTTTAAACATGCACAACACTGACTAGATGAAGTATTGTAGAGACTCAGTTGACAAGATGGGACTGTTGTTGTTATAACATTGCCACGATTATCATGTGGTCATGATAAGTAAATGTTGCCCATGTATAAAACAACTGATCGTCAGACGCTAGCTGTTTGAAATTGGTTAAAAAGAGACGCTGTTCTGTTGGTTGTTTTTGTTAGCAGAAAATAAGCCTACCAAACATTCTTAATTATGTATCACAGTCCTGGCTTCCCTAAGGTCAAGGCGAGCACTGCCGAGTGTGCAAACGTATTGTAAATGATTAATAAATCATCATAATATTTTCTAAATAAGTACAAACATAGGCCAAAAGCGTGTGTTTACACACAGGCTTTCGTATTAGACCGCTAGTTTACGTACAACTTTACCCGGTAAACTTCTTACTTTTGACCTTGTGCCCATCTGTTTTTCTACCCGTATTGTGACGTCACGTTGATTTCGGAGCAAGCTTGCTGCAGTTGAAGCTAGCTAGCTAATCGATCTAAGTGGCTACACCTAGCACCGTAGGCGCGATCACCGACCGACCGACCAGATTACTACAGAGCCACGGCCGATCGGGGAAAAAAAACGCATATCTGGAACAACAAGTATTCCTTGTACGGGCTGCTGTACGGGTGCAGCGCCGTTTTGAAACCGCCGAAAATTTCAAACTTCCGAATTTTGAAGGCTGCTTTTTGCTGCTAGCTTTGCTACACGACCGGTCATAGCCGGACCATAGTGGCCAAGGATGATTGAGCTGAAGCGAACATCCAGAGGGAATATCAGCAAAAATAGACAACAGCTGTCAAACTTGGCGTACCGACTTTCGTACCGATCGACCTTGGTGTACGTGGCTGGCCGACGTGATGGAGGAGGCGGCGGACGGCCGACTCCATGGTAGCCCATGCACACTGTCGTCAATCGTGCAGCGGAGAACGGACCATTTTCAGTCAGCGGTGAAGACGCATAAGCATTCCAAGCACGTTGAGTCGTGCAAACTACGTTGTATGGCGCAGTTTTTCTGTCTCTTGTCTTTGGGTTTCGTTTTGCCGGCTCAAGCAGCAACCCTTTTTTGTTGCCCCTCTCCTTCACCCCAATTCACCCCTTCACCGCCTCGTCTCAACTACCCCTCACCCACGCCCCCCGCTCCCCGGGGCAGTTTACCAGTGCGCGCTATTTATATTGGCGTTCCTCTTTGCCCACGGCGAGCTGGCTCGCTGGCCGGGCGGCTGTTGACACAATCCAGGTGCACGCTTTTGAACAGGACACCTGCGTAAACCACCCACCATCGTGAGACGACGACCGCAGCTCTCGCGGCATGGCCATGGAAAAATGGCCAGAAATGTAAACTATGTAGAAAGCAAAATGTATACTATAACGAGGCGCTGCGCAAATATGAGAGCGGCCGCCAGACAGATAGACCGCCTGCCATCATTGCGGCGATAGTGTCTTGCTGGCTTGTGACGAGCTCGCAGCGAAGTATTAGTGAAGGAGATATACTTTGTAAGGAGCTGCGCATCTGCACTACATACATATACTCGTTTCGACATCGGCTTTCCGCGGCCAGCGGTTCGTTTGCGCTCTCTGCTGAGGGGAAACATATGCTCCCTGTGTCCCTGTGTAAATTCATCGACAGCGTTGCTGCCATTTCACCGTGCCAGTGTCCGCACAAATGTTTGTCTAAATGAAGCACGACAAGCCTAACATGCAGTTACATAGATGAGCACGTATTTCTAATGGCAGCCACAGGATAAGCAGTGGTCTGCCGAGAAGAGTTGTTTATACGTTTAGAGATACGAGATACGTTATCTGCCTAGGTGACTAGTTGGGTGAAAAAGGTAGATAGCAAAATATATAGGAATTAAATGAAAACAAGTCTGGAAACGGGCTAAATCGTCCGTTAATTGTGCGTTACGCCATACACAAGTTTCGTCACATATTATGCCACACTGTCGGTTTCCACGAACTTAGTGGCACGTGCGCATGTAATAATAACAATAATAATAATAATAATAGCTGCCTGCTATGTAAGCAATAACAAGTGTGTGTGTTCGCCGAACGGCCACCTAACTAAACTTGTATCTGCATTTTAAGTAGGTATATTTGATAAATTCCTAACAAAGGTGTCGACAAAACTATGATGACATATATAAAAGGAAGCAGGGAGGCTGCTTGTCTTCAATGAGAACACGTCTTTCAGCACCTCAACCTCAGTGAGGCGCAACGGTTTCTTGTAGCCGTTGTTATTTGCCAAGCCGTCATAAACCCAGAGCGGCGACACCGGGAGGAAAGTTCGCTGATTTGCGCTTGAAGACAAAGCTGGACCGTGCTTATCTACACCGACACAGAAGTACAGCAGTGAAGTGTAAGATAAACGAAAGCAGCATTCTACTGGCTGTTAAACCGCTTTGATTGTACTTCGACATAGACTTCGGAATAGGGAAGGCCAGAGAAGACGGCGCAATTCCCTAAGGGTTTGCCTGTGGGTGGAAGCCCCGCAACTAATACAAAAGCAATGTTCTCTGGCGCTGCGCATGGACGGTTGACGTAAGCAGAGACCACTTGTAAGGTCTTATGTAGAAGATGCAGACGTGTAAAACGATTTGGCGACTCTCACGCAACCATTCCTTCAGAGTAATATAAATATCTGTAATCTGAAGAATGCACGCACTCAAGGAAATACAAGCTACGGCGAAAAGGTTCGCGAGAAGACGGAGCGAAAATCACGTAAAGGTTTTGATGTTAATATAGTTGTTGTTGTAGCACTAGGCAGTAGCGTATAATATAGTAATATAAGATATGGCCAAAATTGACGAAACTGAGTGGAAGAGATGATGTGCAAAGTGTTTTTTTGGTGCGCGGGTGAACGATTATAGGAGCAATTATAGTGCAAAAATGTATTGCAAGAACGGAAATCATCAGTAATAATGTTCAGCAGAAGTATGACCAGAACACCGCGCAACAAGGCGACTTGGTGTAGGCTTCATCTTAGTTTTACCACTTTTTATTTTTGTAAATAAAGGCACTGGGAGCCACGAACACGGTCCCGATGCGACACTTGAAGCGATATTTCTTAAAACAATAAATGTACATTGTGGCGTAGTAGGTGCATTCGCGCGCGCCTCGCAACCGAAGGAGACAAATAAGTGCATGGGCTCGAGCCCCGTTGCACATTTGTATTTATGGGGTCCGTTTTTGCGAAGCAATACGAAAGCAAACCCGAGGACGTTAAATGTTGGCTGAGGGTTAGCCCGAAAAAGTTTAAGTAAATGTACATTGCAATGTTTCTTCTTATAATTCGCTATTCTTGTTGCTCTCTTTCAAAATAATGCAAAATAAATCTCGCATAACGATCTCGTTTCTTCCACCTGTAGTGGTGGATCGCTTCGGGTGCTGACAATATTTTGAGTAGCTGCTAAGTAGAACTTACTCGCGTGTTGTTCGTTGGTGCAAGATTAGTAAAAGTATACGGCCGCTAACGTACCGTTGTGTTGTGTGCAGGTTGATCCATGTTTGCACATGTTTGCTAGTGGAACTGCAGTGTGGTCACCCAGTGTCTTAAAAGACTGCTGACTGTCGTTGCAGGTTGATGCTGGGTTTTATGACGACCTCAATGTGCATGTCAATGTGGGTATCCAACATGGCGACCACATTGATGTTGCTGCCTATCGCCGACGCAGTTATCGACGAATATTGTACCAGGCTCGGTGACACACCGCCTCACCTCGACTCGAGCGACCGTACGTAACATCGCTTTTTATATATATATATATATATATATATATATAAATATATATATATAGTAATACTGATAAATAACGCTAAACATTTAGTAGATACGGTACCGCCAGTGGTTTTGAATAATATATATATATATATATATATACACATACAGAAAGACATGTTGACGCGTATTGTCGTATGATTCCACGTCATTTCTCTGACTTTTGACGAGAATGTTGCAACACCCATAACGTATGCTATGCGTAAAAAGAGTGACCAAATCATGTACATAACAACGTTCATTTTGTAGTGGTGATATGTGCACCTTCGACGCCAAAGTAGAATTGGAATAATGGTTGGTGATAATAATACACAATATATATATATATACATATATATATATATATATATATATATATATATATATGCCTCTGTGTGTTTTGTGGGTGTGCTTGGCTGTATGATATAGATGAACTTCATTCGGCTCCGTCCGAAGGGAGCCGGAACGACAGTGGTTTGACACCCGGAAAAGCCGAGGAAGACGACCGAAGCACGTAAGCGGAAAAGCGCCTGCCTACAGATATGGTTTTATTATACGCTTGCCGTTCCAGATACCATTGTGTACCTATTGACGCGTGCATTTATTTACATGTGCGCACTACTACTTAACATACATTCTACGCGAACTGAATGTATATATAGTCCGGTAACCCCGTAGTTACGGTATACCTAATCAGAGGCTTGTATATTAGTATTAGATCTGCCGGGATAGCTATAGTCCTTTTAATGGATGCCCATCGGTCGTAGTACAAAAATCGCAGCACACATTATATAGTAGTACTCATGCTTACTAACCAAAGGGAGCTGCAGCCGATTCTTTCCAGTGGTGCCATGTCACAACATGCTATATATAATAATAATATATAGCATTATCGAATGTACGAACAGCACGGCATCCAACAATCGCGTTGATGATCTGTTACAATCAATGAGTGCAGGATAACATTTAAAGTCACTAAAGTATTTTGGGCTATTTGCATGTTATCTATTTACCCAAGGCTGAGTTTATGCAACGTACAAATACCCAACAACGTGCATTGTGATTGATTGTTAAGCCTGCGTGCAGCGTTACGTCGGAAGTGACGCCTGCTGTAGCACAGACGTGTTCGTGCCATAAATTGGTACCGCGACTAACATCAAGCAACAGCTGTTTATCTTAATTTATTATTTTTAAATACTTTTGTTTCTATTTTAATTTGTGTTCGTTTGTTTGTTTTTTTTACACAATTTTACATTTCGTACGCCACTTCGTGTGGAAAGTTGTATATACCATTCTGAGCATACGTATGTCGCCTAAAAGTGTCAATTACAGATAGGTGGCTTGCGTCAATCAACAACGTTTTGTCAAACGCAAAGTAGAGATTTTCTCTTGAGAGAAGATGAATGCGGTAAACTTTGTGACAGTTATACCGCAATCAATCTAAGGATAACAAAATTATTACACGAAACTACCACTTGCACTCTAATTGAGTGGGCCTGAATTGAACATGGCGGAATGCCTCCACACCGTATCGGATCCTCAGGCCATAGGTATAAAATGTGTGGTATGGAATACCCTTAGAACTAATCACAAAATATGCCAGTCAGCTGTTGCGGCGGCTTCCACCAAAATAAGTGAGTGTATTTACATACGCACCAGTTTATGCAGCCTAAGGCCACGGTTTGCGCGTCTAAAGTAGAAGTAAACATATTACGGATTACTAATGATTACTTATTCACAGCATAAGTATTCGCTGTCTGCCAAAACAGTCCACGTCTGCTTCGTTTGCATACGTACCAACATCATATTATCAGTGTGTTGTTTTGAACTAAAAGAAGATCTTCTCAAGTGGTTCAAGTAGAATTATGTGGCCAGCAAAATGATTCATTGACAGAACAAATCAACGTGGGCATCGCGAGCTTGCAAACAAGTTAACAAGGACACTTGGAGCGCTTTCCTAACGATACACTAAAACGTATGCATGCAAGTACACAGGATAAACAATGGGAGCTAAGGGCAGGGTTTAGAACAAGTGCTGTTATTGTCTGCGTGTAGAGAAAATGCTCTTCCAATAATATGTGCCATAAACTGAGAAATAATTAGAGGATGATCATAGCGCCCAGAGGTGCGCTCATCTTAATGATTTTTATTTAATAATGATGCAAATAATTTTCTTCACGCAAGTCGAGCGCTATTGTCTCGTTACGGCATTGAATTTCTAAGGCGATGCGCTGCATCAGTAGTGAATCAGTAGTGAGTTTTCGTTTGACTTCTTGATTATCTGGCCGATTGTCCGTGTTATAGCCAAGGTTCCCCGTCCTCACACGGCCGATGTCTTAGCCGACCTGATGAACGGACAGATGGTGTGCTCGTTTCCCAAGACTTCGTGATGACGACTTGAATGAATCTTGTCCATCTCTGTTTTGAGTGCAACGGTCTCTACCAAGCTAGATAACTTCATATAGCTTATTGCAAAAATGTCCCGAATCGACACGTCTCAGATTGGCAATTTCCCTAGGGCTCAGGGGTTCAGGGTCATACCGCCTGGGCAAATGTCTTCCTCTTCAAACAGATGTGCCGACTCGACGCGCACGACAAGGCCCGCCTGTCTGAAAACTCTAACAAGCACGTCATTTACGGCGTTGTAGCGTGTTTGCTTTATGGGTGCCGTCTCTTTGCAGTTTAGTTTATGGTGACTCCTCGTACCAAACATGTTCGTGCCACAAGAAAATGAGTAGGCAGCAAAAACATCAAGGCCCAGGCGGAGGGTGCACTCAATCCTAAACTCCGGGTTTGACAGTGCGGCGCCAAGATTGTCATCCGGGCGGACGTTCAGCCAGAGACCGCTCGTCGGCCTCTATGTGTGCGCAAAATGGATTTAGTCTACTAGGCTTGAGGCTAGGGACTTTTTGAGACGGAACTTGGCTTTCACTGGCGAAATTTTATCCTACGCCGATTGCTTGACCTTATCTCCTTCCTCTGGGCTTGAGTCGCTAAAAGTAAGCTAAGGGCTCGAACAATTCTCTTCCAGGTACTTCCTCTGGACAAATAGCGTCCCCGAAGAGGTCCAGGCTGCCGTCACGATATATCTGGGTGTCTGAAAGCGTGTTAGCAAAGGTCGTAGTGGCGCCTTGTATCTCATGGTCTGTCGTGTCTTTGTGTCTTAGAACAGTTTGCGTTCATTGGTGTTATTCTCTAGTCCTTGCAAAGCAGTTGATTCTCGTGCGGCCCGGAGATCTTTGGCTACCGTTGCCAATTCAGGATCAGCCAAGGTGAGGTCATCTAGGTTTAATACTCTTCAGCCGAGATGATTGGCTAGGGGAGCAAGCTGAAAAACAGCGGTGCTCGTGAATCTCGTTGTTGGCAGCCAGACGCTAATGATACCTCTGTCTTCAAAAGAAAACAGTGTGGGTTTCGCATTGGACACAATAAATGAGCGAGATTGTAAAACTCAGGTGGGTGCTCGTCGATTTGAAGAAGCATGGGGCCTCGGAAGTGAAATAAAGGCGTTCTTAAAGTCAACTTTGACAGTCATGCACCTGGGCGGCATCTGGAGAAAGCTACGCGTAGAGTGGACAGCAGCTTTAACTTTCGACTTAGTGCCGCATCCAGACCAAGGTCGTAGCTGTTGTTCCAGTCGGCTTTGAATGCACCTGAGGACATCTTTTATTACCCACCGTGTGAAGATGGATTCAAGAACAATATGTCTCAACTACCTGGTCTTTTGCGTTTGGACGATCAGCCGTGCTCAGAATAGCACGCCCCGGATGTCTCCAGGTACCCTCCCCGCGATTTTTTAGCTGGAATTTTCTCGGGGATACATGCTGAAATAAAGGTGCCTTCGGGCAGGGGCAAATCCTTAAGGATCTTGTTCGTGTGTGCAGGAGAGTGGTCGTCGGGCATCAAATTCTGCAGCTCTGTCGGGTAATACCCGCTTAGCGTCTGGAGACAATATCCTTACGACACCGGTTATAACAGCGAATACCCCCAGGCCGCGTTCAGCGGCTACTGCAATAAACTTTTCGGTAATGCTGCGGCCATGGCGACACGTAGGCGCAAGCGGTATCGGTATAGGTGCCTGCAAGCACAGGTGGAAAGTTGTGAAGCCGAAAAGGAGGATATAGGTCCATGGCTTCCAAGAATTTAATTGCGCAACACTCTCCAGGACTCAAAAAGCTTGTCGGTGAGAGCTCAGCGTGCCTGTCTTGGCTGAAAGGCGATGAGTGGACGGCATTGTTTCAGCCTTCGAAGCAGGTTAGTTAAATGGGATCTCTATGCGTATTTAGAATCTAGACTAGCAGGTAGACCGCCGGAGAGTACCGGTGCATACGGCCCTGTGCTAGATGACGCCGACACTATGAGAGGCCTTAGACGAACACAGGGTGCAGCGAAAGGGTTCCTCCTGAGCCTGGGCAAAGTCTGGCACGCTGAGCGATACCCCCCCCCCCTGGTGTAACAAAGCTGCTAACGCTTGCGTTGTACTTAGCTCTTGTATGGGTGGACGGTCCCTTTTTTAAGGGCATTCGGTATTCGCATCTCGTGCACTAGGGGAAAACTTGGGACAAAGCAGCGGCGGAGTCTGCAGGTTAGGTGGCTAGTGACGGAGCGGGGGAGATCTCGTGTGGGCGGGGCTAGTAGGGAAAGCCGACATTCTGCATTCCTGAAACCTTCCAGAAAAAAGGAAGTCACCCAGCTAATTTAACGTCAATCATTGCTTGGGTGAGGAGAAAGGCACGATGGGCTGCGCGGGTGTTCCGGTAGGACCAGAGGCGCTACTTGGCACATATTCGTAAGGTCAATCTTGGAGAGGGCTGGTATGCTCATCGCCAAAAGTCCTGTGGGCAAGATCGGCGAAGTACGGAGGAATGTGACAGCGTGTTCGCTAAGATCAGGTTCAAAAGGACCTATGAGATGATCCCAGTCACCACTATTTTCAGCCTGGCGGTGACCCTCTCCAGCACTCGGAGAGCTTCGACGTTTTAAGCTAGAAGGAGCTAAGGGAGGCGTAGCTGGGGCTGCCGTAGCTACCGGAGAGCGTGCCAGGGATGTCGCTTCTCGAGTTTTCTGCGTATGCCATCTTTACCCCGTTTCAGACGACGCCGGCGTAGGACCTACCATTGCGGAAATTCTTGCCAGCGTCGCCCACATTGACGGGCTGGATATAAGCACGGTCCTCTCGGATACATCCTAAGAAATATTCG